>CM051455.1:87392143-87473935 GCA_028274465.1 Plantago ovata | reverse complement strand
AAGAGTACTAGTTACTGGACTGTTCTTAATTTAGCATGGTTAATTGCTCATCAAAATTACAAGTTTCCTAACACTTAAGATGGAAGAAGATATAGAAGTAAAAGAAGGTGAAAACTACCAAAAATTGAGTTAGAAGGGGTTTAAATATGCAAAAATTCAATTCCAACGGCTACTTCAACGACTATATTTTTTTTCATTTCACCACCTTTTCTGGAAATTCAATTACATATAACCCCACATGTGCGGTGCACGTGACCAAATCCTAAGCTGTTTGTCTCAGGCCGAATTCTGAAATTCCGGCAGGGGTAGAAATGTAACTTCCAGCTCTTAATTCGCAAAAAGTCAAGTTCGTGGGGCTATCTGTAATTGTTTTTGTGTAACATCGAACTACATGTTATTGTCTAACCAAGAGGGAAAGATCTGTAATAAAAAAACATAACAGGGTGTAGATGTAAATTGCCCAATTAATTAACCCGTAAAAAAGTTCTACGCATACTTGTTGTTATATAAATTTGATTATGTGGAATAACAAATAAAGAAAGATATCGCTGTGTATTGTTACACAATTGTTTATCTCTCTATCTTCGTCTATGTTTCTCATAAGCATTACCACTCACCAACTTTTAACTGGAACATATTATATAGTATCCAAAAACTTAATAGCATGTATTTTTTTCATTGAATTAGAATTTCATATGTCAATTTAATATCTCCCCATTATCATTTTCAATGGCATTGGTACTCCACCTTTTCCCAATGAACATGGTCATATAATACTCCACCTTTACCATAGAAAAATGTTGAATTTACAAACTACTTAACATGATGTATTTTTTCATCTTCAAACTTAACAAGTACATGCATAGTATTCATATGTGTCATAATTAAGACTGAGTGTAATATTATCCACATGAATGTCTAACATTTTCCCCGTGACCATGAACTTGTCATAAATCCTATATCACATTCGCTCTATTTTCCACAAATTAAATGGGTTCCAATATTGGAGTTTGTTAGGAAACTTGTAAATTTTGATGAGCAATTGACCATGTTAAATTAAGGAAAGTCCAGTAACTAGTACTCTTAAGGTCCATAGGAATTTAGAATTTTAAGGACATTGTAAAAGAGGAACGTTTGTTGAAGACTTAGTGTAGGTACTAGTTAGGTGCTTTAGGTTTGCTGATGACGTACTTTGTTTTTACAAACGAACTATTGAAGCACTAGAACCGTTCAGAAACTTGAAGAATTCGAAGACTGAAGACTAAAGAAGATTTCTGAAGATGGTATCTACAAAGGCACATGTTGCTCAGAAAGTGGAAACTTCAGCAACACCTTGCATAAGTGAAAATCTATATGATAGAGTAGGTTGTGCTTGCTGAAACTGAGACTGGCCGCTTGCTGAAATACATATGTGACCTTCTTGCTGAAAGTACTTGCATTTGCGCTCCAACGATCATATTTGAATTTCATTCAAATGAACATTAAATGCAAAAGGAAGCATGCGAAGAACATGAAGACTAGAAGACAAATGAAGGACGCTGCTGAAAGTACAAAATCAAGATAGTGACATCTTAAGGAACAAAGCCTTAGAATTTGAAATTCAAGCGGCTCCCTTGATTCACTATAAATAGAGGTCATCCGGCAAAGAGTAGAAGTGTGTCAACAACGTGATCAAACTCTCACTTGTGCTTAAACAGTCATCTTTCTTACTCTTTACTGCCTATTGATCCGTTCCAAGACTTAAAGCTTGAAACAAAAGATATTTGTGAAGAAGTAGAACATTCACGGCTAAAAAATTAGTTAAGTGTTCTTTCTTTCGAACAAGAACAAGTCTTGACACCAGAAACAATTTAACTTGTTTACTACAAAGTATTCAAAGTTTTGTTTCTTAGATTACTTGTTATAGCTGAATAAGTTATACTCAAGTTATCTCATCCCAAACCTCTCTAACTGATAAACACCCTTTTTCAGGCGTGAAATTCAGGGGGAAATTAATCAAGCATAGTGTTGTTGATTATAAGTCCCAAGTTTGGTGGAGAACAAGGTTTCGTTCTCTAGTTAGGTTGGAAAGGAAGTAAGTGTTCTGAAGAATCGCTCTAGATAGGTGTTGTAAGGAACCTCAAACTTATCTTAGTGGATTCAGTCCTAGAAAGGACAAAGTGGATTAGTTGAGAGATTACGCCACTCTCAGATACCACTATAAAAAGTGTTTGTGTGATTTACTTTACTGCATTTAGTTTTCAGCAAGCTTATCTATCTGTACACTGTCACTCTGCTCACTTGCTGAAACTAGCACTTATTGAAAAACACTTATTGTATAAAGACTTCCGCACTCTGTTTTTAAGTACCAGTAAAACTCGTTACTGAAAAGTAACTAGTACTTGCTGAGAAAGTTAAGTATCAGCAAACTCATTACTGAAAAGTAATAAGCCCTTGTTGAGAATGTTTTTAAACGACGAAAGTTTGAAAAGACTATTCACCCCCCCTCTAGTCTTTTCTTGTTGTTTAAAGGGACCAAGAAGTGGTATCAGAGCTGGAGGTTCTTTAACCTTCAGCACTGAACCTAGATCCCCTTAGGTGCTTTCCGTAAATCACTCTCACTTGATCAGTTTGGTAGTCTTTTGCTGACAGGATGTCTTTAGGAGACGGTCCCTTGCTGAAGCTGAAAAACTATGAAAAATGGCGAAACAACATGATGTTACATCTTGAGACCATTAGTGATGAAATGGTCACAGTCATAAATGATGGACCTATCAAGATCACTAAACTTGAGAGAAGCTTTCCTCACAAAACCACGGATCCTGCTGGTAAGGAAACTATCTTAGGAGAACCGGTTGACACCGCCGTTCCAAAACCAAGAGAGGAATGGACTTCCGACGAAGCTAAGAGATTCCGTCTTGATGACAAAGCATGAAACATCATCATTCGATCAACTCCGGATACTATACAGTGCAAACTGTGGGGTGCCAAAACCAAGAAAAACAAACTCGAAGTGCTAAAGATAAAGTTCCAGAACTTTAAACAAGGTACAAATGAGTCACTGGAAGACTTGGACTTCAGATTCACAACTCTAGTAAGTGAAATGGCTACCTTAGGAGTTGGAAATCTTTACTCAGATTCTGAGAAGGTGAAAACCATTATCAGAAGTCTGAACCAAGAATGGATCCATACTCAAAATTTCTACTATAATCAAGGAATGCCAAACATCACACCTACAGAGTTGTTCTCTCATCTTGCTACTGTCAACTACTAGACAAAGCAAAGAGAAAATGTGTTTGCTGAAAAATCGCAAAACATTGCTCCTGCTGCAAAGCCGTCATCTTCTGAAAAGAAGAATGATAAAGAGCCTGCTGATGAAAATTCTTTAGTTGTTAAAAACATGAAGAAATTCATCAGTAAGGAACTTGAAAGGCGAAAAGCAAAAGAGAAGCTGAAAAAGCATCTTGGTAACAACTACCATAAATACAAGAATGAGGCTAGCTCGCTGAACAAGCAGGCTCAGTAAGCAAATTCCTCTGAAGAACCAGCAGTTGGAAATAATCTCTGCTTTTACTGCAAAAATCCTGGACACTTCAAAGCAAATTGTCCTTTGCTGAAAGGTAAATCTGCTGAAAAGAAGAAGATGTTCAAAAGGGCTTTTATTCCTGAAGAAAAGAAGAAGCTTCAAGCAAAAATCGATGCGTTGTGCATTGATACAAGCTCCGAAGACAGTGAGGTAGAAAGCTCAGACACTAAAGAAGAAGAAGCCACTCTTGACGTAGAGATCGGCAAGGAAGTTTGTGGAATAGCTATGGAAGATTATCCAGATGAGTCAAACTACAAATTCTGCCTCATGGCCGGTCAGGTAAACAGTCCTACCTCTGATTCTGACTCAGAAAGTGAAGATGATATTGACCTTGATAGAATTCAATGAGAAATCGGAAGGTTTGAGAAAACTCTGAGCACACAGCAAGATAAACTACAGAATGCTGAAACTCTGACCAAGCAAACTACTGAAAAGTATGTCTTGCTGAAAGAAGAGTCAGAAAAGAAAGATGCTGAAATATTGCATCTCAAGAAGTTGATTGCTGAAGCTACATAGAGGAATACTCAAATGGAAATAGAATTGGAAGAGTATCAGTCCTCAATTGTAAAGTTACTTGCTGAAATACAAGAAATGAAAAAGATGAAAATAAATTTCAAATCTTATGCTGATGCAAGTAATATGCTGACTGAACTAAACTCGTATCTGAGAGATCCATCTCAGAAAGAAGGTTTAGGTGCAACGTATGAAGGTGATGACGTAATAATCTTGAGTAAAGACAAATAACAATTACCTTTGTACGCGCAACTGATAGTGGTCAACGAGAACTCTATCAGATTGGTCAATCTAAGGTTGCTGAAAAATGAAATCAAGTACCTACGATCGTAAAGCCCGTTGTTGCTACTCAAAGTAACAAGACATTAAAAGGAAAACAGGTTGCTGAAAAGCAAACTGTTAAGAGAAAGGATGTTGTAAAGCATTCCGCCAAACAAGTTACTGAAAAGCAATTTGTTAAGTCAAAAGGCAAGATTACTAAAAGTAATTAGAAGACCTTTGATAACAAACCTGAATCAAGTAAGGTTGCTGAGACAAAAGCTCAGCATTCTCCAAAAAGTGGAATCGGTTTCAAAACCAAGCGAAGTCAACTTTTTCATGAGTATAAGCAAAGATACTTCAAAGAGATGAATAAAACCAAGCCTAAGAGTTCTGACAAAACTCAAAACGCTAGGGCTAGAAGGAAGCTTGCCAGAAAAGAACTTACTGAAAAGTATGTTCAGCAAAAAGGTCAACCGAGCAAGACACCACATCAGAAAGTGGATTTGATCAACATGAATCAAAAGTCTTTCGGCTCAAAACCTCCTAGTTCCTCAGCAAGTAGAAAACAAGTCAAAGTTGAAAAAATTAAAACTTGGGTTTCCATGGACGCATTCTTGAACATGTTAATGGACATCCAATATTGGATAATTAACTTGTTTGCTCTTGATTGTGCAGACTTCAACCACGGAGACAAACAATGCAATCTGGCACTTTGACAGTGGTTGTGGAAAGCACATGACGGGCAACAAGAATAACCTTATAAACTATAGATGGTGGTCTAAAGGTCCAACAATAAGGTTTGCTGGTGGAGGCTTTGGTGCTACAAAAGGTTATGGTGACGTGAAGTTAGGATGCATTACCATTTCGGGAGTTCTTTATGTCAAAAATCTTAAGTTTAACCTTTTCAGCATGAGTCAATTCGCTGATAAAGGATATTTCATCAAAATCAAAAGTGATGAATGTAAACTTATAGACTTTGAGACAAAGAAGGTTATTATGGTTGCTAGAAGATCAGGAGGTTCGTACACTGTAGATTGGTCTTCAGTAATCGTTGAAAAATGCCTTGTCTCAGGTCATGATTGCCTTGCTGAAAAAGCATGGTTATGGCATAAACGAACAAGTCACCTAAACTTCAAGACGCTGAATAAGCTGTCTAAAAAGGCCCTTGTAGTTGGATTACCTAAGGTCACTTTCAAGAAGGATGGTGTCTGCAATGCATGTCAGCAAGGAAAGCAAACCAAATCTTCTTTTAAGAACAAGGCAGTACCGTCAACTATAAAACCTTTACAACTCTTGCACATGGACTTGTTTGAATCTTCTTCAACAAGCTATGCTGGTAAGAAGTATGGTCTGGTGGTGGTAGATGACTATTCAAGATTCACTTGGGTAGTATTTATCAAGCACAAGTCTGAAACAAGGACTGAAATACCTAACTTGTTGAATAAGCTCGAAGTCATGAAAAATGACAAGGTAAAAGTCAAAAGAACTGACCATGGTACTGAGTTTGTGAACCAGTACATAACTGAGTATTGCACTTCAAAAGGCATACAACATCAGTTATCCTTAGTAAGGACACCACAACAAAATGGTGTTGCTGAAAGGAAGAATCGCACCCTAAAAGAAGATGCAAGAACAATGCTTGCTGACACTGAAATAAGTGAAGCTTACTGGGTTGAAGCGATTAATACCGCCTGTTATACTCAAAACAGATGTCTGGTTACTAAGGAATACAACAAAACTCTCAATGAGTTATTTGTTGGAAGACCTCCTAACATCACCCATCTAAGAGTATTTGGTTGTAAGTGTTATGTTCTTAACAATGGTAGAGAATACCTAAGAACATTTCAACCAAAGGCAGACGAAGCGATATTTCTTGGTTACTCCTTGCATAGTAAAGCTTATAGAGTTTACAACAAAAAGGCACAAAAGATCGAAGAATCAGTGCATGTTGTATTCTATGAAAAGTCACAAGGAGTGCCTGCTGAAGAAGAAATATCAGATTGTAAGAAGAAGCTACTCATACACGAGCAATGAACTGAATCTGATGCTAGGCAAGTCAAGTTAGTTGAACTAAATGATGATTCTGACAATGACTCTCCTCCCCCGAGTCATGACAAGATAAATATAGTTCATGACAAAGAATTTCCAGCAAAAGACGCAGTCGCTCCGGATGTTGCTGAAACTATGCAACTTCCTGTGCCTGCTAATGAATTACCACAATCTAGCAATGCTGAACAAGCAGTTGCTGATGAACCAATCTCAGCAGAGACACAACAAAATACCAGTAGTACTGAGCAAGTACATACTGAAGAGTCACATGCTGATGAGGAAACTTATCCAGATCCAAAGAGTAGAAAACCTGTTAATAAATGTATTAGAGATCATCCCTCTACGGATATGATTGGTGATATTGACAAACGCCAAGTGACTAGATCCAAAGTATCTGCTAATCATGGACTTGCTGAAGAAGCAAAAGTCGTAGAAGTAGAAGCTTTGTTCTCTTGCTTTGTTTCAGAAATTGAACCCAAGACCATAGAAGAAGCTTTAAAGCATTCTGAATGGATCAAGGCAATGCAAGAAGAACTGGATCAATTTGAAAGGAACAAAGTCTGGAAACTTGTACCCCTTGCTGAAGGCAAGAAAGCAATTGGTACAAAGTGGGTGTTCAGAAACAAGCTGAGTGAGTCTGGTGAACTAACAAGGAACAAAGCACGTTTAGTTGCTCAAGGTTACTGTCAGACTGAAGGACTGGACTATGATGAGTCTTATGCACCAGTTGCAAGATTGGATGCAATTAGACTTTTCTTGGCCTTTGCGGCTCACAATGACTTCATTGTTTATCAAATGGATGTTAAAAGTGCATTCTTAATTTGTGAACTTGCTGAAGAAGCTACTTGGAACAACCCCTGACTTTGAACTTCCCTCAGAAACCAAGATGGTATACAAGCTTTAGAAAGCTGTATATGGTCTAAAGCAAGCACCAAGAGCTTGGTATGATACCTTAGCTAAGTTCTTGCTGGATAATGGTTTCAAGAAAGGTGAAGTTGACAAAACATTGTTTACCATGAACCATGATGGTAAAATACTCTTAGTTCAGATTTATGTGGATGACATAATATTCGTATCTAAGGACAAGCAACTTTGTGATGATTTTTCGAAACTCATGACAAACAAGTTTGAAATGAGTATGATGGGTAAATTGAATTATTTCTTAGGATTTCAAGTCAAGCAACTCAAAGATGGAATATTCATTAATCAAGAAAAGTATGCAAAGGAAATGCTCATAAAGTTTAGGATCAAAGAGGAAGAAAAACCTGAAAAGATCCCTATGAGTGTTGGTACCAAATTGGGCTATAGTAAAGAAGATAAGTGTATTGAAGAACACAAGTATAGGAAGCTCATCCTCGGAACACCGATTCTTTGTTCTCTTCAATATAATTGCCCGGAAAACCACGTTTTTCACCTAAAACCTGTAAAATGCAAACTTAAAGGGAAACGTGACACTATTCTAATAAAATGCACTAAAATATAGCTAAATTAACATAGAGGATAGCTAAATTGGTGAAAAAAGACTCGAATGAAAGTGTAAAATACACGTTCATCAAACTCCCCAAACCGAAACTTTGCTTGTCCTCAAGCAACTAAGCTAGACTCTAATGCAGAAAACAATGCAACACAAAAAATGGAGTCTCACGCAAAATGAAATGAACTAATCTATTAAATCTATCAAAAAACATATGAACAAAGACCATACAAATCATAACATGGATATAGGTTGAAGAATGCCTCGATTGACTCATACACATTCACATAAGCATTTATGTCAAACAAGATAGTCTCTTGTAACATTCTCTACCTGGACCTAGTCAGTGACGACGTAATGAAACATGTTAAAATACGAATGGTTGTCCCTTGCCTATGAAACTGAGGACTTACTGCTGTTCACCAAGGTAAGACTTTTCCTCAAAGAGGTCGAACAAATACTGGCTCTCCTCAAACGAAGGAGGGTTCCCTAAAAAGATAACTCTCACCTATTCTACCCATCTCTCAAGCAAAGCCTAAAGCTATTCACCACTTCCTGAATGGCAGGACGAGGGTGGTCTAGAACAGATGACACTCAAACAAAACAAAAGATAGAAAATTATAACTCGATTACGAACATTACATGAATTGGAAAACGAGACAAACACTTTGCTAAACTGCTTTTTGACTTTTTTAGACCCTTCTTTGCTTTTTTGGGGTCTTTTTTTTTTCTTTTCCAGATTTTTTCTTTTTTCTGGAATGTTTCTTTTTCTCTTTTTTTTTTTTTAGCCAGCAGTAGCACAAAGAAATTAAAATGACACACAAACGACCTCCCCAAACCTATTCGAAAGAATAGGTTGGAGTACAAACTTTACGAAAAAGGGAAAACAGACTCACAACACACACTAAAACTCGAAAAGACAAGTCTAATGATAGCGTAACCCCCTCCCCAAACCTATTCGAAAGAATAGGTTGCAAACAAAGGATCACACAATCTCACACTACCTCCTTCCTAGGCATTTAGCAATCTCAAAGCAAGGTGAAGAGTTGTTGCCTCTTAGGTACATAATTACTCGGGAAAACAACCATAAGATCCTAACATGCATCATTCTATTATAAAGGCCTTCGTGAACCGCAGTAGAGAAAACACCACTAAGTGATGTCGAGACTAGCAAGTTTAACTAAGTGCGAACATAAATGTGACAAGCCAAGTGAGAAAAACCTCAAACAAATTCATAGAGATGAAGCATATGATTAATGTCATAATTAGTTAATCTACCCAATAAAAAAGTTCAAAAAATTTGGCAATAAACTCCACATAAAACATGCAAAACTATACTAGGATGAATGTAGTGTATGCAACTAAATACTAAGAAAGCGATAAACGTGCAAATGCAAATGCAAACGGATAAACATGCAAGGTACTATACTCATCCTACCAATGCCAAGCTCTAAACCATCAATGGCAAGGTCCAAACTAACAACACTAGTTCACTTAAATCCCATCCCCCTCATGAATTTAAAGCTAGTCCCTAGCAATAAGAGAATGAAGTAATAAGATGTGGTACTAGATGTTACCGCGTGGTTTGGCCTCGGTCGGCTGAGTACACTAGATGTAAGGTATTGAGATTGCTCAAGGGCCCTTATTGGCGATCATCGGAGCTCGTGGTGGTGGTGGTAGTTCCACTAATAGATCGCATAGGACCAACTCCTCCATCAGTATTCATGGCATCCTTATTGTCCCTATTGTCTTCATTGTCACCATTGTCACCACCACCATCACTAGTAGAATTGTATTGTCGAAGAGAATCCTCAAGATTAGTCGCTTCAGTTATGGGGTCTTCCATCCGGTATCTCTCTAATAGCCCGTGAACTGTTGAAGGGGAAAAAGCTGTGCTCTTAGAGTCTCCCTCGTCAACGTTCTCTACCCCATGGAACTTACAGTAAGCTGCTCGAAAACTCAGAGGTTTTCTTCTTCTTTGCCCAATGTCGCCGACATTCTCTACGGTTGATGCTCCCGATGTCTATATGGTGCTCCCTCAATAAGCAGTCGAGGGGTACCCCAAAGAGGGGCTGGGTGTCCATGTCATTATGTTTTGGAATCAAGTTAGCGATTCGGAACTTCATCACCACTATTGACTCAAGACTGAATCTGTTGTGATGAGGTTGCCCCGGTTCCTCCCTGTTCACTCGAACCTTGCAGTCCTTGTGCCAGATTTCTGCCGTAATATTGGTTTCAATCCCTTCAGTGGTACGTGAATAGACATAAGAGTGCTCACTCCTGGTGGATTCTCGTTCCTCCTTATGGATAAACCGCGAAGCTGCTGCAAAAGCCCATGGCTCGAACGTACCTCTAACAAGATCACTCTCCTTCTCTTGAAGACTTGTAGACCCAACATAGAACTCATGGAAACTGTCCTTGTCAAACCCCTTGACATGGTTGTAATCGAACCGCCTCCAATACCTCATTGTAGCCAAACGGAAGTGCTTCTCTCCCTTTGTGGCATGGTTCCTACAAACACCTATTAGTACCTCGTACAACAAAACAGATTTATGCATATGCAAATGCAAGAGTGAAATGCACGAGTGATAACAATAACAATCGAGCTCCTCAAAACCTCCATGTCTAGTCTAGCTACTTATAGAACTAAAAGCAACATACCAACATATCGAGGACATGTAACATATCACATTAAGCTCTAGCTAGACAACAAATAGCCTTAAATCTTAAGGCTCAATTCTTACCATAGTAGCAAAAATTCTAGCATCATAAATCCTCAAATTCATCAATCATGCATTCTACCATCATGTCCATCATTATCACATCAGTAAATACAATCATATGTACGGAATGGAAGGAAAAGAAACATCGCGTAACGAGATATAGACATGTAGTAGCAAAATTCTCAAACCAACAAACCAAGCATGATTGAACATGCAATTGATAGTGAATAACGTTTGTAATCACACAAACAACCAACCCATACATCATATAAGCCTAATTGAAGCATAAATCTGAAAACCCCCAAATTTGAAAAATTAGGGTTCATGTGAAGATACCTCAGATCTGGAAAACGAATGCACTAGTGTGAAAGTTGTTCGGATGAAAAGAAGAGCACGTAATGGGCTTCGATTGAAGCTAAAGAACACAAAATTTGGTGGAAGATTGAAGGTTTTATGAAAGATTGAAGAAATTTTGAATTTTTGGGACTTTTAGAAGTAAGAGAGTGTAGAAGATGGAGAAATGAGGAAAAATGGGGGTCTCTCCCGTTTTTATCTTCCAGAAACTACGGGGCGAGTCGCCCCCACGTCCAGAGAGTGCGAAGCTCTCTGGCCATGTGGGGCGATTCGCCCCCCACCTCCAGAGGTGGGGTGACGAATTTTTCGAAAAAACGTAGTTTTTTATCCCCGAAAAGCCTTCTACTCATGATAAACACTCGAAAAAGTTCACTCAAACATAAACATAAGCACAAACGACACAGAGACGAACAAATTCACATAATAAAAGCAAATTGTTCAGTATATGAATGAATGCAATAAAGCGGTAAAAAAGCGATAAAAACTCCGGGTTGCCTCCCGGATAGCGCCATTGTTTATAGTCTTAGACTCGACTTCTTCTTTCTCTAGCTCTTCTTCTTGAGGGTACTAGACTTCCCCTTCATGGATCTCCTCCTCATGCCACGAACCTGTGAATGAGAGTGAACATAGACAGCAAGACCAAAATAGTTAACAGTGTGGGAAGCATTGAAGTGAATATTTGGATCAGATATGGCTCGCAACACATGTTGCTTTCCATCCACCTCAATGGTGCAAGTTCTTCGGTAGATGTCTATCACGGAGCGTAGCTTAATCAAGAACATTCGCCCCAAGAGAATGACATCCCCCATCCCAGGTGTAGACGCCGGCATAACTACAAAATTGGTGTACACAGAAGTTTCACCAATCTTAACCAATACATTCTTTACAACGCCTTCGGGTCTCACAAAGGATCCATCCGCCAATTGCACAATAGCCTTATGCTCAGATAGTTTTCCAAGGCTACTCTTCTCAAACACATTCATTGGGAGCACATTAGAGTAAGATCCGATATCTAGTGTAGCACGAACATTGATGAATGTGTATTTTACACTTTCATTTGAGTCTTTTTCACCTATTTCAGCTATCCTCTATGTTAATTTAGCTATATTTTAGTGCATTTTATTAGAATAGTGTCACGTTTCCCTTTAGTTTTTATTTTACAGGTTTTGGTTGAAAAATGAGGTTTTCCGGGAAATTATATTGAAGTAGACAAGGAATTGGAGTATCTGAAAGATTTCGGATAGGATTTGAAGTCTAGGGGTCGAATCTGGAGGCTAGAAGGCCACTAGAAGTCAGAAACCGAGTCCGAAAAGGGGAAGAAATCAAAAAACGCGTCGAAAACGCGTTCTGGGCCGAAAATTACTCCCGGGCGAATCGCCCGGGATGTGGGGCGAATCGTCCCACACCAGGCGAATCGCCCGGTGTGTGGGGCCCTTCGCCCCACACAATTCGTAGCCTATATATAGTTGCTCAGTTTTTCAACGTTTTTCATACTTTTCCAGACCTTTTCTCTCACCTTTCTCTGTAGTTTTATGTAGGAATTTCCCAGAGCCTGTTCTGGGGGGTTCTTAGCTTAGGAGATACTTTTTCTTAGCAGTTTGGAGCTTGTAAGATCGCGATTCTTCGGAGATTGACAACCTTCGGTAACATTGTATCTTACAGTTTTTCTACTTATTTTTGTATATTTTCATTCATTCGTGGTATGATTTCTGTTGATTCCATGACAACTATGAGTAGCTAAACTCCTCGTTGGTGATAGTATGTGAATTCTTAGCGAAGGGTTAATGATTATGCTAATGGCTATGTCGCGCATTATACTTTGTGTTATTGCTTTATTTCTTTGATCTATCTAAATCTCTATCTTCGTATTATTGATTAATTACCGAACATAATTGTACAATTCATTGGTCTTTGACCTATCTAAATCTATATCTTCGTAGTGTTTGATAATTACAACTGGACAATTCATTGATCAAAGATCTCCATGCAAGACCGAGGAATTTACGCATGATTATTAACCCGTTATGCTTTGAATGACCATACTATCACCAATCTCCATTATCTGTTAAGAAAAATCTTTGCTAAATCGTCTGTTGTTTTATATTCTAAATTAGATTAGATAAAGCTAGTTATAGTCCTTATAGATCGACACTCGAGGTTATTATACTGCTACACTACGGTGTTCGTTGTAGTTGTGAATTGCCTTTGGCTAAATACAAATTTATTTGATAGCTTGGAACCCGACAATCCAACGCGTTCATCAAATTGGCGTCGTTGCCGGGGACTATACTCCTTTTTTCTGTTTAATTTGTTTATATTTTCAGCATTCAATTCCTAGTTCTAGTAGTTTTAGTTTTCCTTTTTAATCTCTCTCTCTGATACTGCTTTCCTAGTCTGTTACAGATAGTGTATGCCACATACACGATCTAGAGGAACACCGCTTGCTGATTCAATTGCTGAGATCGACAGAGTCTACCACCAAAGAAGGCGACTACTTCAAAGGCGTGAGCTAGAGGAAATAGAGGATACCGATTTCTCTGAGTCTCTACAGAGTCTTTTCAAGGAAATCGACGGAATGGCAGCAGCTAGACCACTAAAAGCATGGGTTCAACCCTCCAAGGATCGTATGAGGGGACCGGCGATTGTTCTTTCATCTGCAACTCGAGATCTGGAAATCAAGAACCACGCATTCCAACAACTTCCGAGGTTCTATGGCTTAGCAAGGGAAGATGTGATGGGGTACTTGCACGATATCGATGATTTCGTCAACCAACTCCCACGACCCGGAGCTGAAATAACAATGGATGAGTTGAGGATGAAGGTTTTTGCTATGGGGCTTGGCGACAGAGCCAAGTCATGGTTGAGTTCTCTACCAGCATGCTCGCTGGACACTTGGGAGAAGGTTTTTTCAGCTTTCATGGAAAAATACTTCCCCCACACCTTGACTACCGCGCTCAAGGCGCAAATCACTGGATTCAAATAGGACTATGATGAGACCATCTACACCGCGTTTGAGAGGTTCCAAGATCTCACGAACAAGTGCCCTCACCATGGTTTTGAGCTTTCTGACCTAGTCCAACACTTCTACAATGGACTAACCTTCGAGAACCAACAAGTGGTGGATTTCCAATGCCGACGCAATATTTTGGAGGAAACCGCAGAAGCCGTCTGGGCAGTTTTCGAAAGGCTTGCTAAGGGTTCACAGTTCAAGGACCCATGAGCGATGGTTAGGAGACGTGGACCTGAAGCTCCACCGACTCAAGAAGCCCCTATGTATAGGGGGAATGGGGATCAATTCGAGTGCTTTACCAACGAATTGAAGCAAGTCCTCAAGAGCGCCACTGGAACGACTGTTTCGAACGAAGTTTGTCGAATATGCAATAACTACGGGCATGGGGCTCATATGTGTAGATCGGAGCTTGCGTATGATGATGGCAACTGGGCTCAAGGAGGCGAAGAGGAATCCTTTGCTACGGAGTTTGGTACTCAAGAAGCTAGCTATGGACAAGACGGTAGGAATCCTGGAGGTGGATTTTGGAGAAGAGGGTTCCGGAGCAATCAAGGATATGCACCGGCTAGCCAAACTTATGGCCCTAACCAAGACCGTAGTAGGCTTAACTATGGTAATGATCACTGCGAAAATCCCGACCCGAAAGAGCAACCGAAGTCGAAGTCGGCTCAACTGATGGAGAACTTGCAAAAGATGGTTGATCACACCCAATGTTTTCTCAAAAGTTATGAAGAATATTCTGAGAAGACTAGAGCGAGACTTGATAGGTTGGAAGAGAGCACTAGGCTTTCCCATCAAAAGATGCAAGAGTTGATCGACCGAGGAGCAAGTAGGGAGCAAGGCAAGCTGCCTAGCAACACTGAGAAGTCAATGTCCATTACCTTGGTGGGTGATCAACCTGTTGAAATCACCATCAAGAAGGTTGCTAAGTGCGAGAGTTCCAAGGGGGAAGTGCCCCCACAGGCTAAGGAAGAAGAGAAGGACCTTGGTGCTGACGAGAATGAAGAGGAGCAAGAGGATCCCGAGCCACTCCCTCAAAGTTTCGATATTAAGGTCGGGATTGGGGAACTTGAAGATGTCCGTGCCACACTAGACACGGGATCCTACTCTAATGTGCTCCCTTTGAATGTGTTCGAGAAGAGTAGCCTTGGAAAACTATCTGTGCATAAGGCTATTGTGCAACTGGCGGATGGATCCTTTGTGAGACCCGAAGGCGTTGTGAAGAATGTATTGGTCAAGATTGGTGAAGCTTCTGTATACACCGATTTTGTAGTTATGCCGGTGTCTACACCTGGAACGTGGGATGTCATTCTCTTAGGGCGAACGTTCTTGACTAAGCTACGCTCCGTGATGGACATCTACCGATGGACTTGCACTATTGAAGTGGATGGCAAGCGACATGTGTTGCGAGCCATATCTGACCCACCTGATCCACCTGATACTTCTCACACTGTTGACTACAGTGGTCTTGTGTCTATGTTCATTCTTATTCACAGGTTCGTGGCATGAGGAGGAGATCCATGAAGGGAAGTCTAGTACCCTCAAAAAGAAAAGCTAGACGTAGACAGGAGTCGAGTCAAAGACTTTAAACAATGGCGCTATCCGGGAGGCAACCCGGGGTTTTTATCGCTTTCTTTATCGCTTTATTGCATGCATTCATATTTGAACAATTTTCTTTTCATATGTGAATTTGTTCGTCTTTTTTTCGTATCTGCTTATGTTATGTTTGAGTGAGATTTTTCGAGTGATTTTGTGAGAGAAATGGTTTTCGGGGACTTAAAAACCGCATTTTTTTTCGAAAAGTTCGTCTCCCCACCTCAGGAGGTGGGGGTGAATCGCTCCCATGGGGGGCGAATCGCCCTACGAGTACAGAGCGCGCGCGCGCTATGGACGCACGGGGCGACTCGCCCCGCGGCCTGTAGAAGTTAAAATCGGGGATTCTTCCCCATTTCCTCATTTTTCTCCATCTTCATCATCTAAACCCAAAAATTCCTCCATTTTCAAAATATCTTCAAACCTTCATATCTTCTTCATATTTCCATCAAATTGTGTGTTTTTTAGCTTCAATCGAAGTCCGTTATGTGCTCTTTCTTTTCATCTGAACAAATCTTTTCCTAGTTCATTAAATCTTCGGATTTGAGGTAATCTCACATGAACCCTAATTTTTCAAATTTGGGGTTTTTTTGATTTATGCTTCAATTAAGCTTGTATGATATATGGGTTGATGATTTATGTGATTAGAAACGTTATTCATTATCAATTGCATGTTCAATTAGGCTTGGTTTGTTGGTTTGAGATTTTTGCTATTAGAAGATATATCTTGTTAGGAAATGTATCTTTTACCTTCATTCCATGCTTAAACATGTGTTTGTTGATATGATAATGATGGATGTAATGGTAGAATGAATGATTGATGAAGTTGAGAATTTATGTTGTTAGATTTTTGTTACTATGGTATGGATTGAACCTTGTGATTCAAGGCATTTGTTGTTTAGCAAGAGCATAATGTGATATGTTATTGTAGTAGTTACATTGATATGTTGCGTGATGAAGTAGCTAGACTAGACATTGTGTTTTTGAGGAGTTGGATTGTTGTAGATATTGCTCGTTTGTTCGCTCGTACATTTACATATGCATAAGTCTATTTTTGCGTCATACAAGATACTAATTGCTGTTTGTAGTAATCATGGCTCCAAGAGGTTCGAAGAGAGCTGGCTCGAGCAAGAAGGGGAAGGGAGTAGCATCGAGCTCCCAACCTTCTCACAACATGTAAGAGATGTCTTTAGCTGCGATAGATGTCCGACAAAGGCTAGAAGCGGAGCTGGCCGAAGGGGGAAGATCGATCATACCCGATAGGAAGATTGATATTCCGGAGGCAGTAGCTGGAACAGTGGGGTATAGGACGCTCGACAGATTGGCATCAAGAAGGAATTGGGTTTGGTATATTTCCAACAAGTTCAAGGGGTACGACGTGAGCCTCCTCCAAGAGATCTACACTGGATTCACTGATCTCGAGGAGAAGAATGGGGTACTAGTTGGAGGCCTGATAATACCATGGTCACCAGAGTCAATGTTAGGAAACTTGTAATTTTGATGAGCAATTAACCATGCTAAATTAAGATCAGTCCAGTAACTAGTACTCTTAAGGTCCATAGGATTTTAGAATTTTTAAAGGACATTGTAAAAGAGGAACGTTTGCTGATGACTTAGATAGGTGTTAGTTAACTTATTTCTTCTGTGTATGACGCATTTTGTTTTCTGAGAAAAAAATAATTTGTTGACACTTAGGTGGATGACGTATCTTAATTTCTGAAAAGAAATTAATCTATTGACACCTTAGCGTATGATGTATTTTATTTTCTGACAAGAAAATATCTTATTGATGCTTAGCTTTGATGTAACTTATTTTCTGAAAAGAAAATGACCTATTGAAGCATTTGCTGAAGATGTATTTTGTTTACTACAAACAAATTATTGAAGCAAATAAGAAACCGGTCAGAATCTTGAAGACTTTTAAAGATCTGAAGACTTGAAGACTTGAAGACTTGAAGATTGCTCAAGACTGGTAAGGCACGTGTTGCTCAGAAAGTGAAATTTTCAGCAACATCATTGCATAAGTGAAAATCTGAAAGACAGAGTAGGTTGTGCTTGCTGAAACTGAGAATGAACACTTGCTGATGAACATATGTGACCTCTTGCTGAATGTACGAGATTTTGCACTCCAATGTTACTGTTTGAATTCTATTCAAAGGTGCATTTAATGCAAAGCTTACACACAAAGGACATGAAGACTAGAAGACAAACAAAGTTTGCTGCTGAAAGTACAAAAGCAAGATAGTGACATGTTAAGGAACAAAAGCCTTAGGATTTGAAATTCAAACGGCTCCTTACTTGCACTATAAATAGAGGTCATCCGGCAAAGAGTTGAAGGGTGTCAACAACGTGATCAAACTCTCACTTGTGCTTAAAACTCACAAACCTTCAAACTCTCTTACTGCCATTGATCCGTTCCAAGACTTAAAGCTTGAAAAAGCTACTTGTGAAGAAGTAGAACAAACTCGGCTAAGAAATTAGTTAAGTGTTCTTTCTTTCGAACAAGAACAAGTCTTGACACCAGAAACAATCAAACTTGTTTACTGCAAAGTATTCCAAGTTGTGTTTCTTAGATTACTTGTTGTAACTGAATAAGTTATAATTAAGTTATCTCACCCCAAAACTCTCTAATTGAAAATACACCCTTTCAGGCGTGATATTCAGGGGGAACTTAATCAAGCATAGTTTTGCTGATTATAAGTACCAAGTTTGGTGGAGAACAAGGTTGAGTTCTCTAGTTTAGGTTGGAGACGAAGCAAGTGTGCTTTGGTTTCTGTTGAATCGCTTTAGATAGGAGATTGTAAGGAACCTCAATCATATCTTAGTGGATTCAGTCCTAAAAAGGACAAAGTGGATTAGTTGGGAGATTACGCCACTCTCAGATACCACTCTAAAAGCGTTTGTGTGATTTACTTACTGCATTTAGCTTTCAGCAAATTATATCTGTTTGTACACAGTCACTCACATCACTTGCTGAAACACCTTACTTGCTGAAAAAGCACTTATTGTTTCAAAGACTTCCGCTCTCTGATTTTAAGTATCAGCAAACCAAGCTACTGTAAAGTAACTTACACTTGCTGAGAAAGTTAAGTATCAGCAACCTCATTACTGAAAAGTAATAAGTACTTGCTGAGAAAGTTTTAAACGACAAAAGTTTGAAAAGACTATTCACCCCCCCCTCTAGTCTTTTCTTGTTGTTTAAAGGGACCAACAAGTGGTATCAGAGCAGGAGGTTCTTTAGCCTTCTGCACTGAACCTAGATCCCCTTAAGTGCTTTTCTTAAATCACTTTCATTTGATCAAGTTTGGTAGTGCTTTGCTGACAGGATGTCTTTAGGAGATGCTCCCTTGCTGAAGCTGGAAAATTACGAGAAATGGCGAAACAACATGATGTTACATCTTGAGGCCATTAGTGATGAGATGGTCACCGTCATTAATGATGGACCTATCAAAATCACCAAGGTTGTAAGGAGTTTCCCTCACAGAACCACTGAAGCTGGAAAGGAAACCATCCAAGGCGAACCTTCAGATACTGTTGTGCCAAAACCAAGAGAGGAATGGACTTCTGACGAAGCTAAGAGATTCCGTCTTGATGGCCAAGCAAGAAATATCATCATCAGATCAACTCCGGATACCATACAGTGCAAACTGTGGGGTGCTAAGACTGCTAAGGAGGCTTGGAAAATGGTTCAAGATCTTTGTGTTGGATCTGACAAGACCAAGGAAAACAAACTTGAAGTACTTAAGCTAAAGTTTCAAAACTTTAAGCAAGGTGCTAACGAGTCACTGGAAGACTTGGACTTCAGATTCACAACTCTTGTTAGTGAAATGGCAGCGCTGGGTGTTGGAAATTTTTTTTCAGATTCTGAGAAAGTGAAAACTATCATCAGGAGTTTGAATCAAGAATGGATCCATACTCAGAATTTCTATTACAATCAAGGAATGCCTGACATTACACCAACTGAGTTGTTCTCTCATCTTGCTACAGTCAACTATGAGACAAAGCAAAGAGAAAATGTGTTTGCTGAAAAATCGCAAAACATTGCTCTTGCTGCAAATCCGTCATCTTCTGAAAAGAAGAATGATAAAGAGCCTGCTGATGAAAATGCTTTAGTTGTTAAAAACATGAAGAAATTCATCAGTAAGGAACTTGAAAGGCGAAAAGCAAAAGAGAAGCTGAAAAAGCATCTTGGTAATAACTACCATAAGTACAAGAATGATACTAGCTCGCTGAACAAGCAAGCTCAGCAAGCTACATCATCAGAAGAGCCAGCAGTTGGAAATGATCTATGTTTTTACTGCAAAAAGCCTGGACACTTCAAAGCAAATTGCCCCTTGCTGAAAGGCAAATCTGCTGAAAAGAAGAAGAAGTTCAAAAGAGCTTTCATTGCTGAAGAAAAGAAGAAGCTTCAAGCAAAAATCGATGCATTATGAATTGAGACAAGCTCCGAGGACAGTGAGGATGAAAGTTCAGACACCGACGATGAGGAAGCCACTCTAGACGTAGAGATTGGCAAAGAAGTGTGTGGAATAGCTATGGAAGCTTATCCAGACGTGTCGAACTACGAATTCTGCCTCATGGCCGGTCAGGTAAATGATTCTACCTCTGACTCTGATTCAGAAAGTGAAGACGAGATTGACCTTGACAAGATTCAAGGAGAAATCGAAAGATTTGAGAAAACTCTCAGCAAACAGCAAGAAAAACTTCAACTTGCTGAAACTCTGACCAAGCAAACTACTGAAAAGTACGTTTTGCTGAAGGAAGAGACAGAAGAAAAGGATGCTGAAATAAGGCGTCTTAAGAAGTTGATTGCTGAGGCTGCAGAGAAAAATTCTCAAATGGCGTTAGAATTAGAAGAGTATCAGTCCTCAATTCTAAAGTTACTTGCTGAAATCCAAGAAATGAAAAAGATGAAAATCAATTTCAAATCTTATGTGGAAGCAAGTAATACGCTGACTGAACTAAACTCTTATTTGAGAGATCCATCTCAGAAAGAAGGTTTAGGAGCAACGTGTGAAGGTGATAACCTAGAAATCTTGAGAAAAGATAAATCACCTATCTCCTTTGTACGTGCTACTGATAGTAGTCCACCAGTGATCTATCAGTTTGGTCAAACTAAAGTTGCTGAAACATGCAATCAAGTACCTATGACCATAAAGCCCGCTGTTGCTGCTCAAAGTAACAAGACTTTAAAAGGAAAACAGGTTGCTGTGAAGCAAACTGGAAAGAAAAAGAATGCCGTGAAGCATTCCGCCAAACAAGTTGCTGAAAAGCAAGTTGTTAAGTCTAAAGGCAAGATTACCAAAAGTAATCAGAAGTCCTTTGCTGACAAACCTGAATCAAGTAAGGTTGTTGATGCTAAAGCTCAGCATTCTCCGAAGAGTGGACTCGGTTTCAAAACCAAGCAAAGTCAACTCTTTCATGAGTATAAGCAAAGTCAGCAAAGATACTTCAAAGAGATGAAGAAAACCAAGCCTAAGAGTTCTGAAAAGACTCCTAATGCTAGGACTAGAAGGAACCTTGCTAGAAAAGAACTTACTGAAAAGTATGTTCAGCAAAAAGGTCAACAGAGCAAGACACCACATCAGAAAGTGGATTTGACCAGCACGAGTCAAAAGTCTTTTAGCTCAAAACCTCCTAGTTCCTCAGCAAGTAGAAAACAAGTCAAAGTTGAAAAACTTCAGACTTGGGTTTCCACTGGACGCATTCTTGAACATGTTAATGGACATCCATCAATGGATAATTAACTTGTTTGCTCTTGATTGTGCAGACTGCAGCCACGGAGACAAACGATGCAATCTGGCACTTTGATAGTGGCTGTGGAAAGCACATGACGGGCAACAAGAATAACCTTATAAACTATAGACGGTGGTCTAAAGGTCCAACAATAAGGTTTGCTGGTGGAGGCTCCGGATCTACAAAAGGCTATGGTGATGTGAAGTTGGGATGTATAACCATTTCTGGAGTTCTTTATGTCAAAAATCTTAAGTTTAACCTTTTCAGCATGAGTCAATTTGCTGACAAAGGATACTTCATCGAAATTAAAAGTGATGAATGTAAACTTGTAGATTTTGAGACTAAAAAGGTTATAATGATTGCAAGAAGATCAGGAGGATTGTACACCGTTGATTGGTCTTCAGCAAACGTTGAAAAATGCCTGGTCTCAGATCATGATTGCCTTGCTGAAAAAGCATGGTTATGGCATAAACGAACAAGTCATCTAAACTTGAAGACGCTGCATAAGCTGTCTAAAAAGGCACTTGTAGTTGGATTACCTAAGGTTACTTTTAAGAAGGATGGTGTTTGCAATGCATGTCAGCAAGGAAAGCAAACCAAATCCTCTTTCAAGAACAAGGCAGTACCGTCAACTACAAAACCTTTACAACTCTTGCACATGGACTTGTTTGAATCTTCTTCAACAAGCTATGCTGGTAAGAAGTATGGTCTAGTCGTGGTAGATGATTATTCAAGATTCACTTGGGTAGTATTCATCAAGCACAAATCTGAAACCAAGACTGAAATACCTAACTTGCTGAATAAGCTTGAAGTCATGAAAAATTACAAGGTAAGAGTCATAAGGACAGACCATGGTACTGAGTTTGTAAACCAGTACATAACTGAATATTGTACCTCCAAAGGTATTCAACATCAGTTATCCTCAGTAAGGACACCACAGCAAAATGGTGTTGCTGAACGGAAGAATCGTACCCTGAAGGAAGCCGCAAGAACAATGCTTGCTGACACTGAAATAAGTGAGGATTACTGGGTTGAAGCGATTAATACCGCCTGCTATACTCAGAATAGATGTTTGATTACTAAGGAATACAACAAAACTCCTTATGAATTATTTGTTGGAAGACCTCCTAACATCACTCATCTAAGAGTATTTGGTTGCAAGTGTTTCGTTCTTAACAATGGTAGAGAGTACCTAAGAACATTTCAACCAAAGGCAGACGAAGCGATATTTCTTGGCTACTCCTTGCATAGTAAAGCTTACAGAGTTTACAACAAAAAGGCACAAAAGATTGAAGAATCTGTGCATGTTGTATTCTACGAAAAGACGCAAGGTGTGCCTGCTGAAGAAGAAATATCAGAATGTATGAAGAAACCAAATAAGTTTGAAATGAGTATGATGGGAAAATTGAATTATTTCCTAGGGTTGCAAGTCAAGCAACTCAAAGATGGAATATTCATAAATCAAGCAAAGTATGCGAAAGAAATGCTCATAAAGTTTAGGATCAAAGAGGATGAAAAACCTGAAAAGATCCCTATGAGTGTTGGTACCAAATTGGGCTATACTAAAGAGGACAAAAGTGTTGAAGAACACAAGTATAGGAAACTCATTGGTTCCTTGTTGTATTTAACAGCAAGTAGACCTGACATTCAGTATGCTGTTTGTGTGTGTGCATGATTCCAATCGGATCCAAAAGAATCACACTACAAAAAGGCAATTAAAATACTGAAATATGTTAAAGGTACAGTCAATGTTGGATTATGGTATCCAAAAGATTCTGGACTTGAATTGGTTGGCTATTCTGATGCTGATCATGGTGGATCAACTCTTGATAGAAAAAGTACCTCTGGAACTTGTCAGTTTTTGGGTACTAGATTAATATCATGGTTCAGCAAGAAGCAAACGTGTGTCGCCAATTCATCTACAGAATCTGAATACATTGCAGCTGGTTGTTGCACAGCTCAAATCCTATGGATTCAGCAACAATTAAGAGATTATGGTATTTCTACAAAGAAAACACCAATCTTTTGTGATAATACAAGTGCTATTGCAATTACGCAAAATCCTAAGTTTCACTCTAGGACCAAGCACATTGATATTAGACATCATTTCATTAGAGATCATGTGGAAAAAGGTGATATTGAGGTTGTGAAAGTAGGTCCTGAAGATCAGCTTGCTGACATCTTTACCAAGCCCCTACCGGATAATAGGTTCGCAATGTTAAGGTATAACCTTGGATTGATTGAACTACCTCAATAAATACACTTGGCAGAATGCTGAAACAGGTATTCAGCAAGCCAAAGTATTATTGTCCAAAAGACCAAGTCACTGATTTCTTCTAAAGAAATGATAAGTCACAACATGATTGCTGAAACAGGCATTCAACAAGTAATTCGTTCAAAACAGGTATTTGTTAGGAAACTTGATCACTCGCTGAGACAGGAACTCAGTAAGTGAAAGAATCTAAGGATTGCTGAGACGGGTACTTAGACAATCAATAAGATACTGAAACAGGTATTCAAGTATCAAAGGAATTTTCTGAAACAGTAATTCAGAGAAAGAGCAAAACCTCATCTCTCAGATTTTACCAAAGGATGTCTCAAATTGCAAAAAGAATTTACTGATACGGGAAATCAGAAATATCATTTAAACTTAGAAATAATGAGATATCTAAGTAAGGGGGAACTTTCAGCAAGAAGCTAGATTGTTAACTCAAACTCGCTGAAAAGATTCTTGTCTATTTCAGCAAGCAATCTATCCCTTATTACTCGGTAAAATCAATTTGTGACGTTAAGCTGGCACAGATAAACTCGAAATAAATCATGACATGAAATTCAATCGTGGCCATTGGTTAAAAGAAGTTATTAATCTAACGGCTAACAAAACAAAGAGAGAGAGTGCTCTGACGGTTTTAGTTAGTGGGCCACTACGCATTCAATGCAAAGGCTCCACTATCTCCAGTGTTTCTCTGTTTTACCCTTGCTGAGAACTCAAAACGATTGAGTTTCTCACACACCAGAGACACTATATAAAGAAGGAGTTAGAGAAATGACAAAATTCTTTAACTCACATTTCCTTTCTCTGCAATTTCTAGCCTGAAACTACTGTACCTCCGATCAAAAAACAAACTATCTTTTTCGTACAACTTCTTGCTCTATATAAAGAAATGGCTCCCAAGAGACAGTCATCTAAGTCCTCAAAATCATCAAAGGTTGACAGTGCTGAAACAGGCATTGCTCCGGTGACTTCTCTGACCCAAAACACAGCGAAAGTTGTGTTGAAAAATGACCGAATCACCGAAAAACCTATGCCTCCGTCATATCTTGACACTGCAAAGTGTGAGATGTTGATGCAATGGGGAGGATTTGCAAAAGAAAAGTACATTCGGTACTTTTATGAACAAGAACTTGACGACCAAAATGAAGAGGCGCTTGAGTTCATCAAGCAGCAAGGCCTCATGAACTTTATCTCTGCTCGCACTAAGCAAGTGAGCATGATTGATACTATGGAGTTCTACAACAATGCAGAAATCCAGTCCCTTACAGACAGTAATGGAGTCACTGAAAAAGTGATCCTTACTTATGTTCAGAACACGCAAATCGTCCTGAAATGGACTGATTTAGCGGAGATTTTTCAGATTCCAACCAATGGAACTGAAGACGACGTCACTGCCACTGACGAAGAAATTGAAGCTTTCTACAGTGACGTCAGAAATGCAAAAATGAAGAAAGGTGAGATAGCTCCCGTGACTTGGACAAAGCACGTTAAGAGAAAGCATCTCTGTCCTTCACTTGGTCTAGTAGCTCTGCTACTGATTAAAGTTCTTGACTCCCAAGTCGGAGGAATTGACCAAGTAGGCCTGAGAAGATGGCCATTGCTGATGCATATCCATGATAATAAATCAGAACTTAACTGGCCTAAGTACATTTTCAACAGACTTGTTGATTGTGTTACTAAGTTTAAGGTAAAGGTAGAAGACAACAAGGTCTCACCTTCCTTTCCAGTTATGTATGGAATCAAGATATGCTATATCCTTGAACACTTCAGGATTCAGCTAAGAAACCCATTGCCAATCAAGAAATCTGTGTGCAATGTGGGAAGGTCTTTCTACAAGCAGAATGTACCTAAGATTGCTGGAAAGAAATCCAAGAAGACAACAACTGAAAATGTTGTCAGCACAAGCCAGCAAGAAAGGTATACAACAGCTGCAGATGTTACCACTCAGCAACATAGAGATGAAACTGCTGTTGGTGGTGGTAACACAAATGAAACTGCTGTAGAAAATCAACAAGGTACGTGTACAAGAGCCGTTGCTGAAAATGCAACAATAGATGACTCTGGGAAACCGGAGAAATCTAAAAGAAGAAAGAGGAAAGCTGATGATGACAGTCAGACTGCAGCGTCATCAGCAAATCCCGTACCTAAGAGGAAACGGACAAGTAACAAAAGAAAGAAGACACTGGCTTCTCAGTCAGTCCCCAATGTCCAAGACTCCTCAGTCAATTCCCAGACAAATGCTGAAACGCATTTGCCAGTAGATGTTGCTGAGATAATTACCGAAACATACATCAGCAATGTTGATAATCAACTTAACGTTGATAACTCTACTGAGAATAGACCACAAGGCAGTGGAAATGAAATTCCTGCCCAAGTCCCAGATATCTACTTTGTAGATAATCTAGATGATCAAACCATGGAACCAGTAAGCAACATTGCTGCTGATTTGCAAAGAGCGGCATTTGCTGATGCTGCTGAACAGATGGTTGCTGAACAAGCAACTCATCAAGTTGCTGAAGCCCAACTTGCTGATGGACCAGTTGCTGAGAAAGCAATGGTACCAGTTCCTGAAGTTGCTGAAACTCAAGAAGCATCATTCAAAGATGCATCTCTTGATGCTGAGAATGCTGGCCCAAGTTCACCCAAGACTTCAATTGACAAAGTCCAGCTTGTACTGGAAGATTTAAGCAAACAAATGGAGTTGGAGATTGAAGAATCATCCAACAAGTCAATTGAACTCTTCATGACAAGCAGTGAGCTTAAAGGTCAAGTTGCTTCTGCTCAAGTTGTCAATTCAGAGACAAGGGAGATTGCTGAAACTGCACAGCTTTCTCAGTTAGAGCAAACTCAGAAGTCTGCTGAAGAAACTGTTAATGCTGAAAGGACTGAGCCACAACTTGTCCTTCCTCAGCAGGTAGTTAATACAACCATCAGTAAAACTTCAAATTCTGAAACTTATTCTTTTTCTAATATTATACTATCTCTACAGACTTCTCAAGATACAAGTCAGATGGTTGCTGAAGCCTCTGCACCAGAACCAACACTCCCTGCTCAGCAGGTAGTTAATAATTTTGGTATAAAAACTAAGTTTGACAGCTTAGTACTTGTGTCTAATTTTAATTTATTTCAGGATGAACAAATGGAGGATGCTACCCCAGCTCCTCATGGAATGGAAATTGTACTACATGAGCTTGCTGACTCTCAGCAGGTAAATCATGATTCAGATTTAAACTCTAAAACAATTCTCCAAACCAATCCTGATCTAAATAAAATTCTTTTTCAGGCTCAAAAGGAGACCACTGAAATGGTACTCATCACTGAAGATCAGCAAGTAAATTCTGAAGAACTTTACTTGAGCTTCAAGAGGACAACTTTGTCTAGAGTTGCTAAGTTCGTCAGCAACTGGCAAAGATATAGGCGAATGGACTTCTCAGATCTTCACCTTCATCTCTCAAATGAGAAAAAGAGATCTTCACTGCTGAAGCTCGAAACATTTGTCCACTCCATACTTACGGAAGAAATGACATATTCTCAGCAAATGAGTTCAAATCTGATTGCTCAAATCAGAGAGAATATGAAGGCCAAATTTAAGAGTGCCTCTCCAGCTGAACAAGCTGTGATGCTCAAAGGCTCATTCGTTCCTGTGGTGGCTGATCCCCACAAATTAACTGAGGAAGAGGAAGTGACAAGTGTTGCTTTGTACAAGCACGTTGAGCTAGTCATCTTGACTGATGATGAAGAAGAAGAAGAAGATGAGAACATTCCCACTGATCCCAGTGATGATGAAGGAAAAGATTCTAAGGACAAAAAGGATGAAGATGATGACAATCAAGGTCCAAGTCCTGGTGCTGGTGGATTAAAATTGACAGCTGCTGAAACTAATCCCTCTGACAATCAGCAAGCTGATCAACAACAATCTCAGCAAGAATCTCAACCTCCTCCTGCTGCTGCTGAAAATCAAGCACCTGTACAAGGTGCTGATACTGAAGAAGAATACGCCAGAAAAAGGGCTGCCTTGAAAAATGGCAAAAGTCCAGTTTCTGATGCCAAGGTTACTGAAGAAAACCTTGAAGATGAGGATGAAGAAGATGAAGATTACCAACGAGCTTTACAAAATAGTCTCGTGATCCATGCAAGGCATACGCAGGATCTGGAAATTGGTGAATCTTCAAGACCAAAATCAAAGGAAGTTCCATCCCTTCCACTTACTACTGGCGCAACTCCAGTTGTTGAGTCTCAAACGTTGCCTTCAGCAACTACTCAATTAAAACTAACTACTGGCGAAACTCCAGTAATTGAGCCCCAAACTCAATTGAAACAACTATCTACTGGTGAAACTCCAGTCGTTGAGTCTGAAGCGTTGCCATCAGCAACCACTCAACAAAAAGGAAGTGAAGCTACTGACAAAGGCTCAAAAGTCGCTCAACTTGATGAATCTGAGGATGATGACGACTTGTCGGAAAATGAAGATGAACAATCCAAGCGAGACCCAAAAGTCGTTCAGAATCCTCCTCCCGATTATCTAAGCTATGAAGGAGATTCATTAAGGGCTGAGTTGCTTTTACAAGATGATCAGTTTGCTACTGAACTTAAGGCTCACTCCTTGACACCTAATTTAGTGCCGTTCCCAAGAGTTGAGGAGTTTACTCCCAGAATTCTCGCACTAAAGAAAGTCCATGAAGCCTGCAACGCTGAAGATGAGGCATTGCTTGCTGAGAGCCCACTTGACATTGGTAAAATATTGGCTACGGTGCTGAGACGCACTACAACTTTAACCATAGCTCAGAAAGACATCAGTCTTTATCACCAGAGCTATGAAGAAGATGTAAGTCAAGCTCTCTTACTGGCAAAAAGTGATCTTGTCAAAGCTCAGACTATTATGGATGAGAAGGCCGCAACAGAGAAAAGACATGAAGAGAACATGATGAATATTCAAAAAGAGTTAGCAACAATGAACTCTGATCAACAAGAAATCATCATGAAGTATAACAGTCTCAACACTCTTGCTGAAAATTGCAATGAGTTTTATTCTCTGCACATCACTCCGATGTTGCAATCCATGTCTAAGGGGGAAAAGAAGACTAGAAAAAGCAATCAAACCCCTCCTACTCCTGCTGATGATGTGCCACTTCCACTAGAACCTCTTGCTGAAAGAGAGCAAAGTTCTAAAAGACAAGCAGAAACTGAGTTAAATTCAGCAAGTACCAAAAAGAGAAAAACCGCTGCTGAAACTCAAGATTTCTGTCACATTGAAAGTCATCACAATCTGAATGAAGATGATGAAGAAGATGATGACAATCAAACAATAGCTCAAGCCATAAGAGCTAGACCCTTAACAGCCATAACTCCGTCTGGCCACTCAAGGCATTTTTCGTCTGACTCTTCAGCAAGAGATCAAGACAATGCTAAAACAAGAAGAAGAAGGCAAAGACAGGAAGAGAAAAGGCTGGCCAACATTGCTATTGGCTCCGGCATTGAATATACAAAGACAAGCAATGATGAAACCACTCAGAATGTGATCAGAAACATTCATGGTTGCTGGATCCTAAAGCTGGAAGATTTGTTGGTAAATGAGTTCTTTCCTACCGCCTGTTTGAATCAGATGTTCAAATGGATTGAACTCAAGGTCCAAAAGAAGCAAAGGGAAGAATCCCTCCCAAGAAATATTGCTAAGAAATGGTTGAATCTTGAGGTTTATGTAAGAAGAGTTGCCATTGGTAAGACATTTAGACAAGAACCAGATATAGTCAAACCACCTGGCATCGCTTTCTATGCTGACCCGGTAACAAAGAAACCTAAGAAGAAACTTGGATTGATTCCTTATGAGTACTTCTATCTGACTGCTCAGGATCAAGAAGATGATCTTCTCTGGTTAAGAAAGATTCATCCAAGAAACATTTCAGATACACAACTTCTCCATGCCAGCAATTGGGGTATGCATTTGTGGGTTGTTAACTACATGGAAATGAATGCTGAAAAGCATCATCATACTGCCTGCAAAAATGCAAGAATTCTTCAACTACAAGTCCGTAGGCTACTGGAAAACTACGAGAAGGATTGTGTTGAATTCACTGCTCTTGCTGAGAAGAGTGTAAGAGAGATTTTGAGAAAATCCTCTGAAAGAGTTTAAGTCCCTGCAATAGTTTCTTGTGAAAAGTTTTTGTTTGCTGATTCTCTGTTATCTACGCTTTCTTGTAAACTTATGAATGATAACTTTCAGCAATGAATTCTTTTTGACTCTTATTGGTTTTTGATTATGCAACTTACTTATGCTTACTGTTTTTTTAATTCAAGTATGCTTGCATTAATCATCTGATTTATTCAACATCAGAAACCTCTAAAAGGGTAACAATTAATTTAGCCATGGATTGCTAACATCAAAAAGGGGGAAATTTGTTAGGAAACTTGTAATTTTGATGAGCAATTAAGCATGCTAAATTAAGATCAGTCCAGTAACTAGTACTCTTAAGGTCCATAGGATTTTAGAATTTTTAAAGGACATTGTAAAAGAGGAACGTTTGCTGATGACTTAGATAGGTGTTAGTTAAGTTATTTCTTCTGTGTATGACGCATTTTGTTTTCTGAGAAGAAAATAATTTGTTGACACTTAGGTGGATGACGTATCTTAATTTCTGAAAAGAAATTAAGCTATTGACACCTTAGCGTATGATGTATTTTATTTTCTGACAAGAAAATATCTTATTGATGCTTAGCTTTGATGTAACTTATTTTCTGAAAAGAAAATGACCTATTGAAGCATTTGCTGAAGATGTATTTTGTTTACTACAAACAAATTATTGAAGCAAATAAGAAACCGGTCAGAATCTTGAAGACTTTTAAAGATCTGAAGACTTGAAGACTTGAAGACTTGAAGATTGCTGAAGACTGGTAAGGCACGTGTTGCTCAGAAAGTGAAATTTTCAGCAACAACATTGCATAAGTGAAAATCTGAAAGACAGAGTAGGTTGTGTTTGCTGAAACTGAGAATGAACACTTGCTGATGAACATATGTGACCTCTTGCTGAATGTACGAGATTTTGCACTCCAATGTTACTGTTTGAATTCTATTCAAAGGTGCATTTAATGCAAAGCTTACACACAAAGGACATGAAGACTAGAAGACAAACAAAGTTTGCTGCTGAAAGTACAAAAGCAAGATAGTGACATGTTAAGGAACAAAAGCCTTAGGATTTGAAATTCAAACGGCTCCTTACTTGCACTATAAATAGAGGTCATCCGGCAAAGAGTTGAAGGGTGTCAACAACGTGATCAAACTCTCACTTGTGCTTAAAACTCACAAACCTTCAAACTCTCTTACTGCCATTGATCCGTTCCAAGACTTAAAGCTTGAAAAAGCTACTTGTGAAGAAGTAGAACAAACTCGGCTAAGAAATTAGTTAAGTGTTCTTTCTTTCGAACAAGAACAAGTCTTGACACCAGAAACAATCAAACTTGTTTACTGCAAAGTATTCCAAGTTGTGTTTCTTAGATTACTTGTTGTAACTGAATAAGTTATAATTAAGTTATCTCACCCCAAAACTCTCTAACTGAAAATACACCCTTTCAGGCGTGATATTCAGGGGGAACTTAATCAAGCATAGTTTTGTTGATTATAAGTAACAAGTTTGGTGGAGAACAAGGTTGAGTTCTCTAGTTTAGGTTGGAGACGAAGCAAGTGTGCTTTGGTTTCTGTTGAATCGCTTTAGATAGGAGATTGTAAGGAACCTCAATCATATCTTAGTGGATTCAGTCCTAGAAAGGACAAAGTGGATTAGTTGGGAGATTACGCCACTCTCAGATACCACTCTAAAAGCGTTTGTGTGATTTACTTACTGCATTTAGCTTTCAGCAAATTATATCTGTTTGTACACAGTCACTCACATCACTTGCTGAAACACCTTACTTGCTGAAAAAGCACTTATTGTTTCAAAGACTTCCGCTCTCTGATTTTAAGTATCAGCAAACCAAGCTACTGTAAAGTAACTTACACTTGCTGAGAAAGTTAAGTATCAGCAACCTCATTACTGAAAAGTAATAAGTACTTGCTGAGAAAGTTTTAAACGACAAAAGTTTGAAAAGACTATTCACCCCCCTCCCCCCCCCCCTCTAGTCTTTTCTTGTTGTTTAAAGGGACCAACAGTCAATTTCTTCATTCATCCATTTTGGGCAGCAGGAATTCACAGGGAGCGACCATGCCTACCTATATTCGAGGGCCACTAGGGTGATAGGAAGACATATTACGGACGTGATCTGCAACAGGGAGTACAGATATCCAGAAATCGAAGGAGAACCTGCACGGATCCGTCAGAGCGACCTTGGCATTGAGGCTAAGGTGATGATGAAATTCTGCATCTTCAACTTGATCCCTAAGAAGAATGACACTTGGATACAACCAAATTACGCTGAGCTCCTCTAATGCTTGATAGACAAACATCGGATCGACATCGGGCACATCATGTACGAAGAGTATGAGCGCCATTGGGAAAAGAAGAAGAAGCCCTTCATCTTTCCGAGCTTCATCACTGCCTACTGCAAATATCATGGGGTCGAGGACATTGACGAGGGGGATTGCGAGGTCGCTGCCCTTTCACCCTCGACTATTGAGGTGCAGCTGGCTAGGTATCAGTTGAAGAACCCCACGGCTGCCGCTGTTGATGTGGAAGCACCCTTCCAACCGAGCGATTCCGATAATGAGAATGATTATGAGGATGCTATGGAGGCTGATGATGGCCAAGCCCCTATCCTGGATATTCCATTTGTCCATAGAGCACCGCATGCACCGCCTCGAACACCACAGGGGTCTAGAGGATTTGACTTCTCTGAACTGCGGGCCTACCTCGACGATCATTTTGATAGAGTTGATGCCAGTACCGCGGCACTGCGACAGGACCTCGACGGGCACATCGCCCAGCGCAACCGCGATTGGGAGACATTCGAGGAGCATCGCCGAGAGTATAGGCAACGAAGGTGGGAGCAGCAACAGCTCATCCAGCAGCAACAGGAGGCTCTACAGCAGTCCAATGATCTCATGTCTGACATGTGGAGGGACTTTTATGGGGATTACCATCCCGATGATTAGTCTTTTCACATGTCCACTCTCAACCAACCGAGGCCAAACTGTTCGATAACATCTAGTATCACTTCTTATTACTCATTCTCTTTTGCTAGGGGCTAGCTTAAGAATCATAAGGGGGATGGGATGTGAACCGCGATGTTAAGTATTGTTTGTCTTTGTGTTGATTAGTATCTTGTTCTTTGGTTTGCATTTGCATTTGCACGTTTACTGCTTTCTTAGTTTTTTAGGTTGCATTCACTGCATTCATCTTAGGATAGTCTTGCATGTTTTATATGGAGTTTATTGCCGAATTTTTTGAACTTTTTTATTGGGAAGGTTAACTAACTACGCCATTAATCATATGCTTCATCTCTATGAATTTGTTTGAGGTTTTTCTCGCTTGGCTTGTCACATTTATGCATTGCACTTAGTTAAGTGCAAGCTTGGTAGTCTCGACATCACTTAGTGGTGTTTTCTCTACTGCGGTTCACGAAGGCCTTTATAATAGGATGATGCATGTTAGGGTCTTATGGTTGTTTTCCCGAGTAATTATGTACCTAAGAGGCAACAAGTCTTCACCATGCTTTGACATTGCTAAATGCCTAGGAAGGAGGTAGTGTGAGGTTGTGTGATCCTTTGTTTATAACCTATTCTTTCGAATAGGTTTGGGGAGGGGGTTACACTATCATTAGACTTGTTTTTCGTTTTTTATTTCCGTGTTGTGAGTTTATTTTTCCTTTCTCGTAAATTCTGTACTCCAACCTATTCTTTCGAATAGGTTTGGGGAAGTCGTTTGTCATTTTTGTTTCTCTTTTCGTTATGCTACTGCTGGCTAAAAAAATCGGAAAAAAAGAGAAAGAAAAAATTCCAGGAAAAAAGAAAAAAAAAAGAAAAAAAAGACCCCAAAAAAGCAAAGAAGGGTCCGAAAAAGAAAGCCAAATAGCAGTTTAGCAAACTGTTGTGTCTCATTTTCAAATTCTTGTAATGTTCGTAATCGTGTTGTAATTTTCTATTTTTTGTCTTTTGATTTTGAGTGTCATCTGTTCTAGACCACCCTCGTCCTGCCATTCAGGAAGTGGTGATTATCTTAAGGCTTTGCATGAGAGATGGGTAGAATAGGGGAGTGTTATCTTTTATAGGGAACCTCCTTCGTTTGATGAGAGCCAGTACTGGTTCGACCTCTTTGAGGAAAAGTCTTAACATGGTGAACAACAGTAAGTCCTCAGTTTCATAGGCACGGGACAACCATTCGTATCTTAGCATGCTTCATTACGTCGTCACTGACTAGGTCCAGGTAGAGAATGTTACGAGAGACTATCTTGTCTTCACATAAGTGCTTACGTGGATGTGTATGAGTCAATCCAGGTATTCTTCAACCTATATTCATTCTTTGATTTATATGGTTTTTGTTCATATGTTATTTGATAGATTCAGTAGATTAGTTCATTTTATTTGGCATGAGATTCCATTTTATGTGTTGCATTGTTTTTTGCATTAGAGTCTAGCTTAGTTGCTTGAGGACAAGCAAAGGTTCGGTTTGGGGAGTTTGATGAATGTGTATTTTACACTTTCATTTGAGTCTTTTTCACCTATTTTAGCTATCCTCTATGTTAATTTAGCTATATTTTAGTGCATTTTATTAGAATAGTGTCACGTTTCCCTTTAGTTTTTATTTTACAGGTTTTGGTTGAAAAACGAGGTTTTCCGGGCAATTATATTGAAGTTGACAAGGAATTGGTGTTCCAGAAGCCTATTTGGAGTATCTGAAGGTTTCCGGATAGTATTTGAAGTCTAGGGGTCGAATCTGGAGGTTAGAAGGCCACTAGAAGTCAGAAACCGAGTCCGAAAAGGGGAAGAAATCCAAAAACGCGTCGAAAACGCGTAATATTCCGACTTTTACTCCCGGGCGAATCGCCCGGGATGTGGGGTGAATCGCCCCACACCAGGCGACTCGCCCGGTGTGTGGGGCCCTTCGCCCCACACTAATTCGAACACTATATATAGTTGCTCAGTTTTTCTCCGATTTTCATACTTTTCCATACCTATTCTCTCACCTTTCTCTGTAGTTTTAGGTAGGAACTTCCCAGAGCCTGTTCTGGGGGTTCATAGCTTAGGAGATACTTTTTCATAGCAGTTTGGAGCTTTTAAGATCGCGATTCTTCGGAGACTGACAACCTTCGGTAACATTGTATCTTACAGTTTTTCTACTTATTTTTATATATCTTTCAACATGTTTTCTTCTATGATTTCTGTTGATTGCATGACAACTATGAGTAGCTAAACTTATCGTTGGTGGTAGTATGTGAATTCTTAGCGAAGGGTTGATAATTATGCTAATGGCTATATCGCGCATTATACTCCGTGTTATTGCTTTATTTCTTTGATCGATTTAAATCCCTATCTTCGTATTGTTGATTAATTGTTGCACACACTTGGACAATTATTTGGTCTTCGACGTATCAGAATCTATATCTTTGTAGTGTTGAATAATTACGGAACACAATTGGACAATTCATTGTTCTTTGACCTATCAGAATCTATATCTTCGTAGTGTTTGATAATTGCAACTAGACAACTCATAGATCAAAGATCTCCATGCAAAACCGACGAATTTACGCATGATTATTAACCCGTTATGCTTTGAAGGACCATACTATCACCAATCTCCATAATCTGTTAGAAAACCCTTTGCTATACCGTCTGCTGTTTTTATATTCTTTAATTAAATTACATAAAGCTAGTTATAGTCCATAGAGAACGACACTCGAGGTCATTCTACTGCTACACTATGGTTTTCGTTGTAGTTGTGAATTGCCTTTGGCTAAATAACAAATTTATTTGATTAGTCGAGTCTGACAAACTCGTGTTCATCATGAGACCATCTACACCGCGTTTGAGAGGTTCCAAGATCTCACGAACAAGTGCCCTCACCATGGTTTTGAGCTTTCTGACATAGTCCAACACTTCTACAATGGACTAACCTTCGAGAACCAACAAGTGGTGGATTTCCAATGCCGAGGCAATATTTGGGAGGAAACCGCAGAAGCCGTCTGGGCAGTTTTTGAAAGGCTTGCTAAGGGTTCGCAGTTCAAGAACCCAAGGGCAATGGTTAGGAGACGTGGACCTGAAGCTCCACCGATTCAAGAAGCCCCTATGTATAGGGGGAATGGGGATCAATTCGAGTGCTTTACCAACGAATTGAAGCAAGTCCTCAAGAGCGTGACTGGAACAACTGTTTCGAACGAAGTTTGCCGAATATGCAAGAACTATGGGCATGGGGCTCATATGTGTAGATCGGAGCTTGCGTATGATGATTGCAACTTGGCTCAAGGAGGCGAAGAGGAAGCCTTTGCTACGGAGTTTGGTACTCAAGAAGCTAGCTACGGACAAGATGGTAGGAATCCTCGAGGTGGATTTTGGAGAAGAGGGTTCAGAAACAATCAAGGATATGCACCGGCTAGCCAAACTTATGGCCCTAACCAAGACCGTAGTAGGCTTAACTATGGTAATGACCACTGCAAAAACCCCGCTCCGAAAGAGCAACCGAAGTCGAAGACGGCTCAACTGATGGAGAACTTGCAAAAGATGATTGATCACACCCAAAGTTTTCTCAAACGTTATGAAGAATATTTTGAGAAGACTAGGGCAAGGCTTGATAGGTTGGAAAAGAGCACTAGGCTTGCCCAACAAAAGATGCAAGAGTTGATCGACGAGGAGCAAGTAGAGAGCAAGGCAAGCTGCCTAGCAACACTGAGAAGTCGATGTCCATTACCTTGGTGGGTGATCTACCTGTTGAAATCACCATCAAGAAGGTTGCTAAGTGCGAGTGTTGCAAGGGGGAAGTGCCCCCACAGGCTAAGGAAGAAGAGAAGGACCTTGGTTCTGACGTGAGTGAAGAGGAGCAAGAGAATCCAGAGCCACTCCCTCAAAGTTTCGATGTTAAGGTCGGGATTGGTGAGCTTGAAGATGTCCGTGCCACACTAGACACGGGATCCTACTCTAATGTGCTCCCTATGAATGTGTTCGAGAAGAGTAGCCTTGGAAAACTATCTGAGCATAAGGCTATTGTGCAACTGGCGGATGGATCCTTTGTGAGACCCGAGGGCGTTGTAAAGAATGTATTGGTCAAGATTGGTGAAACTTCTGTATACACCAATTTTGTAGTTATGCCGGCGTCTACACCTGGGACGGGGGATTTAGTTCTCTTGGGACGAACGTTCTTGACTAAGCTACGCTCCGTGATAGACATCTACCGAAGGACTTTCACTATTGAAGTGGATGGCAAGCGACATGTGTTGCGAGCCATATCTGATCCACCTGATACTTCTCACACTATTAACTATTGTGGTCTTGCTGCCTATGTTAATTCTTATTCACAGGTTCGTGGCATGAGGAGGAGATCCATGAAGGGGAAGTCTAGTACCGTCAAGAAGAAGACCTAGGCACAGACAGGAGTCGAGTCAAAGACTTTTAAACAATGGCGCTATCCGGGACGCAACCCGGAGTTTTTATCGCTTTTTTACCGCTTTATTGCATGGATTCATACTTGAACAATTTGCTTTTCATATGTGAATTTGTTGGTCTCTGTGTCGTATGTGCTTATGTTTTGTTTGAGTGAGATTTTTCGAGTGGTTTTATGAGAAAAATGGTTTTCGGGGACTTAAAAACCGTGTTTTTTCGGAGGATTTCGTCTCCACGCATCAGGAGGTGGGGGGCGAATCGCCCCGCACGGGGCGACTTGTCCCACGACCTCTGCAGGGTCAAAAACGCGGAATTCTCCCTTTTCAGCTCATTTTCTTCATCCTCTCCACTTCTTTCTCCCCAAAATCCGAAAAAAGCTTAAATATTTCAATCTTTCATAACTTCTTCATTATTCCATCAAGTTGTGTGTTCTTTAGCTTCAATCGAAGCCAGTTACGTGCTCTTTCTTTTCATTCGAACAAATTTCACCCTAGTGCATTCGTTTTCCAGATATGAGGTATCTTCTTATGAACCCTAATTTTTCAAATTTGGGGGTTTTCTAATTTGATCTTCAATTAGGCTTATATGATGTATGGGTAGGTTGTTTCCTGTGATTAGAAGCATTATTTACTATCAATTGCATGCTCAATTATGCTTGAATTGTTGATTTGGGAATTTTGCTACTAGATGTTTTTATCTCGTTATGCAATGTATCTTTTTCTTCGATTCCTTGCATATGATTGTGTTTACTGATGTAATAATGATGGATGTGATGGTAGAATGCATAATTGTTGGGTATGAGGATTTATGATGCTAGAATTTTTCGCTACTATGGTATGAATTGAGCCTTATTATTTAGGGTATTGGTTGTCTAGCAAGAAGCATAATGTGATGTATTGCATGTAGTAGTTACATTGGTATGTTGCATGTTGAAGAAGCTAGGCTAGACATAAAGGATTCGGGGAGTTCGATTGTTGATTTTATCATTTGTGTGTTTCGTTCTTACATTAGCATATGCATGGGTCAGTTGTGTCATACAAGGTACTAACTGTTGTTTGTAGGAACCATGCCAAGGGAGAAGAGCACTCCCGTATGATTAGTATGAAGTATTGGGGGGGAGGGATCGATTACAACCATGTCAAGGAGAGTGATCTCGTTAGAGGTGCGTTCGAGCCACGGGCTCTTGCAACAACGTCGCAGATTATCCAAGAGGAGGAGCTACAGTACACCTGGAGTAAGGACTACAATGCCTATTCATGCACCACCGAAGGGACAGAAACAATTATTACGTCAGCAATCTATCACAAGGACTGCGAAGTTCGAGTGAATAGGAAGGCACCGGGACAGTCTCGCCACCACGGATTCTGTCTTGACTCAACAGTGGCTAGAAGGTTCTGAAGCGCTAGCTTGGTTCCAAAACATAATGACATGGATGCCCAAGCCCTCTTAGGGGTGCCCCTTTACTGCCTCTAAAGGGAGCATCATATAGACATCGGGAGCATCAAATGTAGAGAATGTGGTTGACATAGGAAAAAATGGAAGACAACCTCCGGGTATCCGAGCAGCTTGCTGTGACCTCCTCGAGGTATAAAACGTTGGAGAGGGAGGCTCTGATACCACTGCCCTTTCCCCTTCAACAGTTCACAACCTATTGGAGAGATACCGGGTGGAAGATTCCATAACAGTGGCGGCCAATCTTTAAGATTCTCTTCGACGATGCAACTCTACTGGTGACGATGGTGATGACAGTAGTGACAATGAGGGCCATACGGACAATGATGATACAGATGGAGGAGTTGTTCCTATCCGGCCTATAAATGGAACTACCTCACCTACCAGAAGACATGATGATCACCTATAAGGCTCCCAGAGCAGTCCCAATAACTTACAAGCAGCATACTCAGCCGACCGAGGCCAAACCATGCGGTAACATCTAGTATCACATCTTATTTCCTCATTTTCTTACTCCTAGGGATTAGCTTTAAATTCATGAGGGGGGATGGGATTTAAGTGATCTAGTGTTGTTAGTTTGGAGCTTGGTATTGGTAGGATGAGTATAGTACCTTGCATGTTTTACCCGTCTGCATTTGCATTTGCACGTTTACCGCTTTCTTAGTTTTTTAGGTTGCATTCACTTCATTCATCCTAGGATAGTCTTGCATGTTTTATATGGAGTTTATTTCCTAATTTTTTTGAGCTTTTTTATTGGGTAGATCAACTAACTATGCCATTAATCATATGCTTCATCTCTATGAATTTGTTTGAGGTTTTTCTCGCTTGGATTGTCACATTTATGTATTGCACTTAGTTAAGCTTGGTAGTGTCGACATCACTTAGTGGTGTTTTCTCTACTGCGGTTCACGAAGGCCTTTATAATAGGATGATGCATGTTATGGTCTTATGGTTGTTTTCCCGAGTAATTATGTACTTAAGAGGCAACGAGTCTTCACCATGGTTTGAGATTGCTAAATGCCTAGGAAGGAGGTAGTGTGAGGTTGCGTGATCCTTTGTTTATAACCTATTCTTCCGAATAGGTTTGGGGAGGGCGTTGCACCATCATTAGACTTGTTTTTCGTTTTTCATTTCTGTGTTGTGAGTTTATTTCTCCTTTTCCGTAAATTTTGTACTCCAACCTATTCTTTCGAATAGGTTTGGGGAAGTCGTCTGTGAGTCATTTTATCTCTTTTTCGTTGTGCTACTGCTGGCTAAAAAATCAAAAAAAAAAAGAGAAAAAGAAAAATTCCAGGAAAAAAAGAAAAAAAAGAAAAAAGAAACTAGAAAAGAAAAAAAGGAAAAAAAGAAAAGACCCCAAAAAAGCAAAGAAGGGTCCAAAAAAGAAAGCCAAATAGTAGTTTAGCAAAGTGTTGTGTCTCATTTTCCAATTCTTGTAATGTTCGTAATCGTGTTTCTAATTTTCTATCTTTTCTTTTGTTTTTGAGTGTCATCTGTTCTAGACCACCCTCGTCTTGCCATTCAGGAAGTGGTGAATAGCTTAAGACTTTACTTGAGAGATGGGTAGAATAGGGGAGTGTTATCTTTTATAGGGAACCCTCCTTCGTTTGATGAGAGCCAGTACTGGTTCGACCTCTTTGAGGAAAAGTCTTAACTTGGTGAACAGCTGTAAGTCCTCAGTTTCATAGGCACGGGACAACCATTCGTATCTTAACATGTTTCATTACGTCGTCACTGACTAGGTCCAGGTAGAGAATATTACGAGAGACTATTTTGTCTTGACATAAGTGCTTATGTGGATGTGTATGAGTCAATCGAGGCATTCTTCAACCTATATTCATGTTATGACTTATATGGTTTTTGTTCATATGTTTTTTGATAGATTCGGTAGATTAGTTCATTTTATTTGGCATGAGACTCCATTTTGTGTGTTGCATTGTTTTTTGCATTAGAGTCTAGCTTAGTTGCTTGAGGACAAGCAAAGGTTCGGTTTGGGGAGTTTGATGAATGTGTATTTTACACTTTCATTTGAGTGTTTTTCACCTATTTTAGCTATCCTCTATGTTAATTTAGCTATATTTTAGTGCATTTGATTAGAATAGTGTCACGTTTCCCTTTAGTTTTTATTTTACAGGTTTTGGTTGAAAAATGAGGTTTTCCGGACAATTATATTGAAGTAGACAAGGAATTGGTGTTCCAGAAGCCTATTTGGAGTATCTGAATGATTCCGGATAGGATTTGAAGTCTAGGGGTCAAATCTGGAGGCTAGAAGGCCACTAGAAGTCGGAAACCGAGTCCGAAAAGGGGAAGAAATCCAAAAATGCGTCGAAAACGCATTCTGGGCCGAAAATTACTCCCGGGCGAATCGCTCGGAATGTGGGGCGAATCGCCCCTCACCAGGAGAATCGCCCGGTGTGTGGGGCCCTTCGCCCCACACAATTCGTAGCCTATATATAGTTGCTCAGTTTTTCTCCGTTTTTCATACTTTTCCAGACCTTTTCTCTCACCTTTCTCTGTAGTTTTAGGTAGGAATTCCCCAGAGCATGTTCTGGGGTTCTTAGCTTAGGAGATACTTTTTCTTAGCAGTTTGGAGCTTGTAAGATCGCGATTCTTCGGAGACTGACAACCTTCGGTAACATTGTATCTTACAGTTTTTCTACTTATTTTTATATATCTTTCATCATGTTTTCATTCATTCGTGGTATGGTATCTGTTGATTGCATGACAACTATGAGTAGCTAAACTCCTCGTTGGTGATAGTATGTGAATTCTTAGCGAAGGGTTAATAATTATGCTAATGGCTATATCGCGCATTATACTCTGTGTTATTGCTTTATTTCGTTGATCTATCTAAATCTCTATCTTCGTATTGTTGATTAATTACCGAACATAATTGGACAATTCATTGGTCTTTGACCTATCTAAATCTATATCTTCGTAGTGTTTGATAATTACAACTGGACAATTCATTGATCAAAGATCTCCATGCAAGACCGAGGAATTTACGCATGATTATTAACCCGTTATGCTTTGAATGACCATACTATCACCAATCTCCATTATCTGTTAAGAAAAACCTTTGCTAAATCGTCTGCTGTTTTATATTCTAAATTAGATTAGATAAAGCTATTTATAGTCCTTAGAGATCGACACTCGAGGTTATTCTACTGCTACACTACGGTTTTCGTTGTACTTGTTAATTGCCTTTGGCTTAATACAAATTTATTTGATAGCTTGGAACCCGACAATCCAACGCGTTCATCAAACATCTTCAAGTTCACCAATCCCGACCTTAACATCGAAACTTTGAGGGATTGGCTCGGGATCCTCTTGCTCCTCTTCACTCTCATCAGAACCAAGGTCCTTCTCTTCTTCCTTGGCTAGTGGGTGTTCTTCATCCTTGCAACGCTCACACTTAACAACCTTCTTGATGGTGATTTCTACAGGAAGATCACCCACCAAGGTAATGGACATCGACTTCTCAGTGTTGCTAGGCAACTTCCCTTGCTCCCTACTTGCTCCACGGTCAATCAACTCTTGCATCTTTTGATGGGCAAGCCTAGTGCTTTCTTCCAATCGATCAAGCCTCGCCCTAGTCTTCTCAGAATCTTCTTCATAACGTTTCAGAAAACTTTGGGTGTGATCAACCATCTTTTGCAAGTTCTCCATGAGTAGAGTTGTCTTCGACTTCGGTTGCTCTTTGGGAGCGGGATTTTCACAGTGATTATTACCATAGTTAAGCCTACTACGGTCTTGGTTAGGGCCATAAGTTTGGCTAGCCGGTGCATATCCTTGATTGTTCCGGAACCCTCTTCTCCAAAATCCACCTCGAGGATTCCTACCATCTTGTCCGTAGCTAGCTTCTTGAGTACCAAATTCCGTAGCAAAGGCTTCCTCTTCGCCTCCTTGAACCCAATTGCCATCATCATATGCAAGCTCCGATTTACACAATGAGCTCCATGCCCATAGTTCTTGCATATTCGGCAAACCTCGTTTGACATAGTTGTTCCTGCGAAGTTCTTGAGGACTTGTTTCAACTCATTGGTAAAGCACTCGAATCGATCCGTTTCCCCCCATACATTGGGGCTTCCTGAGTAGGTGGAGCTTCAGGTCCACGTCTCCTAACCATTTCTCTTGGATCTTTGAATTGCGAACCCTTAGCAAGCCTTTCGAAAACCGCCCAGACGGCTTCCGTGGTTTCCTCCCAAATATTGCCACGGCATTGGAAATCCACCACTTGTTGGTTCTCAAAGGTCAGTCCATTGTAGAAGTGTTGGACAAGATCCGAAAGCTCAAAATCATGGTGAGGGCACTTGTTCATGAGGTCTTGGAACCTCTCAAACGCGGTGTAGATGGTCTCATCATAGTCTTGTTTGAACCCAGTGATTTGCGCCTTAAGCGCGGTAGTCAAGGTGTGAGGGAAGTATTTCTCCATGAATGCTGAAAAAACCTTTTCCCAATGTCCAGCGAACCCGCTGGTAGAGAACTCAACCATGACTTGGCTCTGTCGCCAAGCCCCATAGCAAAAACCTTCGTCCTTAACTCATCCGTTGTTATTTCAGCTCTGGGTCGTGGGAGTTGGTTGACGAAATCATCGATATCGTGCAAGTACCCCATCACATCTTCCCTTGCTAAGCCATAGAACCTCGGAAGTTGTTGGAACGCGTGGTTCTTGATTTCCAGATCTCGAGTTGCAGACGAAAGAACAATCGCCGGTCCCCTCATACGATCCTTGGAGGGTTGAACCCATGCTTTCAGTGGTCTAGCTTCTGCCATTAAGACGATTTCCTTAAAAAGACTGTGTAGAGATTCAGAGAAATCAGTATCCTCTATTTCCTCTAGTTCACGTCGTCAAAGTAGTCGCCTTGTTTGGTGGTAGACTCTGTCGATTTCAGCGATTGATTCAGCAAGCGGTTGATGAATGTGTATTTTACACTTTCATTTGAGTCTTTTTCACCTATTTTAGCTATCCTCTTTGTTAATTTAGCTATATTTTAGTACATTTTATTAGAATAGTGTCACGTTTCCCTTTAGTTATTATTTTACAGGTTTTGGTTGAAAAACGAGGTTTTCCGGGCAATTATATTGAAGTAGACAAGGAATTGGTGTTCCAGAAGCCTAATTGGAGTATCTGAAAGATTCCGGATAGGATTTGAAGTCTAGGGGCCGAATCTGGAGGCTAGAAGGTCACTAGAAGGCAGAAACCGAGTCCGAAAAGGGGAAGAAATCCAAAAACGCGTCGAAAACGCGTTTTGGGCCGAAAAACACTCCCGGGCGAGTCGCCTGGGACGTGGAGCGAATCGCCCACACCAAGAGAATCGCCCGGTGTGTGGGGCCCTTCGCCCCACACAATTCGAAAGCCTATATATAGTTGCTCATTTTTCTCCGTTTTTCATACTTTTCCAGACCTTTTCTCTCACCTTTCTCAGTAGTTTTAGGTAGGAATTTCCCAGAGCCTGTTCTGGGGGTTCTTAGCTTAGGAGATACTTTTTCTTAGCAATTTGGAGCTTGTAAGATCGCGATTCTTCGGAGATTGACAACCTTCGGTAACATTGTATCTTACAGTTTTTCTATTTATATTTATATATCTTTCATCATGTTTTCATTCATTCGTGGTATGATTTCTGTTGATTGCATGACAACTATGAGTAGCTAAAATTCTCGTTGGTGATAGTATGTGATTTCTTAGCGAAGGGTTAATAATTATGCTAATGGCTATATCGCGCATTATACTCTGAGTTATTGCTTTATTTCTTTGATATATCTAAATCTATATCTTCGTAGTGTTGAATAATTACGGAACACAACTGGACAATTCATTGATCAAAGATCTCCATGCAAAACCGAGGAATTTATGCATGATTATTAACCTGTTATGCTTTGAATGACCATACTATCACCAATCTCCATTATCTGTTAAGAAAAACCTTTGCTAAGACGTCTGCTTTTTTATATTCTTAAGTTAGATTAGATAAAGCTAGTTATAGTTCTTAGAGATCGCCACTCGAGGTTATTCTACTGCTACACTACGATTTTCGTTGTAGTTGTGAATTGTCTTTTGCTAAATATAAATTTATTTGATTAATTGAGTTTGACAAACCGTTTCATCAAATTGGCGCCGTTGTCGGGGACTATACTCCTTTTTTCTGTTTAGCTTATTTATATTTTCAGCATTCAGTCCCCGGAACAGCTCTTGGATTGTCTCTTAGAATTTCACTTTCTTACCCTATTTCTTTCCTGCTACCTTCTTCAGTACATTCATCTAATCTGATCTTAGTTACCTTGCGTGTATGTGCTCTCTAAATTTTTGGTGATATTGTGTTTGATTACGCTAATAGAACTAATTTTTAGTTTTGAGTTACTCTTACTACAGAAATACAGGTATGATGTCCATGCGCGCTCGCATGACACCCCAATTCTCGCAGGTGAGGAGAGGATCTTCCGTATACTTGGAAGATGAGTTAAGGAGGTATGAGGTGACGGAGTCCATGGTGAGGCAATTACCAAGGTACGAAGATGGAGTAGGGATGGACCCATGGAGTTTCATTCGATCCTATGAGAAGGAAATAGAAAGAATTCCAGCAGAAGGGTTTACTAAGGACCAATTGTGCAGGAAATTATTTTCTTTTACTCTTGGGTATGAGCCGAGGCGTTGGATTGCAAGGTTAGAACCATGATCGCTGAAAACTTGGGGCCAAGTAGTAGAGGAGTTCTTGGCTCGGTTCATGCCTTATCATGAGACGATTGCCTTACGTGATAGGATCCAATATTTCGAGCAAGGAGAGTATAAGAAGTTTTGTGACGCCTACGAACGTTTTGAAATGTATAAATGGAGTGCCCCCATCACCATTTCAAAGATGGAGAGTTGATTTGGTGCTTCGTCGGTGGACTTCGTGAAGAGGAACGACTTAGAGTGGATAGGTTGAGCGGCGGTCTGGGAGAATGTACAGTCGATGAGGCAGAAGAAGTCATCCGTAAGTACGCCAGAGGTTCAACACAATCTGATCAGGTCATACCAATTCACATCACCGGAAAGGAAGTAGATCGAGGTGAAGCAGGAAGCTCATCCGAGGAGTATTTTAAAGTCGAAGAAATCAGTGGGGAAGATGAAATTGCACATGCCGAGCAAGTTGAAGATGACCTTCGTATAGCAAAAGTTGTTGAAGAAGTTGAAGTAACTGAGCATCTTACGGAATAATTCAGCTTGTTAAAATGTGCGGAAGTAGAAGAGGTTCGGAAACTTGAAGAGGAGGAAGTATTGGAAGGCGACGCCCCCTGGTGGTGGGGGGCGGTTCGCCCAGCATGGGGGGCGAACCGCCTCCCATGACCAGTGAGCTGGGGGGCGGTTCTGGGGAGCTGGACGACCCCAGCTCCCCTGTTTCTTTACTCACAGACATTCGCATCAATCCAAAGCCACTTCCTTTCGTTACTACTAACGTTCTTGAGTACAAAGAGGTGAATCTACCCCTCCGAGATGGAAAGCTTGACAAGCAAGATACACAGGAGTCACCACTAAACAAGAACCTCGATAAAGTCAAAGTGAATGTCTTCCTATTGATGAAGTCCTTATTGGACATGCCTGCAAAGCAAACTAGTCCATTCACCATGATGAGATCTTTGAAGCTTCCTAGGTCTCTTTGCTATTGCTACATCGGACCAAGAGAATGGCGGCCACCGTGGGGAGGTACTCTTGAATACTCAGCCGATCAAGGCCAAACCGTTCGGTAGCATCTAGTATCTTTTCTTATTACTCATTCTCTTTTGCTAGGGACTAGATTAAGTTTCATAAGGGGGATGGGATGTGAACCGTGATGTTAAGTATTGTTTGGATTTGTGTTGATTGGTATCTTGTTTTTTGTTTGCATTTGCATTTGCACGTTTACTGCTTTCTTAGTTTTTAGGTTGCATACACTACATTCATCCTAGGATAGTCTTGCATGTTTTATGTGGAGTTTATTGCCAAATTTTTTGAACTTTTTTATTGGGTAGATCAACTAATTATGCCATTAATCATATGCTTCATCTCCATGAATTTGTTTGAGGTTTTTCTCGCTTGGCTTGTCACATTTATGTATTTCACTTAGTTAAGCTTGGTAGTCTCGACATCACTTAGTGGTGTTTTCTCTACTGCGGTTCACGAAGGCCTTTATAATAGGATGATGCATGTTAGGGTCTTACGGTTGTTTTCCCGAGTAATTATGTGAAAGTATATATGTCCTAGAGACAACCAACATTAAGGACGATATGTAATTTACCGCATTCAGCTTATTGGTATTTATTTATGTTACATTTATTTAAGCATACATAAATACAATTGGCATTACATTTACTGGATAGATTATTTGGTTGTTTGAATTATTCTGTAAGATGTTCCCAAGGACTAAAGATAATCACCAAGTTAGTGGGAGCTTGCGTGTCAGAACTTAAGTCCTAAAATTAGCCACTAGTTGATGGTCATTGAGATATGGGATACCAATGATGCGATAGAGACTAGCATGTGTTGCATCAGATCCTTAGATGATGCAGTAGTTCTCACTGCTGCGAATAGCTTGGTTATTCATGATGGGCACATGGAAACTTTGGAGAGTGTTGGCATACCCAGCCGAGAACCCATTTGGTAAATTCTATTTAAGTGTCTATGGGAGTATCGGATTGTAGGGTGATGTAATAGTCCTCAGACTTGAGGTCAATACTACATCATATGTGGAATAATATAATTTGACCATGCGCAACGCTTGCACTCTTAAAGTAGGGTAGATACGGCATGCGTTGGGTATATTAGGAAGCGTATGGTGTCAGTGATTGGGCCAAGATCAGGATTCATTCCTCCGAATAGATTCAAGGAGAGAATACTCTACATCTCATATTTAGTGCGATCGTTAGTCAGTGGCCACTGCAAAGATATGTGTCAAAATGGTGTTTGGACATAATCATCTAGATCGACTAAGAAGATTGAGAGACAATGGATGAGTTATTGGAATAGACACTAATCCATATTCTAGACTCATTCGAGTATTCGAGAATGAAAGGACCGTATCATCAAAGTACTCTACATCACAGGCAGTTTGTATCTCCTCAACAAACGTTCCTTACATATTACTATTGTCTAGTGACGATTGTCTAGGAATATTCACTAAGACCTTGATTTGATCGTTGCCTGATATGTGAGGGCCTATGGGTCATATAAAACTAGGTGATAATTCTCCCCATTAAGCATTAGTGTAAATTAAATGTAAATTGGATTGGTAACATTTGATTTACTATTGTCTATATTGTCTATGACATTTCATTTGATGGAAATCATTAATTAAGTTAAAATTAGATTAATGACTTAATTACTATATTAAATAAAGTATCAATTGGATTGATAAATATTTAATTTAATATTATTGAGAATGTTCTATTTGATAGAATTAATTAATTAAGTTGAATTGAATTCAATGGACTTAATTAATTTATACTTTTAGAAAGTAAATTAATTAAATTAGATTTAATTAATAAAAGAAGAAAATATTAATTAGATTAAATTAGATTTAATTAATTAAAGTTAGAAATTGCATTTGAACAAATTTAGAATGGAGTTCAAGTGCTAAAAATCCAAAAGGGGAAAGGAAAAGATTTTTGGTCTTCCTGGGACTCGAACTCAAGACCTCTCCTATGGGAACTAGGAGAACCAACCAACTGGGCCAAGCCATGTAACTTAGTATACACGTTTTGCATGTATATATCTAGTCTGTGCGGCTGGTGTATAAAAAAGGTTAGGGTTCTGATACGTGTTGTAGCTGGTTTTGTGGCTTAGAGCTCTCCTCCTCTTTTGGATTACTTCCACGGTTGTATTCGTTCTAACTTCTTTCTTTTCTTCTTTGATAAATTCTCATTTTATTATGATCTTTGAGATTTCTTGTTTTGCTTAACGTAGATTTTGAATATGGATTTCCTAGCATCCATGGAGAATTCATCAACGAAGAATTGAACTACGTTTGACTTGATCTTGAGGGTACGTAGGCAGCTTAGAATTGTTCTGAGTTCAGTCACAATCTTTAGAAGATAATCGAATGATTAGATCAATGATTAATGGAAGCTGGTAGCTGGATAACGGGTATGTTATTTATGTGGAGCATGTTAAATAATCATTCAATCGATGATCCATGTAGGAAAATTTTCAAATTCCGTTGCATTAACCTTAGAGGTAATTTCCTACAATTACTAACATTATGTACCTAAGAGGGCAACAAGTCTTCACCATGCTTTGAGATTGCTAAATGCCTAGGAAGAAGGTAGTGTGAGGTTGTGTGATCCTTTGTTTGTAACCTATTCTTCCGAATAGGTTTGGGGAGGGGGTTATGTAAGAAAATACGGTCAGAGTTACCCCTAGGGTACACAGCGGAATTTCAAAATTTTTCTTAACATACAGGTTAATTGATTATGTATATGTCGTATATATATAAACACGTCAATTAGAAGACTAACCTTACTTCCAAAGCAGCTTCTAAGTCTTCGTAATAAACTGGTGTATCTTCTCCTTCGCCGAAGTCGAAGATATCTACAATACTCTGATTATCTGCAAGACAATAAGAGTTAGTTTCCAGCTCCTAGAACCTCAACCTTGGTATTCACGGATGAACAGCCTATCGGAAGAATGCTAGGATATTCTTTGTGTGACCAAGAAGACGGGGCGGCGATTCCTCCGGCAAAGGTGGCGCGCGCGTGTGGCTGTTTAGAGGAGGGGAGAGCTTTTTCCTTTCTCTAAGAAAACTGGGTAGAATAACTGTGAAAGTCTCTGTCTAAATCTCTAATAGTCTACTATATATAGTAGTCAATAGAAGCCTAAAGCATAAGCAATTAGACTTCGTAAAGGAATAAGAATCTAATTCTTATCGCACTAGTAAACCAATATCAAGTCTAGATTCATTCCCAATCAAATTAAAACGCAATCAAGAAAATGTAACTTATCCCTTGGACTTCTAATAGAGGAAGGAGTCGAACTCCTTCCCCATCTAGCTAACGCGCGCGCGCGCCCAGTCCTACGGGAGATAGGTGGGTCCCAATTTTGGGACCCATTTATAGTTCTAAGGCAATTCAAACTCCAAGTATATTTTTCTATGTGCATATGTTAATTCTAATTTAACATATCCTTTCAAATCAAACCTCTATTATATTTCCAAAATATAATCTTTAATTGTATTTACATAAAATACAATTAATTAGCCAATTCAATTAATAATTCCAAATCATTAATTGAGCCACCAAATATTATAATTAATTCCAAATCAATTATAATCCATCAATCCCAATTAATTTCAAATTAATTGCGATTTCATCTTCAAGGATATTTTGATAGGCTGAATCACCACATAGTGTGACCCATAGGGCCTCATCGTATTAAGGAAGTCCTAGACTAGGCAACATGGAATTCCTAGACGGTTCCATTTTCAATATTAATACATGAGGACATTTGAGAGGTTTCTCAAAGCTAACCCTTTCGTTGCGAAGTCTGTTGCGCTCAACGCGGCGATGGTAACGTACCTTCATCTAACTTGCTCGAATGTGTCTAGGATCGATGAAGTGTCTATCCCAATAATACATCCACGAGCGTCTCAGGAAGTTGCTTGGTTAATATATACTTATGACCATCATAATACATCATTTGCACTGGCCAGTGACTTTACCAACACAACTATGCAGACTATGAGCAGTACTCTCCTGTGCTACACTTGAGAGATGAATCCTTCACAGAATCACTTATCATCCCCATTTGTATGTAACCATAATCCTGGATCGTGTCTTATGTCAACTGTTTATTCAAAGCTGACATCGACGGGTCCACCAAGGATATGGGGCAACAAATGTGATGATAAAGTCCTGTAAGTACAAAGGATGACTGGCATCACTTCGACAACTTACCGGTTCCCATAGACACTTCGGTGTAGAGTATACATCGATGGGAGTGTCCGGTGGGTACTTCCATTGTTCGATAATCCTTCTTCGAACAACTATGCGCAGTTATGGGAACATTTCTCGATTGTCCAACAATCCGTTCCGTGGCCGTGGGATCGGCTCACACTTGCTCCAACAAGTATAACCTCCACGCATACTAGTCTCGTCTGGTTCATTCAGACCCCTACATCCGAGATGAACCTCGACTAGGGAGAGTTTGGGATAGATGATAACTCACATAGCTCCCATTATCTGTGTGATCGGTCATCTATCCGAGGGGACATGTTTAATATCAATACAGACAGTAATAGAGATATGACATGTTGCATGCCTGGTGTAATATAAATATGAAAGCAATACTCAATAGTAAAAGCAACAAACATATATTATATTACGTTGACCTGTGTAATAGTACATATATGCCCTATATAAGGGCACTATGCCCTTAGTAAGGACTGTCTCTAGGACATATACACTATCAATCTCCCACTTGGACTAGAGCCAGTCACCTTTATGCCTAATACGCAGATTAGCATAATGTCTTAAGTGGACTTCCACTAATAAGACCTTGGTGAAAGGATCTGCCACGTTGTCCGTGGTAGAGACACGTTCTATACTAACTTCTCCTCTATCTATAATCTCACGTATAACGTGATATTTTCTAAGTACATGTTTGTTCTTGTTTGTAGATCTAGGCTCCCTAGCTTGAGCGACGGCGCCCGTATTGTGACAATAAATCGTTATTGGACTGGGAGCAGGAACAACCCTCAATTCCTTCAAGAACTCTGAAATCCAGATAGCTTCTTTCGATGCTTCTGATGCAACAATATACTCGGCTTCTGTGGATGAGTCAGCAACCGTGGCTTGCTTAGAACTCTTCCAACAGACAGCTCCTCCGTTCAATTTGAATACTTATCCTGTCTGTGACTTAAAGTCACCATGATCTGATTCAAATCCAGCGTCGACATACCCAGACATATTTAATTCTGGTTCTCCACCAAACACCAAGAACATCTCTTTAGTCCGTCGAAGGAACTTAAGAATGTTCTTTAGAGCAGTTCAGTGAGGTACTCCTGGATTCTGTTGGTGTCGACAAGTGACACTAAGCGCATATGCCACATCGGGCCTTGTGCAATTCATTGCATACAGTATAGACCCTACTGCCGAAGCATAGGGCACACGACTCATTGCATTTCTTTCTTCATTAGTTTTTGGACCATCCTTAACTGATAAGACAATCCCATGCCTAGCTGGGAGAAAGCCTCTCTTTGAGTCGTCCATCTTATAACGCTTCAGTATCTTGTCGATGTAGGTGGACTGTGTCAATCCTAACATCCTCTTGGATCTATCTCTAAAGATCTTGATCCCTAGGATGTAGTTCGCTTCACCCAAGTCCTTCATCGAGAAGGTACTTGATAACCAAACTTTAGTCTCTTCTAGCATAGAGACGTTGTTTCCCATGATCAAAATGTCATCAACATAAATGATCATGAAAACGAATCCCTTGTCGCTGTGCCTAGCGTAGACACAGGGATCTTCCTTGTTTCTGATGAAGTCAAACGATTTTGACAACTTCATCAAAGCAGATATTCCAGCTCCTTGACGCTTGCTTTAGCCCATATATGGATCTTTGTAATTTGCATACAGCAGTTGGCCTGGTTTTACTAATAAAACCTTCCGGCTGTACCATATAGACCTCTTCCTCAAGGTTGCCATTGAGGAAGGCAGTCTTTACATCCATCTGCCAGATCTCATAATCATAGTAGGCAGCTATCACAAGTAGAATTCGAATGGACTTCAATTTTGCTACCGGTGAAAAGGTTTCATCGTAATCGATGCCATACCTTTGCGTGTAGCCTTTCGCCACAAGCCTAGCTTTGTGTGTTTGTACCTTGCCATCGACATCTGTCTTTCGTTTAAAGATCCATTTGCACCCAATAGGTCTAACCCCTTGGAGCAAGTCTACCAAGTTCCAAACTTGGTTCTGGTACATTGAGTCTATTTCTAATTCCATGGCCTCTTGCCATTTGTCTGAGTCAATATCAATTATTACCTCTTTGTAGGTCTCGGGATCTTCCCGATCTGATAATCCGACATCAAGTTCACTGATGTCTTCTATTATAAGGCTTTGCTTCTGAGGTCCTTTTAGGATCCTCTTCGACCTACGGAGCTCGACTGGTTCTGGTGCTTTTCTTTTCTGGCTTCGTGTAACACGAACATTATCAGTGGGTACTGATGCAGCTGGTCGCGGGGCGCGACTCTGTTCCCTTGCGGGAGGCTTCTCTTGTGCAACTTGTTGCACAGGTTGGTTGACAACGGGTTCTATTGGTGTGGTTTCAACTGTTGATCTAATCACAGGACTCCCACTGACTATGACATGACTAGCAAGTGTCATATCATTACCCTTGTCTGCTTCGAAAGCTCCCACTGAACTTGAGTCCAAATCGGAAGATTTAGAGACCTCATGTTCGCGCGTGTCAAAGTCTTGAATTTCTTCAAGTTCTATCATGTCATCTAACCTCTCTTCTTCGAGGTATTCAACTTCTAAAAACTTGACGTTTCTAGATACGATCACCTTGTGATCTTCAGCATGATAGAATGCATAGCCTCTCGTCTAACGAGGATAGCCTATGAAATATACTTTGACACCCTTGGCATCTAACTTATCAGTGAGCATCAGTTTGACTATCGCAGGACAGCCCCAAGGTCTAAGATAGCCCAATGAGGGCTTCTTTCCCTTCCATAACTCATAAGGAGTTTTCTCCACTGATTTAGATGGTACATGGTTCAGAATGTAGATTGCAGTTTGTAGTGCATATCCCCACAGATACTTTGGAAGAGTCGAGAATCCAATCATTGATCTTACCATGTCTAACAGGGTTCGATTCCTCCTCTCAAACACACCATTTAACTGTGGTGTTCCAGGAGGAGTCCATTGGGATTGAATTCCATTTTCCTTCAAGTAGTCGATAAATTCTTCACTAAGGTATTCACCTCCTCGATCTGATCGAAGAGTGACTATCCTTAGGTTCAATTCATTCTCGACCTCATTCCTAAACTCCTTGAATTTCCCAAAGGTCTCGGATTTATTATTCATAAGATAAATATATCCATACCTTGAGAAATCGTCAGTAAAGGTAACGAAGTAAGGATAACCCACACGCGCATGGACTTTAAAAGGTCCACATACATCAGTATGTATGAGCTCTAAGTAGCGAGTGGCACGAACACCTTGTCCAACAAAAGGTTTGTTCGTCATCTTACCCTTAACACATGATTCACATGTTCCATATGATTCAAAATCAAATGGTTCTAAGTAGTCCAACTTCCTTAGTCTTTGAATCCGTGTTTCATTGATATGGCCTAGCCGACAATGCCATAGATAAGATGGATTATTCTTCCTACTTAAAGACGGTTGTTTGTTATTTATTTGAAATAAAGGTAGACTACTTTGCAAAATATATAAACCATTCACCAAGCGAGCTTTTCCATAACACTGATCATTTAATGAAAAATAACAAGTATTATTCGCAAATCGAAAGGAAAAACCCATATTGTCTAACAATGGAATGGAAATAATATTTCTGACAATGGATGGAACAAAATAACATTATCAAGTTCTAAACATTGTCCCGAAGGTAAATCTATCTTGTTGCGTCCAACGCGTTTGGCTTCAACTGGATTTTCGTTCCCAACATGCAAGTCAATTTCACCTTGCTTGACTAGCCTATGATCAATTAGCCCCTGCACATTATTACAAATGTGTGAGCCACAGGCTGTATCTAATACCCAACCATTGGAGTCAAAAGTAGTAATGTTCATTTCAATAACAAACATACCTGAGCTAGAAGTCGGTGGCTTTTTAGCTTGATCTTCCCTAAGCTTAGGGCAATCTTTCTTCCAATGTCCTTTCTGCTTAGAGAAAAGACATTCATCTGTGCGCACCCTTCCGCTTCTATTGAACTTCCTTTTCTGTTTCGGACGCTTAGGCTTATCACTCCAAGTGTTAGCCTTGGCTGCCGACTTTCCCTTACCCTTAGCACCTTTGTTTCTCGGCTTTGGGTTAGACGGTTGCCCAACAAGCATGATCGACTTTTCCTTCTTAGGAAGAGTTTGATCATATGTCTTCAGTAGATTATGAAGTTCAGGCAGTGTTACATCCTTCGCATTCATCGTGTAATTAATGATGAACTGCGAATACCAACTCGACAATGATTGAAGGACAAAGATCACCATGATCTTGTTCTCTAGCTTAACGCCGGCATCAGCAAGCTTTTCAAAGAGACCAATCATTTTGAGAACATGCTCAGACATGTTCCCTCCTTCACTGAGCTTGCATCTGGGTATCTCTTTGATCAAATCAAATTCAACACTTCTAGCTGTCGTCTTAAAGAGCGACTCAAGATGCTTCAGCATCTCATACAGCAACATGCTTTCATGTTGCCTCTGCAGCTCATTGCTCATTGCCGCCAGCATAATACACTGCGCGGATCTAGCATCCTCAAGATGCTTATCAGACTTTGCCTTGTTGGCTTGATTCCAAGCAGCAACCTGATCGGCAGTCTGATTTTCAGGGCACACGAGAATGACCTCGTCCAAGACGTACTCAATCTTTTCGTACCTCAGCACCAAACGTATATTCCTGATCCAATCTAGGAAGTGTGGTCCGGTCAAAATTTGCTTCTCTAAGACAGCACGGAGCGAGATACTCGCCATTTCTAATATCCTAAGGAGAAATAATATAGAACGAAAATAATAAATCAACTATTGAAATATTATTTCTAAATACACAGTCAACATAACTAAACAACAAGGTCCTTTAGCTGTTTAGCTCCCACTATTTTTACATATGTTTGCCCCCACAACAAACATACGGGTAATGTCCAACAAGTTACCGTAGTGGCCAAGATCCAAATCCATACTATGCTATACTCCAACGGGGGCTGGTAGCATAGCATAATATGACCGGTAGGACTATCCAATTGCGTCACGCAACTCTTGGTTGTTAAACCTAATTTAACCCGATGCCCTACATACTGTACCTATCGAGGTCGCTAGATACAATATGCAGTAAGTCATAACCACAGGCTTACTCTAATCTGACGATCAATGCGAGTCTGTAAGACGAGGTCGCCAATACAAGAAAACGCAATAAAAGTTCAGAATTAAAGCACCCTATGGAAAGCATCTCAGAAATATATATATATTTCTGTACTTATATTGGTTGGGGCTTGTAGCTTGAGGGTTGTTATCAGTCATCTACAAAGAAATAAGGGCGCCGCCTACCCATCATGCATGATCGGTCTACACGTAATGGATGCCGCCTATCCATTCTAGTTCTAAACGCGGTCAAGCACATAATGGGTGCCGCCTACCCATACATAAATATGCGGTCCGACATATAAGAGGGCGCCGCCTACCCTCGCATGCATAGCGGTCGAACGGAAAGTAAGATACTTGGTATTTAAACATGCATTGTCAAACAATAGCATATCGAGCATATGAAACAAGTAGTAGCCTATGTGGATGACAAATGACTTCATAATTTCATTATCAAAATTATAATCCCATACTTATAATCTCTATGAAATAATTAAAAATTTGGACTAGATTGAAAAATAAAAAATTCTATCGACCAAGTAGCAATTTTCGAGAAAACCCGAAGGACTTAATTGTAATTTTTTGAAACCTTGGAGGTGTTAAATCTAAAATACAAAAGTAGAAGGACTAATTTGCAATAAACAATAAATTGATAAATTACGAATAAGCCCTTCAACTTTATACAAATTAAATTTAACCCCTCTAGTTAAAAACAATTACAATTAAATCATATTTATATTCCAAATATAAAATTCAATCCTCAAAATTTTCAAAATTCGATTTTGGGTCCAACCCGAAAATATATATATATTTATTAAAACATGGGACGGGACTACGGGACCTAGTCCCGTCCCCACGGTGCCTGCGGTCCCGGGAGCCCGGCGCCCGCGGCACGCGGGCACCGGCGCCGCGGGTGCAGGCGGCCGGCGCCCTAGGCGCGCGGGCGACTGCGTCTGCAGGCCCGGGTACCTGCGTCCCGCAGGCACCCGGGTGCCGCGGGCACGGCGCCCGCCGCTTGCGTCTCGCAGGCGGCCCGGTTATAATAAAATATATATATAATTTTTTTTTATTTTTTTTTCTAATATATAAATTCAAAATTTATATAAAAACAAAACTTTTGAAAATCGAATTAATCATAGAATCAATTGCATCCACATTTTTACAAAATCAGACAATATATATACGTATATACGTAATGAATTAACCTCGCTATGATACCACTGTAAGAAAATACGGTCAGAGTTACCCCTAGGGTACGCAGCGGAATTTGAAAATTTTTCTTAACATACAGGTTAATTGATTATGTATATGTCGTATATATATAAACACGTCAATTAGAAGACTAAGCTTACTTCCAAAACAGCTTCCAAGTCTTCGTAATAATCCGGTGTATCTTCTCCTTCGCCGAAGTCAAAGATATCTGCAATACTCTGATTATCTACAAGACAATAAGAGTTAGTTTCCAGCTCCTAGAACCTCAACCTTGGTATCCACGGATGAACAACCTATCGAAAGAATGCTAGGATATTCTTTGTGTGACCAAGAAGACGGGGCGGCGATTCCTCCGGCAGAGGTGGCGCGCGCGTGTGGCTATTTAGAGGAGGGGAGAGCTTTTTATTTTCTCTAAGAAAACCGGGTAGAATAACTGTGAAAGTCTCTGTCTAAAGCTTTCTAATAGTCTACTATATATAGTAATCAATAGAAGCCTAAAGCATAAGCAATTAGACTTCGTAAAGGAATAAGAATCTAATTCTTATCGCACTAGTAAACCAATATCAAGTCTAGATTCATTCCCAGTCAAATTAAAACTCAATCAGGAAAATCTAACTTATCCCTTGGACTTCTAATAGAGGAAGGAGTCGAACTCCTTTCCCATCTATCTAACGCGCGCGCGCGCCCAGTCCTACGGGAGATAGGTGGGTCCTAATTTTGGGACCCACTTATAGTTCGAAGGCAATTCAAACTCCAAGTAGATTTTGCCATGTGCATATGTTAATTCTAAATTAACATATCCTTTCAAATCAAACCTCTATTATATTTCTAAAATATAATCTTTAATTGTATTTACATAAAATACAATTAATTAGCCAATTCAATTAATAATTCCAAATCATTAATTGAGCCACCAAATATTATAATTAATTCCAAATCAATTACAATCCATCAATCCCAATTAATTCCAAATTAATTGCGATTCCATCTTCAAGGATATTCTGATAGGCTGAATCACCACATAGTGTGACCCATAGGGCCTCATCGTATTAAGCAAGTCCTAGACTAGGCAACATGAAATTCCTAGACGGTTCCATTTGCAATATTAATACGTGAGGACGTTTGAGAGGTTTCTCAAAGATAACCCTTTCGTTGCGAAGTCTGTTGCGCTCAACGCGGCGATGGTAACGTCCCTTCATTTGACTTGCTCGAATGTGTCTAGGATCGATGAAGTGTCTATCCCAATAATACATCCACGGGCGTCTTAGGGAGTTGCTTGGTTAAGATATACTTATGACCATCATAATATATCATTTGCACTGGCCAGTGACTTTACCAACACAACTATGCAGACTATGAGCAGTACTCTCCTGTGCTACACTTGAGATATGAATCCTTCACAGAATCACTTATCATCCCCATTTGTATGTAACCATAATCCTGGATCGTGTCTTAGGTCAACTGCTTATTCATAGCTGACATCGACGGGTCCACCAAGGATATGGGGCAACAAATGTGATGATAAAGTCCTGTAAGTACAAAGGACGACTGTGATGAACGTATTTTTGACGCGTTCATCTTGTCTTTTTTTACCTTCTTTTGCTATCTTCTAGCCTTGTTTTTTTGTTAGTTTTGTAGAATAGTGTCACGTTTTGTGTTTTCTGCATTTTCAGGCACTTAGGTACGAACGGCGTTTTTGGAGCTAAAAACGAGCCTTTTTGATGGAAAAGATGGCCCCGTTGAAGTTCCCCAATCTCCGTGTCTTGTTCGTAAGTGTTTGAGTATCAATAAGCATCGAGAAGGATGAGTCCAAGGCACCCGAGGGCCATGCGAGGGCAAAAATATTGAGTTTGAAGACAAAAATCTGCCCAGGAGCCAAGCTAAGCGCCTGGAATAGTGAAGCGCTCTGCTTCAATTTCCAGGAGCATTGGCACAGAAGCCAAGCGAAGCGCTTGGAGTGCCGAAGCGATTCGCTTGCCAAGCGCTCCGCTTGGCTTCTCCAAGCGGTCCGCTTGGCAGCGGTTACGTTTTCGGATTTTCCTTCTTAGATCTGATCTTTGATCATTTTTTTGGAACTTTTGAACTGTAACTTCGTTTTGGAGAGCTCCTAAGCCCCAAAACTCAGAGAAAACTCAGATTACATTGTATTTTAGCTTGAGATTCAAGGTTTTGATTGGGATTCATCCTTTGTAATCATCTACGGAGAGGTTTTCTTTGCTTCCCACCGATTAGTGACAACTTTGGTGGTAACTTGTATCACTCTCTTGTCTTGTAGTTTGATATGATGTATTCTGATTATTATTCATATGAATTGATGTCTATGTTGATGAATATGAGTAGCTAAATCTTTTGTGTTGGTGGTAGAATGTAGAATATGCATGCTATGGGTTATGTTTATGCTTACATGAGATTGTGATTCAATCTTGCTGCAAATCCCTTCATATGATTCATAGTTGCCTATAAAATATATTCGAATTGAGTATAGTGACAAACTCTTGGTCAATGAAAGCTATAGGGTTGTATGTTAGAGATTTGCAGCATGCCAGATAAATGGTGTTGGTGACAAGCACCTTAGTATTGATAGTGATCTTTTATGATGTGTGTCTTAAAGTTGTCTAGACGAGTTGCTTAGCAGACTTGATCGAAGGTTTTACGCACTGAACTTGTGAGCATATTCGTAACCCATGCATGTGTATTTGATTTCTACCACCAACCGTTTTCCAAGCTTGATTACATAAATCTGATTTCTCATTGCTTTATTCAAAGGAAACCATTCTACAAACATTTGAATTCGTTGACTGAAATTGGTAGCAAAAACCTCAAACAAAGCCACGTTAGGTCCCGAGAGAACGACACTCGGGGACAACTTGCCATTGCACTCTAGTTTGTGTAGTGATAAGTGTTCTTAGGCTTTTAAACAAATTTAATTGGTGAAAAACGACATCATCAATTTGGCGCCGCAGCCGGGGACTTAACTCCTTTGGTTGGTGTTTTTGTTTTGGTTTTTTCAGCCAACATCTATTCTTTGTCTCATTTCTGTTTTTGTTTCTTTTTGCTTGAGATACTCACTATCTTGTATTTCAGGTGAGTGCATGCCTAGAACCCGAACGGGTGGACCTATTATTGAACCTTTTGTAGACGAGATTGATCGTTTGTTTCAAAGGAGAAGGAGGAATTTGAATCTCGAGTTTGAAGGAGTAGCATCTAGAGCTCGGGAAGAGTCTTCTTCTTATCTTTTGGAGCCAATTCTTGAATCTGTTTACTTGGAAGGTGAAATGGCAGAGAGACCTATACGTACACTTACTAAGCCTACGGTTGGGGCTAGAGGACCAGCAATTGTCCTCAATGATGCCACCAGGAACTTGGAGATCAAGAATCACATGTTCCAACAACTTCCCAAATTCTATGGGATGGCTAATGAGGACGTGATAAGGTACTTGACTGAGCTCGAGAACTTTGTTCTCTATCTTGGGCGACCAGGAGCTGGTGTTACAGATGATGATCTCCGCATGAAGGTCTTTTCTATGGGGCTAGGCGATCGTGCAAAGGCTTGGCTCAATACTTTGGAGGCCGGATCTTTGACAACATGGGATTTATGTTTCGATAAGTTCATGGAGTGTTACTACCCCGCTTCCAAGACAATGGCTATGAAGAGCCAAATTAGCTCCATCGAGCAGAGGTACGATGAGCCTTTCCACGAGGCCTATGGTCGTTTCATGGGGTTGCATCATCGATGCCCACATAACGGGTATGACAAAGGTCAGCTTCTCCAATTCTTTTACAATGGTTTACATCCTGAGATTCAATCTCAAGTGGATAGTATTTGTGGAGGTAGTATGGGGGAGTTGCTTCCTTCTCAAGCCCAAGTGAAGCTGGACATGATGTACCGGAATTTCCAAAACCGCAATGTGAGGGCTCGTGTGCTCCAAAAGGAGCAAAGAGGTGAGGCCAAGGTAGTAGTGGAACAAAATGCCTTCGATGGGTTCGCCCATGAAGTGAAGAAAGCTTTGAGGCAAAGCGTTCCTTCTCCTTCTACGGAAGTTTGTGGTGTGTGCAAGAACTATGGGCACCCGGCTTACTTATGTCGTTCTGAATTTGCTAGAGAGCAATATATCACGAACGATGTCCGTCAAGAAGTATATGCTGCTAAGGGAGAGCAAGTAGTTGGAGATGTGAACTACGGGCAAGGTTATGACAATGTGAGGCCACAAAACCGTGGGCCCCGAGGAGGGTACCAGAATCAAGGCAACCGTGGTTATCTTCATAACCCGGATCAAAATGCCTATGGGCCTAATCAAGATAGAAGTCGTCTCAGCTATGGGAACAATTGGTATGAAGGAGCATCGCCTTGTAATCCTACACCTCCTCCTCAGGTTGCTAGTTCGGGACCACAAGGTGGAGGGGTGCTTCCTTCACCTCTTGTCTCTTCACTCAATGATCTGGTTATGAAGACGAACAAATTCATGGAGCATTACTATCGTAATGAGGCTACTAACAATCAACGCTTTGAGAAGCTTGAGGCTAGTAGTAGCAACCTCCATAAGAAGCTACAAGAGCTTATAGATCGAGGGGCGAGTAGAGAGCAAGGGAAGTTTCCCGGAAAGACGGAGAAGGCTATGGCCATAACCGTGGTGACTGATTTGCCCGTGGAGATCACGGTTGTGAGAGACAATGCACTAGTTGAGGTGCCAAGTTGCAAGATAACTGAAACTTGCAAGGTGAGTGAGGAGCTTGAGACTCCTAAGGTAGTTGTGGAAGAGAAAGTGGTCGCACAATCTGATGCGATAGTTGAGGAAGTGAATGAAAACTCATCGTCTGAGGATGAGTTGGTGGATATGGTGGAAGTGCCTATCCAAGAGAGCTTCGATGTGGAAATCGGCTTGGGTAAGAAGGATGGAATAGTGGCAACTCTAGACACGGGAGCGGGTGTGAATGTCATACCTTTGAACGTGTATGAAGAGTCGGGTTTATCTGGCTTAAGACCAATGAAGTGCATGGTGCAATTGGCGGATGGGTCTATGAAGAAGCCATTGGGTGTGATCGAGAATCTAGTGGTAAGAGTCGCCGGTGTAGAGGTCAAGACGAACTTCATCGTCATGCCTACATCCTCCGCAAAGCTCAAGGATGTGGTTCTTTTGGGTAGAGCCTTCATCAACAAAGTACATATGGTAATAGACATGTACCGTTGTACATGTAGCTTCGAGGTAAATGGCAAGCAACATACGTTGCGAGCCATAATTAATTCATGTGCTTATGTTGATACTAACGAACTTGTAGGATTCTTTGGTCCTCTTTATGTTCGTCAAGATGTGGAAGGACTTAGTGCTATGAAGAGCACTTGGACGGGGAAGTCTAGTACCCGATGCAAAATTGATCCCGCATGAGCTAAGATGAGTCGAGCCAATGACTTTTAAACGAAGGTGCTTCTCGGGAGGCAACCCGAGGTTGTAGGTAATTGCATGTAGATTAGAAGCACGTTTAAAATTTTGTTTCGTTGTTTAGACAAGGTTTTTGGGGTGAAAATTTAGCAAAAGTTGAAAAAAAATGGATTTGGGAGCTTCATGTCCCAAGCGAACCGCTTGGAAAGCCCAAGCGGTCCGCTTGGATTTCCAGTAAGAATCCCATTCTTACTGGAAATCCAAGCGAAGCGCTTGGCGCGCCCAAGCGGTCCGCTTGAATTTCCAGTAGGAATGAAAATTCCTACTGGAAATCCAAGTGGAGCGCTTGGGAGTTCCCAAGCGGACCGCTTGCCAAGCGCTTCGCTTGGCTTTCCTTAAGAAAGCAAGCGGGGCACTTGAGATTCAAAGCCCCCTCACTTCGTTTTTCTTCCTCCATAGCCGATTTTGCACCCCAAAAATCTCAATCTCTCTCAATTCTCCACCAATTCTTGCAATCTTGTGCATTTTACAAAGCCCATCACCCCCTATATCATCTAAACCGATCAAGTTGAAGCATCCATAACAAGGAATCAAAGGTACCTCTCATGAACCCTACCTTTCTTGAATTTGGGATTTTATCTTAATTATCTTCAATTGTGTTATGAATTGGTGAATTAGAGTTTGATAATGATTATTGAGCATGTTTCTTACTAGATGTGATGTCTAAATTCGAATTTTGCTCCTCTTGATTTATGATGAACTCTAGTGCTCGAATTTTTGCTATGAAATTGTTTGATGATTGTTAGCTTTGGATTTGAGTTATGATATGATTATGGTGATGTTGGGATTGCATGAGAATGTGTTGGATTGGTTGGGTAGTTCTAATGGCGAGTTTGTTTGCTTGGTTTGATTCGAATTAGCTAATCGTAACGAAGTGTATAAGCCTCTCGATTCGCTGTGTTTGAATTTTAGCAAGCCTTCAAACTCGTTAAAAAGGACACTTGAGTGAGTTTTGACGTCTAAGAGTCAACTTGTTGCGTTATGACTTGTTTTAAACGAAGAACGTATACTTGTCTTAGAGTAGAAGTAGATTGTTTGGTAGTAGTATAAGAGTCTCAGTCTCATTGTCTCTTGAAGTTATCTAATAAGATTTTTCTAGGTACAATGGCATCAAGAAGATCCAAGAGATCAAGGGGAGAAGGAACCTCGAGTGCCCAACAAACGGCCACACCCGGCGAGCATCGCCAATCGGGGAGGGCAAGGCAATTCGAAGCGAGTTTCCATGCCCACAAGCACACGTACATTCCGGAGAGGAGCATTCGCTTCACGGCTGGTGAGAGCCAGTTGGATGATTACCCGGGGCGTGTAGATCAGCGTTGGGAGGCCGCTCGAGCAGAGGACACTAGGCGTTGGAGAGCCCACCAGGAGGAGACGATGAACCGCTCTGATGCCTTAGCTCGCCGAATTCCGGGGTACCCTTTCCATGATCAGACCGGTGGTAGTGGGAGTGACTTTCCTAACACCCCCTACGACCCCTACTCCTAGAGACACCAGTCGACAGGGGCCACATTTATCGGTAGTACTTGTATATTATCGTTATTTTGGCTCGTTTACTATTGTTGGTTGAAACTCTTTTCATTTTGATTTGGCTGTATGATGCTATGACTTTTGACTCTTGTACTCTTTATTTGCTTTTGTAGTTGTGGCCTGTGTGCCTTTTGTCGTGATTAGTTTAGCCTAGTTTTTGTCTTGGTGCCTTAGGTGATTAAGATAGGAAAAAACATCGAAAATCTGGAAACAGGGCCAAGCGAAGCGCTTGGAAGGGCCAAACGGTCCGCTTCAAATTCCAGGAAGTTTTGCAACTTCCTGGAAATTCAAGCGGAGTGCCTGGAGCCTCCCAAGCGCTCCGCTTGACCAAGCGAACCGCTTGGCCAAGCGGTCCGCTTGGACCCTGTACCTAGATTTTCCTCGTTTTTTCCATTCTTCTCACCTTTGCGCATCCGTTTTCACTCGTTTCTTGAGTCCTTTCAGGTACTACTCTTATATAGGAGATTGGACACGAACCTTTATCTCAGGGAAGTGTACTTTCAATCCAATTTTTCCTTTTCATTCAACTTTTCTTTGCTCGAGGACGAGCAAAAGTTTAGGTTTGGGGAGGGGGTATTGGATTTTCAGTACTATATGCTTGTGTGGTTCGTACATGCCTGATTTTACTCAAGTTCATGTGATTTGTCGTGTTTTTTCAAATTTTTGCATGCATATCATCCCTAGATTAGTTGTTGCACGTTGTTGTGTGTGGAGTTTATTGCCAAGTCTTTTGAACTTTTTTATTGAGTAGACTAAGTGTTTATAACCATTGATTATATGTTGCATCACTTTGCAAGTAGTTTGAGGCTTGTCTCGCTTGGTTTGTCACATTCGCTTGTGCACTAGTTAAGCTTAGTAGTCTCGACATCACCTTGAGTGGTGTTTCTTCTGCTGCGGTTCACGATGGCCTTATGAAATGATGCATGTTAGAGTCTATGGTTGTAACACGTGTAATTATGTACGTAAGAGGCGACAAGTTCTTAACCTCGATTAGAGATTGCCAAATGCCTAGGAAGGAGGTAGTTGTGAGGTGTTTGATTCCTTGTATTAAACCTATTCTATCGAATAGGTTTGGGGAGGGGGTTGCTTCGTTGATCTTGTCTTTCGTCTTTGAGTCATTGTAAAGTTTCCTTTTCTTTTTCTTTTTTTGTTTTGTGTCCCAACCTATTCTCTCGAATAGGTTTGGGGAGGTGTTTTTGACACTTAGTACTGCTGCTTGCCCTATATAAAAGAAAAAAAAAGAGGAGAAAAAGAAAAGAAGAAAAAAAAAGAGAAAAGAAAAAAGAAAAGAGAAAAAAAAAAAGGAAGAAAGAAAATAAAGAATAAGACCCAAAAGCAAAAGAAGGGTCGTTGCAAGCCAAAAGCAGTCTAGTAAAGTGTCAAGTGTCATGTAAATATTTGTTATTGAAGTGTCGAGTTGTAAATTCTATCTTTCGTTTCGTGTCGCCTTTGTCCAAGGCCTGTTCTTGACCACCCTCGTGTTGCTATTCAAGAAGTGGTTGAAAGAGGCTCATTCTTGAGAGTCTGGGTAGAATAGGGGAGTGTTGTCTTTCTAAGGGAACCCTCATTCGTTTGATGAGAGCCAGTATTGGTTCACCCTCTCTTGAGGAAAAGTCTCGCTTGGTGAACAGAAGTAAGTCCTCGGTTTCATAGGCACAGGGAAATTGTAGTATGATAACATGCATCATTGTGTCGTCACTGACCAGGTCCAGGTAGAAGATTTTACGTGAGACTCCTTTGTTTAACCAAGTGCACTTGAGAATGTGTATATTCGCAATCGAGGCATACTTCAACCTATTTGCATGTCATGCTCATTTGGTTTTGTTCATAAGCATTTGGTAGATTCAATAGATTAGTTCACTTTACTTGGCATGAGACTCCTTTTGTGTTGCATTTAGGATAGTTTGTTGCTTGAGGACAAGCAAAGGTTTGGTTTGGGGAGTTTAATGAACGTATTTTTGACGCGTTCATCTTGTCTTTTTTACCTTCTTTTGCTATCTTCTAGCCTTGGTTTTTGCTTAGTTTTGTAGAATAGTGTCACGTTTTGTGTTTTCTGCATTTTCAGGCACTTAGGTACGAAACGGCGTTTTTGGAGTTAAAAACGAGCCTTTTTGATGGAAAAGATGACCCCGTTGAAGTTCCCCAATCTCCGTGGCTTGTTCGTAAGTGTTTGAGTATCAATAAGCATCGAGAAGGATGAGTCCAAGGCACCCGAGGGCCATGCGAGGGCAAAAAGATTGAGTTTGAAGAAAAAAATTTGTCCAGGAGCCAAGCTAAGCGCCTGTAATAGTGAAGCGCTCTGCTTCAATTTCCAGGAGCTTTGGCACAGAAGCCAAGCGAAGCGCTTGGAGTGCCGAAGCGCTTCGCATGCCAAGCGCTCCGCTTGGCTTCTCCAAGCGGTCCGCTTGGCAGCGGTTACGTTTTCGGATTTTCCTTCTTAGATCTGATCTTTGATCATTTTTTTGGAACTTTTGAACTGTAACTTCATTTTGGAGAGCTCCTAAGCCCCAAAACTCAGAGAAAATTCAGATTACATTGTATTTTAGCGTGGGATTCAAGGTTTTGATTGGGATTCATCCTTTGTAATCATCTACGGAGAGGTTTTCTTTGCTTTCCACCGATTAGTGACAGCTTTGGTGGTAACTTGTATCACTCTCTTGTCTTGTAGTTTGATATGATGTATTCTGATTATTATTCATATGAATTGATGTCTATGTTGATGAATATGAGTAGCTAAATCTTTTGTGTTGGTGGTAGAATGTAGAATATGCATGCTATGGGTTATGTTTATGCTTACATGAGATTGTGATTCAATCTTGCTGCAAATCCCTTCATATGATTCTTAGTTGCCTATAAAATATATTCGAATTGAGTATAGTGACAAACTCTTGGTCAATGAAAGCTATAGGATTGTATGTTGGAGATTTGCAGCATGCTAGATAAATGGTGTTGGTGACAAGCACCTCAAAAGTATTGATAGTGATCTTTTATGATGTGTGTCTTAAAGTTGCCTAGACGAGTTGCTTAGCAGACTTGATCGAAGGTTTTACGCACTGAACTTGTGAGCATATTCGTAACCCATGCATGTGTATTTGATTTCTACCACCAACCGTTTTCCAAGCTTGATTACATAAATCTGATTTCTCGTTGCTTTATTCAAACGAAACCATTCTACAAACATTTGAATTCGTTGACTGAAATTGCTAGCAAAAACCTCAAACAAAGCCACGTTAGGTCCCGAGAGAACGACACTCGGGGACAACTTGCCATTGCACTCTAGTTTGTGTAGTGATAAGTGTTCTTAGGCTTTTAAACAAATTTAATTGGTGAAAAACGACATCATCAGACTGGCATCACTTCGACAACTTACCGGTTCCCATAGACACTTCGGTGTAGAGTATACATCGATGGGAGTGTCTGGTGGGTACTTCAATTGTTCGATAATCCTTCTTCGAACAACTATGCGTAGTTATGGGAACGTTTCTCGATTGTCCAACAATCCGTTCCGCGGCCGTGGGATCGGCTCACACTTGCTCCAACAAGTATAACCTCCACGCATACTAGTCTCGTCTGGTTCATTCAGACTCCTACATCCGAGATAAACCTCGACTAGGGAGAGTTTGTGATAGATGATAACTCACATATCTCCCACTATTTGTGTGATCGGTCATCTATCCGAGGGGACATGTTTAATATCAATACAGACAGTAATAGAGATATGACATGCTGCATGCCTGGTGTAATATAAATATGAAAGCAATACTCAATAGTAAAATCAACAAACATATATTATATTACGTTGACCTGTGTAATAGTACATATATACCCTCTATAAGGGCACTATGCCCTTAGTAAGGACTGTCTCTAGGACATATACACTATCAGGTTACACCATCATTAGACTTGTTTTTCGTTTTTCAATTTTGTGTTGTGAGTTTATTTTTCCTTTCTCGTAAATTTTATACTCCAACCTATTCTTTCGAATAGGTTTGGGGAAGTCGTTCGTGTGTCATTTTTGTTTCTCTTTTCGTTATGCTACTGCTGGCTAAAAAAAAATCGAAAAAAAAGAGAAAAAGAAAAAAATTCCAGAAAAAAAAAGAAAAAAAGAACTGGAAAAGAAAAAAAGAAAAAAAAAGAAAAGACCCGAAAAAAGCAAAGAAGGGTCCAAAAAATAGAAAGCCAACAAGCAGTTTAGCAAAGTGTTGTGTCTCATTTTCCAATACTTGTATTGTTCGTAATCGTGTTGTAATTTTCTATCTTTTCTTTTTGTTTGAGTGTCATCTGTTCTAGACCACCTCGTCCTGCCATTCAGGAAGTGGTGAATAGCTTAAGGCTTTGCTTGAGAGATGGGTAGAATAGGGAGTGTTATCTTTTATAGGGAACCCTCCTTCGTTTGATGAGAGCCAGTATTGGTTCGACCTCTTTGAGGAAAAGTCTTAACTTGGTGAACAGTAATAAGTCCTTAGTTTCATAGGCACGGGACAACCATTCGTACTTTAACATGTTTCATTACGTCGAGGCATTCTTCAACCTATATTCATGTTATGATTGGTATGGTTTTTGTTCATATGTTTCTTGATAGATTCGGTAGATTAGTTCATTTCATTTGGCATCAGACTCCATTTTTTGTGTTGCATTGTTTTTTGCATTAGAGTCTAGCTTAGTTGCTTGACGACAAACAAAGGTTCGGTTTGGGGAGTTTGATGAATGTGTATTTTACACTTTCATTTGAGTCTTTTTCACCTATTTTAGCTATCCTCTTTGTTAATTTAGCTATATTTTAGTGCATTTTATCAGAATAGTGTCACGTTTCCCTTTAGTTATTATTTTACAGGTTTTGGTTGAAAAACGAGGTTTTCCGGGCAATTATATTGAAGTAGACAAGGAATTGGTGTTCCAGAAGCCTAATTGGAGTATCTTAAAGATTCCGGATAGGATTTGAAGTCTAGGGGCCGAATCTAGAGGCTAGAAGGTCACTAGAAGGCAGAAACCCAGTCCGAAAAGGGGAAGAAATCCAAAAACGCGTCGAAAATGCGTTTTGGGCCGAAAAACACTCCCGGGCGAGTCGCCTGGGACATGGGGCGAATCTCCCCACACCAGGCGAATCGCCCCGTGTGTGGGGCCCTTCGCCCCACACAATTCGAAAGCCTATATATAGTTGCTCAGTTTTCTCCGTTTTTCATACTTTTCCAGACCTTTTCTCTCACCTTTCTCAGTAGTTTTAGGTAGGAATTTCCCAGAGCCTGTTATGGGGGTTCTTAGCTTAGGAGATACTTTTTCTTAGTAATATTGAGCTTGTAAGATCGCGATTCTTCGGAGATTGACAACCTTCGGTAACATTGTATCTTACAGTTTTTCTATTTATATTTATATATCTTTCATCATGTTTTCATTCATTCGTGGTATGATTTCTATTGATTGCATGACAACTATGAGTAGCTAAACTTCTCGTTGGTGATAGTATGTGATTTCTTAGCGAAGGGTTAATAATTATGCTAATGGCTATATCGTGCATTATACTCTGAGTTATTGCTTTATTTCTTTGATCTATCTAAATCTATATCTTCGTAGTGTTGAATAATTACGGAACACAACTGGACAATTCATTGATCAAATATCTCCATGAAAAACCGAGGAATTTATGCATGATTATTAACCTGTTATGCTTTGAATGACCATACTATCACCAATCTCCATTATCTGTTAAGAAAAACCTTTGCTAAGACGTCTGCTGTTTTATATTCTTAAGTTAGATTAGATAAAGCTATTTATAGTCCTTAGAGATCCACACTCGAGGTTATTCTACTGCTATACTACGGTTTTCGTTGTAGTTGTGAATTGCCTTTGGCTAAATACAAATTTATTTGATTAATTGAGTTTGACAAAGCGTTTCATGACCGGTGTTCCACTAGATCGTGTACTTCGCATACACTATTTGTAACAAGCTAAGAAAGGAGTATCAGAGAGATTAAATAGAAAAAATAAAAACTACTAAACTAGGAATTGAATGCTGAAAATATATAAAAGCTAAACTGAAAAAAGGAGTATAGTCCCGACAACGGCGCCAATTTGATGAACCGGAATTTGTCAGATTCAAATTAATCAAATAAATTTATTTTTAGCCAAAGGCAATTCACAACTACAACGAAAACAGTAGTGTAGCAGTAAAATAACCTCGAGTGTCGATCTCTAGGGACTATAACTAGCTTTATCTAATCTAACTTAAACTATAAAATCAACAGACGACTTAGCACAGATTTTTCTTATCAAGATAATGGAAGTTAGTGATAGTATGATCATTCAAAGCATAGTGGGTTAATAATCATGCATGAAGTAACCGAACGTTTTGCATAGAGATCTTTGATCATGAATTGTCCAATGTGTTCCGTTTTATTCAACACTACGAAGATAGAGGGCTTAGATAGATCAAAGAAATAAAGCAATAACTCAAAGTCTGATTCGCTTTACCGCCATCAGCATAATTACTAACCCTTCGCTAAGAAATCACATACTATCACCAACGATAGATTTAGCTACTCATAGATGTCATGCAATCAACAGAAATCATAGCAAGATTGAATGAAAACATGTTGAAACATAAATAAATATAAATAGAAAAATCTGAGATACAATGTTACCGAAGGTTGTCAATCTCCGAAGAATCGCGATCTCTCAAGCTCCAAATCGATAAGAAAAAGTATCTCCTATGCTAAGAATCCCCAGAACAGGCTCTGGAGAATTCTTCCCTAAAACTAATGAGAAAGGTATGAAAAAAGGTCTGAGAAAGTATGAAAAACGGAGAAAACTGAGCAACTATATATAGGAGTTCGGAACGTGTGGGGCGAATCGCCCGGGAGTTCTAGCCGGCCAAGGACGCATTTTTGGATTTCTTTTGCTTTTCAGACTCGGTTTTTGCCTTCTAGTGACCTTTTAGCCTTCAGACTCGACCCCTAGACTTCAAATCCTATCCGGAGTCTTCTAGATACTCCAAAAATGTCCTCGAAACACCGATTCTTCGTTCTCTTCAATATAACTGCCCGGAAAACCACGTTTTTCACCTAAAACCTGTAAAATGCAAACTTAAATGGAAACGTGACACTATTCTAATAAAATGCACTAAAATATAGCTAAATTAACATAGTGGATAGCTAAATTGGTGAAAAAAGACTCGAATGAAAGTGTAAAATACACGTTCATCGTATAGGAAGCTCATTGGTTCCTTGTTGTATTTAACAGCAAGTAGACCTGACATTCAGTATGTTGTTTGTGTGTTTGCAAGATTCCAATCTGATCCAAGAGAATCACACTACAAAAGGCACTTAAGATACTGAAATATGTCAAAGGTACAGTCAATGTTGGATTATGGCATCCTAAAGATTCTGGACTTGAATTGGTTGGTTATTCTGATGCTGATCATGGAGGATCAACTCTTGATAGAAAAAGTACCTCTGGAACTTGTCAGTTTTTAGGTACTAGATTAATATCATGGTTCAGCAAGAAGCAAACCTGTGTTGCCAATTCATCTACTGAATCTGAGTACATTGCGGCTGGTTGTTACACAGCTCAAATCCTATGGATTCGGCAACAATTAAGAGATTATGGTATTTCAGCAAAGAAAACACCAATCTTTTGCGATAATACAAGTGCTATTGCTATCACGCAAAATCCTAAGTTCCACTCAAGGACTAAGCACATTGATATTAGACATCATTTCATTAGAGATCATGTGGAAAAGGGAGATATTGAGGTTGTAAAAGTAGGTACTGATGATCAACTTGCTGACATCTTTACCAAGTCCCTACCAGATAATAGATTCGCAATGCTAAGGTATAACCTTGGATTGATTGAATTACCTCAATAAGGGATACAATTGGTAGATTGCTGAAACAGGCATTCAACAAGCCAAAGTAATCGTACTTGAATAAAAGCTCCTTCCACTGATTTCTCCTAAGAAGAAATGATAGGTCACTGCATGATTGCTGAAACAGGCATTCAGCAAGTAATTCCTTCAAAATGGGTATTTGTTAGGAAACTTGATCACTTGCTGAGACAGGCACTCAGTAAGAGAAAAACCTTAAAGATTGCTGAAACAGGCATTCAGACAATGAAAGATACTGAAACAGGTATTCAAATATCAAAGGAAAATTCTGAGACGGGAACTCAGAAAGAGCAAACTCAGTTCTCAGATTTTACCAAAAGATATCTCAAGACAAAAAGAAATTGTTGAGACAGGATCTCAGAGATGTCTTTTAACTTAAGAAAATATGAGATATTTGATTAAGGGGAAACTTGCAGCAAGTAACAAGGCTGGTTACACAAACTCGCTGAAAAGATTCTTGTTTACTTCAGCAAGCAATCAAATCCCATAAATCTAGGTAAAATCAATTTGTGACGTTAATCGGGAACAGATAAACTCGCTAATAATCATGACATGAAATACAATCGTGGCCATTGGTTTAAATAAGTTCTTGATCTAACGGTTAATATTGCAAAGAAAAAGAGTGCTCTGACGGTTTTTGTTAGTGGGCCACTACGCATTTAATGCAAAGGCTCCACTAACGCTGTTGAATCTCTGTTTTACCCTTGCTGAGAACTCAAAATCGATTGAGCTTCTTGCACATCAGAGATACTATATAAACAAGGAGTTAGAGAATGACAAAATTCTTTAACTCACATTTCCTTTCTCTGCAAATTTTTATAGCCTGTGCCTGAATTCACTGTACCTCCGGTAAAAAAGCAAAATAATCTTTTTCGTACATTTCTCACCCTATATAAGAAATGGCACCAAAGAGACAGTCCTCTAAGACCTCAAAGTCATCTAAGGTTGACAGTGCTGGAAAAAGCACTGCTCCGGTGATAACTCCGGCAACCAACACAGTGAAAATTGTGTTGAAAAACGACCGAGTAACAGAAAGACCCATGCCGCCTTCTTATCTAGACACTGCAAAGTGTGAGATGATGATGCAATGGGAGGATTTTACAAAGAGAAGTATATCTGATACTTCTATGAACAAGAACTTGACGGTGAAAATGAGGAGGCGCTTGACTTGATAAAACAACAAGGCCTTACTCTCTTCATAACTGCTCGCCCTAAGAAAGTGAGTATGTTAGACACAATGGAATTCTACAATAATGCAGAAATCCAGACTCTAACTGATGGTCAAGGAGTCACTGAAAGTGATTTCCACCACTGTTCAAGGTGTGCAAATCATCCTGAAATGGACTGATTTAGCCGACATCTTTATGATTCCGACCACTGGAACTGAAGATGACATCACTACCACTGATGAAGAAATTGAAGCCTTCTACAGTGATGTCAGAAATGAGAAGATGAAGAAAGAAGAGATTGCTCCCGTGACTTGGACAAAGCACGTTAAGAGGAAGCATCTATGCCATTCACTTGGTCTAGTAGCTCTGCTACTAATCAAAGTCTTAGACTCCCAAGTCGGAGGAATAGACCAAGTAGGCTTGAGAAGGTGGCCGTTGCTGATGCATATACATGAGAACAAAACTGAGCTCAACTGGGCAAAGTACATTTTCAGCAGACTTGTTGATTGTGTTACTAAATTCAAGGTCAAGGTTGAAGACAACAAGGTCTCACCTACCTTCCCAGTCATGTATGGACTGAAAATATGCTATATCCTTGAACACTTCAGGATTCAGCTGAGAAACCTATTGCCGATTAAGAAATCAGTATGCAATGTGGGAAGAGCCTTCTACAAGCAAAATGCAGCTAAGCTTGCTAATAAGAAATCAAAGAAGACAACAGCTGCAAATGTTGTCAGCACAAGTCAGCAAGAAAGGTATACAACAGCTGCAGATGTTGTCGCCACTACTCAGCAAAACAATGTTCCAACAGCTGAAAAAGTTGTTGATGAAACTGTTGTAGATGGTGATCAAGATAAGTGTACAACAGCCGTTGCTGAAAATGCAACTACTGACGCTGCTGCTGAAAAGCAACTGGAGAAATCCAAGAAGAAAAAGAGGAAAGCTGATGATGACACTCAGACTGCAGCGTCATCAGCTAACCCCGTCCCTAAGAGAAAACGGACAAATAACCCAAGGAAGAAAACACTGGCTCGCAAGTCAGTACCAGTTGTCCATGATCTTTCGGATCATACTCCAGGAGTTGCTGAAACACAAGCTCCAGTAGATGTTGGTGAAGTGGTTACTGAAACCTACTTCAGCAATGTTGAAGTGTTTGCGGAAGCGTTCAACAATCAACTCAATGTTGATACATCTACTGAGATGATACCACAAGGCAGTGGAAATGAAAATCCTGCCTCACTCCCAGATATCTACATTGTAGATAATCTAGATGATCAGACTCTGGAACCAGCAAGTGATATTGCTGCTGATCTAAGAACCGCGGCACTTGCTGATGCTGCTGATGCTGAAAAGATGGTTGCTGAACAAGCAACTCATCAAGTTGCTGAAGAACCAGTTGCTGAGACTGCAATGGTTCAAGTCCCAGAGATTGCTGAAACACCACTACACACATTATTCGACGAAGCATCTCGTGATACTGAGAATACTGGACCTAGTTCACCGAAAACATCCATTGACAAAGTTCAGCTTGTGCTGACAGAACTGAGTCAGCAAATGGAATTGGAGATTGAAGATGATGAACCGGAATTTGTCAGATTCTAATTAATCAAATAAATTTGTATTTAGCCAAGGGCAATTCACAACTACAACGAAAACCGTAGTGTAGCAGTAAAATAACCTCGAGTGTCGATCTCTAAGGACTATAACTAGCTTTATCTAATCTAACTTAAACTATAAAATCAACAAACTACTTAGCAAAGGTTTTTCTTATCAGATAATGGAGGCTGGTGATAGTATGATCATTCAAAGCATAGCAGGTTAATAATCATGCATGAAGTACCCGATCGTTTTGCATAGAGATCTTTGATCAATGAATTGTCCAATTGTGTTCGTTATAATTCAACACTACGAAGATAGAGGTTTTAGATAGATCAAAGAAATAAAACAATAACTCAAAGTCTAATTCGCTTTACAGCCATCAACATAATTATTAACCCTTCGCTAAGAAATCACATACTATCACCAACCAGAAGTTTAGCTACTCATAGATGTCATGCAATCAACAGAAATCATAGCAAGATTGAATGAAAACATGTTGAAAGATAAATAAATATAAATAGAAAAACTGTAAGATACAATGTTACCGAAGGTTGTCAATCTCCGAAGAATCGCGATCTTACAAGCTCCGAAACGATAAGAAAAAGTATCTCCTAAGCTAAGAATCCCCAGAACATGCTCTGGAGAATTCCTACCTAAAACTAATGAGAAAGATGAGAGACAAGGTCTGGAAAAGTATGAAAAACGGAGAAAACTGAGCAACTATATATAGTGATTCGGCAGGCGGACGAATCGCCTGGTGTGGGGCGAACCGCCCCACATCCCGGGCGACTCGCCCGGGACCTCCAGTCGGCTGGTTACTCGTGTTCGACGCGTTTTTGGATTTATTTTCCTTTAAGGACTCGGTTTTTGCCTTCTAGTGACCTTTTAGCCTTCAGACTCAACCCCTAGACTTCAAATCCTATCCGAAATCTTCTAGACAATCCAAAAAGGCCTTCGGAACACCAATTCCTTGTCTACTTCAATATAATTGCCCGGAAAACCTCGTTTTTCACCCAAAACCTGTAAAATACAAACTAAAGGGAAACGTGAAACTATTCTAATAAAATGCACTAAAATAGAGCTAAATTAACATAGAGGATAGCTAAATTGGTGAAAAAACACTCGAACGAAAGTATAAAATACACGTTCTTCAAACTCCCGAAGCCGAACCTTTGCTTATCCTCAAGCAACTAAGCTAGACTCTAATGCAAAAACAATGCAACACAAAAAATGGAGTCTCATGCCAAATGAAATGAACTAATCTATTGAATCTATCAAAAAACATATGAACAAAAACCATACAAATCATAATATGAATATAGGTTGAAGAATGCCTCGATTGACTCATACACATTCACATAAGCACTTATGTCAAGACAAGGTAGTCTCTCGTAACATTCTCTACCTGGACTTAGTCAGCGACGACGTAATGAAACATGTTAAAATACGAATGGTTGTCCCGTGCCTATGAAACTAAGGACTTACTGTTGTTCACCAAGTTAAGACTTTTCCTCAAAGAGGTCGAACCAATACTGGCTCTCATCAAACGAAGGAGGGTTCCCTAAAAAAGATAACACTCCCCTATTCTACCCATCTCTCAAGCAAAGCCTTAAGCTATTCACCACTTCCTGAATGGCAGGACGAGGGTGGTCTAGAACAAATGACACTCAAATAAAATAAAAGACAGAAAATTACAACATGATTACGAACATTACATGAAAAATTAGACAAACACTTTGCTAAACTGCTTTTTGGCTCTTTTTTTTCTTTTGGACCCTTCTTTGCTTTTTTGGGGTCTTTTCTTTTTTTTTTTTCTTTTTTTTCTTTTCCAGTTTGTTTTCTTTTTCTGGCATTTTTTCTTTTTTCCCTTTTTTTCGATTTTTTTAGCCAGCAGTAGCACAACGAAAAAGTATCAAAAATGACACACAAAAGACCTCCCCAAACCTATTCGAAAGAATAGGTTGGAGTACAAAATTTACGAAAGAAAAAAAAAGGAAGATAAACCCACAACACACACTCATAAATCGAAAAACAAGTCTAATGAAAGTGTAACCCCCTCCCCAAACCTATTCGAAAGAATAGGTTTCAAACAAAGGATCACACAATCTCACACTACCTCCTTCCTAGGCATTTAGCAATCTCGAAGCAAGGTGAAGACTTGTTGCCTCTTCGGTACATAATTACTCGGGAAAACAACGATAAGATCCTAACATGCATCATCCTATTATAAAGGCCTTCGTGAACCGCAGTAGAGAAAACACCACTAAGTGATGTCGAGGCTACCAAGCTTAACTAAGTGCAATACATAAATGTGACAAGCCAAGCGAGAAAAACCTCAAACAAATTCATAGAGATGAATCATACGATTAATGTCATAATTAGTTAATCTACCCAATAAAATAGTTCAAAAAATTTGGCAATGAACTCCACATAAAACATGCAAGACTATCCTAGGATGAATGCAACTAAATACTAAGAAAGCAGTAAACGTCCAAATTCAAATGCAGACGGATAAACATGCAAGGTACTATACTCATCCTACCAATCCCAAGCTCCAAACTAACAACACTAGTTCACTTAAATCCCATCCCCCCTCATGAATTTAAAGCTAGTCCCTAGCAGTAAGAAAATGAGGAAATAAGATGTGATACTAGATGTTACCGCGTGGTTTGGCCTCGGTCGGCTGAGTACGCTGGATGTTAGGTATTGAGACTGCTCGAGGGGCCTTATTGGTGATCATCGGAGCTCGTGGTGGTGGTGGAAGTTCCATTAATAGATCGGATAGGACCAACTACTCCATCAATGTTCATGGCATCCTCATTTTCCCTATTGTCTTCATTGTCACTACTGTCACCACCATCATCACTAGTAGAGTTGCATTGTCGAAGAGAATCCTCAAGATTAGCCGCCGCTGTTATGGAATCTTCCATCCGGTATCTCTCCAATAGGTTGTGAACTGTTGAAGGGGAAAGAGCAGTGGTATTAGAGCCTCCCTCTCCAACGTTTTACACCCCGAGGAGGTTACAGTAAGCTGCTCGGATACTCAGAGGTCTTCTTCCATTTTTTCCAATGCCAACCACATTCTCTACGGTTGATGCCCCCGATGTCTATATGGCGCTCCCCTTAGAGGCAGTCGAGGGGCACCCCTAAGAGGGGCTGGGTGTCCATGTCACTATGTTTTGGAATCAAGCTAGCGATTCGGAACTTCATCACCACTGTCGATTCAAGACTGAATCCGTTGTGGTGAGGTCGTCCTGGTACCTTCCTATTCACTCGAACCTTGCAGTCCTTGTGACAGATTGCTGACGTAACATTTGTTTCAATCCCTTCGGTGGTGCATGAATAGACATAAGAGTGCTCACTCCTGGTGGATTCTCGCTCCTCCTTTTGGATAAACTGCGACGTTGTTGCAAGAGCCCGTGGCTCGAACGTACCTCTAACGAGATCACTGTCCTTGACATGGTTGTAATCGATCCCCCTCCAATACTTCATAGTAGCCAAACGGGAGTGCTCTTCTCCCTTTGTGGCATGGTTCCTACAAACAACAGTTAGTACCTCATATGACACAAAACTGACTCATGCATATGCTAATGTAAGAGCGAAACACACGAGTGATAATATCAACAATCGAACTTCGCAAATCCTCCATGTCTAATCTAGCTACTAACATGCAACACACCAAAATAATTTCGACAGGTACATATCGCATTACGCTCGTGCTAGACAACCAATAACCCTAAATAATAAGGCTCAATTCATACCATAGTAGCGAAAATTCTAACATTATAAATCCTCAAACTCATTAATGATGCATTCTACCATCATGTCTATCATTATTACATCAGTAAACACAATCATATGTATGGAATGGAAGAAAAAGATACATTGCATAACAAGAAAAAGACATCTAGTAGCAAAATTCTCAAACCAACAATCCAAGCATAATTGAGCATGCAATTGATAGTGAATAACGTTTCTAATCACACAAACAACCTACTCATACATCATATAAGCCTAATTGAAGCACAAATCAGAAAACCCCCAAATTTGAAAAATTAGGGTTCATGTGAAAATTCCTCAGATCTGGAAAACGAATGCACTAGAGTGAAAGTTGTTCGGACGAAAAGAAAGAGCACGTAATGGGTGTTAGGGTTGAAATATGTCCAGTCCGCATGTACGAACTGGAGCGGTCTAAGAGCGCGACAAAGCATCATAGGCCGTCCCTCAAGGGGCACAACCACACCCAAGTATGTCACTAAGGTGTGGATCGACCAACATAGGGTCCGACCATCACTGGGAGGACAACCCTCAAAATAAGCTCCTCTCAAGGACAAACCTGCCAGTGGGCTCGAGGAGCATCTCTCGGGCTCGAGGAGACCTTACGTCAAGATAACGCTCCTTGACAGAAACTGAGCAGGACACTACTCGCATCACCCACGCACAAGGAAGGCACGAGGACCACAGAGCGACCAGCCATGGTTGCTCTCCTGGGCCAAGGCCCACGGACCTCCTTAATGGGCCTGGGCCGAGGAAGGCCTCAATCCTGGCCGTACACGTGGCGTGATCCTACACGACCGGAAGTTGAAAGGTCTCAACTATAAAAGGGCCTCATTTACTCTCCAACAGTAAGCATTAACTACGTCACCCGAGCACCACTTTCACTACTCTTACTAGGGAAGCCTCACAACTCCCTACTCGTAAAGTCGCCTCTCCGGTCTGATACCTTACAGACCGGGCAAGAGACACTAACCCCCCCCTCTAGTCTATTTCAGGTGCGAGGAAGCTACAAGAAGACTCATTTCCTACCTTAGAGGAACACTACAAGAAGAAGAACTAGAAAGACTTAGAATAGTGATTCATTGCGAACTTAGAAAGAAACACGAATTACCCTTCAACATTTGGCGCCGTCTGTGGGAATCGACACAAAAGGTCATACCTTGCCCTACTGGTCGAGCCACTTTCCTCCTCGTGACACTTCACGAATATGCCTCCCAGAAGAAGCAACCGTCTTGCTAATGCACCACCCGCAAATCCTCCTCGACCTAGAGGCCGTCCCTCTAATAACGGTCGCGGAGGAGGAACGGAGGGTGTTCCTAGGGAGCCAAGAAATAACAATGTTGCAAGGAACCGAGATTACACGGAGGGGGCATTTACTAATGTCACTCACTCCCAAAATGAGACATCCGGGGAAAATAACCCGCAAGGAGTCCCGGTAGGAAACGCCTATGGAGCCTTGAGAGTCGCAAACAACGCCGAGTCTAGGGGGCAGCCTCATCCTGTAGCAATCAACCAACCTCCCGTGGCAGTGAATCCTCCTCAACCGGCCGCATTGACCTTCACCCTTCCTGATGGACGTGTCGTCCGACCATCAGATTTCGGGATGGGCGAAGCTCAATACGGTTTATTCCTTCTCACTTTACAAGGATATGTCGGAGGTCATGAGGCTATTAGGGTTAATACCGAGATACAAGCTCCAGTAGAACCACAAGCACCGGTGCAAGAGCAACCTCGAGCCACGTTGGTCGCTCCTCGTCAATCTCAAGGAAGAGCACCGGTTGCACAAGATGAAGCACATTCGAGAGCCAACACCAGGCCGATCCAATCTCGACTTGGACCATCAAGAATCCAATCGAGATTAGGACCACAAGGTGCCCCGGATGATTTGAGAGACCTGATTGATAGAAGGATAAGGGCATCATTGCAAAATGTAGCGCAACAAGAAAATAGGGCTCAGGTGGTCGCTACACCACCCGCTCTCCCAAATCAAGTTACCCCCAACCAGGTAACTCCTCAAAATCAACAAGAAGCGGTGGAAGAGAATCAAGCATTGAGAACAGTAGCTGAGGTAACCCCCCTGGTCGATCCGATCACGGGGAGGAGGCTCACCCTGGAGGAACTCAACGCGAGGAAATCCGCACTTGACGCTCAGATAGAGACTCTTCGTGGAACTGTCCAAGAGAGAGAGCAAGACCAAGATCCGAAGCCCTTTGTGCGATGAGATCAGGAACCACCAAGCCAAGATTGAAAGAGGCTTCCCACCTTCGAAAGCTATGATGGAACAAGTTGTCCGAAGGACTACTTGGTAAGATTGGTACCAAAATGGATGCCTACGGTCATGACTCAAGGACTAAGGCGCTCCTCTTCCCGGCTAACCTTTCCGGAGAAGCCATGAAATGGTGGTCGCGCCTTCCTCACCGATCTATCAATCATATAGGGACCTCTGTAAGGAGTTTTCTAAGCGTTTCGAGAAAGTGATGAACGCCAAGAGACGGGTGAGGTACTTGCCGAAATTGTCCAGAGAAACAACGAAGACTTGAGGGACTTCATCAACCGCTTTCATGAGCAGCCCTCCAAGTCGGGATCACTCGATCAATGAGAGGAAGGAATACTTGTATGGTAACACTACCAACATCAGATTCCAAGATGTACTCTCAGCATCGTGTATAGAGAACGAAGCACAACTTGCCAAAGTTTGCAAGGACTTCCTCGAAGCTGAGGAATTCCGAAGAACGGTCACCGTGAGAACCAATCTCCCAAGAAAAAGGAAAGAAAAAGAAAAGAAAAGGAGTACCCTCCTCGACCCCAAAATCCGGGGAAAAAAGGAAAGAGCAAAAGTTTGGGTTGATCAAGGAGGGCAACTCAAGAAATGATTTCAGAGACAGAGGTCTCCTCCCAGAAGGTCGCCTCCAAGACGATATAGCAACTACACAGACTTGAATAGGCCAAGATCCGACATCTTGAACTATATAGTCTCGAGGAAGCTAGACGTTCGTGGCCACCCCATTAAGGAAAACCAAAGGAACAAGAACTCGGAAAAATTTGCAAGTTCAAAGGGGAAAGGGCACACCTCCGAGGAGTGTGTCGAGCTCAAGAACGAAATTGAGAGACTGATACGCGGCGGTCAATTGGTTAACTTACATCCGGAAGCGGAACCCCTGGCACTGTTGCCCCACCTCCTCAAACAGGGAGCGAGCACCCCTACCAAGGAAACCCTCAGGACGACGACATCATAATTACACAATTATGAGAACCGCCCCGTAAATGGAAGCATCCGCACTCTCACAATGGGGGAGGAGACCGCCGGCGCGACACTCGTAATCAAAGGGAATTACGGCGGACAACCTTAGGGTCCGAGATGTGAAGTACGCTCAAGCCGCGCGACCGGGGAACAACGTTATCTCTTTCGATGATAGCGAGATACCTCGGAAGCATGCTGGAGGAGTAAACATCTATGATCTGCGTCCCACTTGTAGTATCCTTGGATGTTCAATCCTACAAGTTGGGTAGATCCTCGTCGATACGGATGCTCGCAAACTTGATCTTCACCGGAACCTTGAAAAGAATGCACATGAACCCAAGGGAAGGGCTCAGAGAAGTGAGGAGCGCATTGGTAGGATTCGGAGGACAACG
>CM051455.1:87350697-87392043 GCA_028274465.1 Plantago ovata | reverse complement strand
TCTTAGTGGATTCAGTCCTAGAAAGAACAAAGTGGATTAGTTGAGAGATTACGCCACTCTCAGATACCACTATAAAAGTGTTTGTGTGATTTACTTACTGTATTTAGTTTTCAGCAAATCATATCTATCTGTACACAGTCACTCACATCACTTGCTGAAACCTTCATTTACTGAAAAGAGCACTTATTGTATCAAAGACTTCCGCTCTCTGATTTTAAGTATCAGCAAACCAAGTTACTGCAAAGTAACTTACGCTTGCTGAGAAAGTTAAGTATCAGCAAACTCATTACTGAAAAGTAATAAGTACTTGCTGAGAAAGTTTTTGAAAAGACTATTCACCCCCCCCCCCCCCTAGTCTTTTCTTGTTGTTTAAAGGGACCAACAAGTGGTATCAGAGCAGGAGGTTCTTTAACCTTCAGCACTGAACCTAGATCCCCTTAGGTGCTTTCCGTAAATCACTCTCACTTGATCAGTTTGGTAGTGCTTTGCTGACAGGATGTCTTTAGGAGATGCTCCCTTGCTGAAGCTGGAAAATTACGAAAATGGCGAAACAACATGATGCTACATCTTGAGGCCATTAGTGATGAGATGGTACCGTCATTAATGATGGACCTATCAAGATCACTAAGGTTGAAAGGAGTTTCCCTCACAAGACCACTGAAGCTGGAAAGGAAACTATCTTAGGCGAACCGACTGATACTGTTGTGCCAAAACCAAGAGAGGAATGGACTTCTGACGAAGCTAAGAGATTCCGTCTTGATGGCCAAGCAAGAAACATCATCATTCGATCAACTCCGGATACCATACAGTGCAAACTGTGGGGTGCTAAGACTGCTAAGAGCTTGGAAAATGGTTCAAGATCTTTGTGCTGGATCTGACAAAACCAAGGAAAACAAACTTGAAGTACTTAAATTAAAGTTTCAAAACTTTAAACAAGGACAACGAGTCACTGGAAGACTTGGACTTCAGATTCACAACTCTTGTTAGTGAAATGGCAGCCTTGGGTATAGGAAATCTTTATTCAAATTCTGAAAAGGTGAAAACCATCATCAGAAGTCTGAATCAAGAATGGATCCGCACTCAGAATTTCTATTACAATCAAGGAATGCCAGATATTACACCAACAAAGTTGTTCTCTCATCTTGCTATTGTCAACTATGAGACAAAGCAAAGAGAAAATGTGTTTGCTGAAAAATCGTAAAACATTGCTCTTGCTGCAAAGCCGTCATCTTTTGAAAAGAAGAATGATAAAAAGCCTACTGATGAAAACTCTTTGGTTGTCAAAAACATGAAGAAATTCATCATCAAGGAACTTGAAAGGCGAAAAGCAAAAGAGAAGCTGAAAAAGCATCTTGGTAACAACTACCATAAGTACAAGAATGAGACTAGCTCGCTGAACAAGCAAGCTCAGTAAGCAACTTCATCAGAAGAACCAGCAGTTGGAAATGATCTCTGCTTTACTGCAAAAAGCCTGGACACTTGAAAGCTAATTGGCCTTTGCTGAAAGGCAAATCTGCTGAAAAGAAGAAGAAGTTCAAAGAGCTTTTATTGCTGAAGAAAAGAAGAAGCTTCAAGCAAAAATTGATGCATTATGCATTGATACTAGCTCTGAAGACAGTGAGGATGAAATCTCAGACACTGACGATGAAGAAGCCACTCTAGACGTGGAGATTGGCAAAGAAGTTTGTGGAATAGCTATGGAAGCTTATCCAGATGTGTCAAATTACGAGTTCTGCCTCATGGCCGGTCAGGTAAATAATCCTACCTCTGACTCAGACTCAGAAAGTGAAGACGAGATCGACCTTGATAAGATTCAAGGAGAAGTCGAAAGATTTGAGAAAACTCTGAGCAGACAGCAAGAGAAACTACAGATTGCTGAATCTATGACAAAGCAGACTACTGAAAAGTATGTCTTGCTGAAGGAAGAGACAGAAGAAAAGGATGCTGAAATAAGGCGTCTTAAGAAGTTGATTGCTGAAGCTACAGAGAAGAATTCTCAAATGGCATTAGAATTGGAAGAATATCAGTCCTCAATTCTAAAGTTACTTGCTGAAATCCAAGAAATGAAAAAGATGAAAATCAATTTCAAATCTTATGCTGACGCAAGTTCAGAAAGAAGGTTTAGGTGCAACGTATGAATGTGATGACGTAGAAATCTTGAGTAAAGATAAATCACCGATTTCCTTTGTACGTGCTACTGATAGTGGTCTACCAGAACTCTATCAGTTTGGTCAATCTAAGGTTGCTGAAACATGCAATCAAGTACCTACGACCATAAAGCCCGCTGTTGCTACTCAAAGTAACAAGATTTTAAAAGGAAAACAGGTTGCTGAGAAGAAAACTGGAAAGAAGAAGGATGTTGTGAAGCATTCCGCCAAACAAGTTGCTGAAAAGCAAATTGTTCAGTCAAAAGGCAAGATTACTAAAAGTAATCACAAGACCTTTGCTGACAAACCTGAATCAAGTAAGGTTGCTGACACAAAAGCTCAGCATTCTCCGAAAAGTGTACTCGGTTTCAAAACCAAGCAAAGTCAACTTTTTCACGAGTATAAGCAAAGTCAGCAAATATACTTCAAAGAGATGAAGAAAATCAAGCCTAAGAGTTCTGAAAAGACTCTTAATGCTACGGCTAGAAGGAACCTTGCTAGAAAAGAACTTACTGAAAAGTATGTTCAGCAAAAAGGTCAACCGAGCAAGACACCACATCAGAAAGTAGACTTGATCAACACGTATCAAAAGTCTTTCAGCTCAAAATCTCCTAGTTCCTCAACAAGTAGAAAACAAGTCAAAGTTGAAAAACTTAAGACTTGGGTTTCCACTGGACGCATTCTTGAACATGTTAATGGACATCCACTATTGGTTAATTAACTTGTTTGCTCTTGATTGTGCAGACTTCAACCACGGAGACAAACGATGCAATCTGGCACTTTGATAGTGGTTGTGGAAAGCACATGACGGGCAACAAGAATAACCTTATAAACTATAGACGGTGGTCTAAAGGTCCAACAATAAGGTTTGCTGGTGGAGGCTCTGGTTCTACAAAAGGCTATGGTGACGTGAAGTTAGGATGCATAACCATTACTGGAGTTCTTTATGTCAAAAATCTTAAGTTTAACCTTTTCAGCATGAGTCAGTTTGCTGACAAAGGATACTTCATCAAAATCAAAAGTGATGAATGTAAACTTATAGATTTCGAGACTAAAAAGGTAATTATGATTGCAAGAAGATCAGGAGGCTTGTACACCGTTGATTGGTCTTCAGCAAACGTTGAAAAATGCCCTGTCTCAGATCATGATTGCCTTGCTGAAAAAGCATGGTTATGGCATAAACGAACAAGTCATCTAAACTTCAAGACGCCGAATAAGCTGTCTAAAAAGGCACTTGTAGTTGGATTACCTAAGGTTACTTTTAAGAAGGATGGTGTTTGCAATGCATGTCAGCAAGGAAAGCAAACCAAATCTTTTTTCAAGAACAAGGCAGTACCGTCAACTACAAAATCTTTACAACTCTTGCACATGGACTTGTTTGAATCTTCTTCAACAAGCTATGCTGGTAAGAAGTATGGTCTGGTCGTGGTGGATGACTATTCAAGATTCTCTTGGGTAGTATTCATCAAGCACAAATCTGAAACCAGGACTGAAATACCTAACTTGCTGAATAAGCTTGAAATCATGAAAAATGACAAGGTAAAAGTCATAAGGTATAGAACATCAGTTATCCTCAGTAAGAACACCACAGCAAAACGGTGTTGCTGAACGGAAGAATCGTACCCTGAAAGAAGCCGCAAGAACAATGCTTGCTGACACTGAAATAAGTGAGGCTTACTGGGTTGAAGCGATTAATACCGCCTATTACACTCAAAACAGATGTTTGATTACTAAGGAATACAACAAAACTCCTTATGAATTGTTTGTTGGAAGACCTCCTAATATCACTCATCTAAGAGTATTTGGTTGCAAGTGTTTCGTTCTTAACAATGGTAGAGAATACCTAAGAACATTTCAACCAAAGGCAGACGAAGCGATATTTCTCGGTTACTCCTTGCACAGTAAAGCTTATAGAGTTTACAACAAAAAGGCAGAAAAGATTGAAGAATCAGTGCATGTTGTATTCTATGAAAAGACACAAGGAGTGCCTGCTGAAGAAGAAATATCAGAATGTATGAAAAAGTTAATCATACATGAGCAAAGAACTGAATCTGATGCTAGGCAAATCAAGTCAATTGAACTAAATGATGATTCTGACAATGACTCTCCTCCCCCAAGTCATGACAAGATAAATATAGTTCACGACAACGAATTTCCAGCAAAAGACGCAGTTGCTCTGGAAGTTGCTGAAACTACGCAACCTCCAGTGCCTGCTGATGAACTACCACAATCAAGCAATGCTGAACAAGCAGTTGCTGATGAACCAATCTCACAGAGACACAAAATCCCAGTAGTACGGAACAAGTACATACTGAAGAGTCACATGCTGATGAGCAAACATATCCTGATCCAACAAGCTGAAAACCTGTTAATAAATGGATTAGAGATCATCCCTCTACGGATATGATTGGCGATATTAATAAACGCCAAGTGACTAGATCCAAAGCTACTCATGGACTTGCTGAAGAAGCAACTATCGTAGAAGTAGAATCATTGTTCTCTTGCTTTGTTTCAGAAATTGAACCTAAAACCATAGAAGAAGCTTTAAAGCATTCTGAATGGATAAAGGCATTGCAAGAAGAACTGGATCAATTCGAAAGGAACAAAGTCTGAAACTTGTACCACTTCCTGAAGGAAAGAAAGCTATTGGTACAAAATGGGTGTTCAGGAACAAGCTGAGTGAGTCTGGTGAAGTAACAAGAAATAAAGCACGTTTAGTTGCTCAAGGTTACTGTTAGACTGAAGGATTGGACTATGATGAGTCTTATGCACCAGTTGCAAGATTGGATGCAATTAGGCTTTTCTTGGCCTTTGTTGCTCACAATGACTTCATTGTTTACCAAATGGATGTGAGAAGTGCATTCTTGAATGGTGAACTTGCTGAAGAAGTCTACTTAGAACAACCCCCTGGCTTTGAACTTCCCTCAGAAATCAAGATGGTATACAAGTTTCAGAAAGCTGTATATGGTCTAAAGCAAGCACCAAGAGCATGGTATGATACCTTGGCTAAGTTCTTGCTGGAAAATGGTTTCAAGAAAGGTGAAGTTGATAAAACCTTTTTTACCATGAACCATGATGGTAAAATACTCTTAGTTCAAATTTATGTGGATGACATAATTTTTGGATCTAAGCACAAGCAACTTTGTGATGATTTTTCCAAACTCATGACAAACAAGTTTGAAATGAGTATGATGGGAAAATTGAATTATTTCCTAGGATTGCAAGTCAAGCAACTCAAAGATGGAATATTCATAAATCAAGCAAAGTATGCGAAAGAAATGCTCATAAAGTTTAGGATCAAAGAGGAAGTGAAACCTGAAAAGATCCCTATGAGTGTTGGTACCAAATTGGGCTATACTAAAGAAGATAAAAGTGTTGAAGAACACAAGTATATGAAGCTCATTGGTTCCTTGATGTACTTAACAGCAAATAGACCTAACATTCAGTATGCTGTTTGTGTGTGTGCAAGATTCCAATCTGATCCAAGAGAATCACACTACAAAAAGGCAATCAAGATACTGAAATATGTCAAAGGTACAGTCAATGTTGGATTATGGTATCCTAAAGATTCTGGACTAGAATTGGTTGGTTATTCTGATGCTGATCATGGAGGATCAACTCTTGATAGAAAAAGTACCTCTGGAACTTGTCAGTTTTTGGGTACTAGATTAATATCATGGTTCAGTAAGAAGCAAACCTATGTTGCCAATTCATCCACTGAATCTGAATACATTGCAGCTGGTTGTTGCACAGCTCAAATCCTATGGATTCAGCAACAATTAAGAGATTATGGTATTTCTGCAAAGAAAACACCAATCTTTTGTGATAATACAAGTGCTATTGCTATCACGCAAAATCCTAAATTTCACTCAAGCACTAAGCACATTGATATTAGACATCATTTCATTAGAGATCATGTAGAAAAAAGAGATATTGAGGTTGTGAAAGTAGGCACTGATGATCAGCTTGCTGACATCTTTACCAAGCCCCTACCAGATAATAGGTTCGCAATGCTAAGGTATAACCTTGGATTGATTGAACTACCTCAATAAAGAATACATTTGGCATAATGCTGAAACAGGTATTCAACAAGCCAAAATATTCTTACTTAAAAGCTCCGACTACTAATTTCTTCTAAGAAATGATAAGTCTCTACATGTTTGCTGAAACGGGCATTCAACAAGTAATTCCTTCAAAACACGTATTTGTTAGGAAACTTGATCACTTGCTGAGACAGACACTCAGTAAGAGAAAAACCTTAAGGATTGCTGAAACAGGTATTCAAACAATCAAAGATACTGAAACAAGTATTCAAGTATCATGGGAATATTCTGGGATGGGAACTCAGAAAAAGAGCAAAACTCATTTCTTAGATTTTACCAAAGGATATCTCAAGTACAAAAGAATTTACTGATACGGGAAATCAGAAATATCTTTTAAACTTAAGAAAATATGAGATATCTAAGTAAGGGGGAACTTTCAGCAAGTATCTAGGCTATTAATGCAAACTCGCTGAAAAGATTCTTGTTTATTTCAGTAAGAAATCTAATCCCTTAAAACTCGGTAAAATCAATTTGTGACGTTAATCGGGCACAGATAAACTCGTAATAATCATGACATGAAATACAATCGTGGCCATTGATTAAAAGGATTAATAAAACAAAGAGAGAGAATGCTCTGACGGCTTTAGTTAGTGGGCCACTACGCATTCAATGCAAAGGCTCCACTAACGCCTGTGTTTCTCTGTTTTACCCTTGCTGAGAGCTCAAATCGATTGAGTTTCTCAGACATCAGAGACACTATAAATAAGGAGTTAGAGAAATGACAAAATTCTTTAACTCACATTTCCTTTCTCTGCAAATTTTAGCCTGCATCTACTGTACCTCCGGTCAAAAAGCAAACTATCTTTTTCGTACACTTTCTTCTCTATAAAAAGAAATGACACAAAAGAGACAGTCCTCTAAGTCCTCAAAGTCGTCTACGGTTGACAGTGCTGAGAACGCACTGCCCTGGTGACTACTCCGGCATCAAACACAACGAAAGTTGTGTTGAAAAACGATAGGATATCGGAAAAACCTATGCCTCCGTCATATCTTGACACTGCAAAGTGTGAGATGATGATGCAATGGGGTGGATTTGCAAAGGAGAAGTACATTAGATACTTCTATGAAAAAGAACTCGATGATGAAAATGAAGAGGCGCTTGAATTTATCAAGCAGCAAGGCCTCATGAATTTCATATCTGCTCGCACTAAGCAAGTGAGCATGCTGGACACAATGGAGTTCTAGAATAATGCAGAAATCTAGTCCCTTACTGATAGTAAAGGAGTCACTGAAAAAGTGATTTTTACTACAGTTCAGAACACGCAAATCGTACTGAAATGGACTGATTTAGCGGAAATCTTTCAGATTCCAACCACTGGAACTGAAGATGATGTGACTTCCACTGACGAAGAAATTGAAGCTTTCTACAGTGACATCAGAAATGAGAAAATGAAGAAAGGAGAGATTGCTCCCGTGACTTGGACAAAGCACGTCAAGAGGAAGCATCTCTGCCATTCACTTGGTCTAGTAGCTCTGCTACTGATAAAAGTTTTGGACTCCCAAGTCGGAGGAATAGACCAAGTAGGCCTGAGAAGATAGCCGCTGCTGATGCATATCCATGAAAATAAAACTGAACTTAACTGGACTAAGTACATTTTCAACAGGCTTGTTGATTGTGTCACTAAGTTCAAGGTAAAGGTAGAAGACAACAAGGTCTCACCTTCCTTTCTAGTTATGTATGGAATAAAGATATGCTATATCCTTGAACATTTCAGGATTCAGCTGAGAAACCCATTGCCAATCAAGAAATCTATATGCAATGTGGGAAGATCCTTCTACAAGCAGAATGTACCTAAAACTGCTGGCAAGAAACTAGAAAAATCAAAGAAGACAACAGCTGCAAATGTTGTCAGCACAAGCCAGCAAGAAAGGTATACAACAACTGCAGATGTCACCACTCAGCAACTTAGAGATGAAACTGCTATAGATGGTGGTGACAAAGATGAAACTGCTGTAGATGATCAACAAGGTACGTGTACAACAGCCGTTGCTGAAAATGCAACTACTGACGCCTCTGGGAAACTGAAGAAATCTAACAAGAAAAAGAGGAAAGCTGATGATGACACTCAGACTGCAGCGTGATCAGAAAATCCTGTACCAAAGAGGAAAAGGACAAGTAACACAAGGAAGAAAACCCTGGCTCGCAAGTCAGTTCCTATTGTCCATGACCTCTTAGACAATTCCCAGACAATTGCTGAAATGCAAGATCCAGTAGATGTTGACAAGGTAGTTACTGAAGCCTATGTCAGCAACATTGAAGTGTTTGCGGAAGCCTTCAATGATCGACTCAACGTTGATCCCTCTACTGAGAACAGACCACAAGGCAGTGGAAATGAAATTCCTGCCCAAGTCCAAGATATCTACATTGTAGATAATCTCGATGATCAAACTCTGGAACCAGCAAGTGATATTGCTGCTGATCTGCAAAATGCGGCACTTTCTGATGCAGCTGAAAAGATGGTTGCTGAACAAGCAACTCATCAAGTTGCTAAAACCCCGGTTACTGAAGAACCAGTTGCTGAGACAGTAATGGTTCAAGTTCCAGAAGTTGCTGAAACACAAGAAGCACTATTCAACAACGCATCTCGTGATGCTGAGAATACTGGCCCAAGTTCACCAAAGACATCAATTGACAAAGTCCAGCTTGTACTGGAAGCTATAAGCCAACAAATGGAGTTGGAGATTGAAGAATCATCCAACAAATCCATTAAAGGTCAAGATGCTTCTGCTCAACTTGTCATTTCAAAGACAAGGGAGATTGCTGAAACCGCGCAGCTTTCTCAAACAGAGCAAGACAAGAATACTGCTGAAGAAACAGTCCCGGAAAATGAAGAAATTGTTAATGCTGAAAGGACTGAGCCACAACCTGTCCTTCTTCAGCAGGTAGATAATTCAACCATCAGTAAAACTTCAAATTCTGAAACTTATTCTTTTGCTAATATTATGTTATCTCTACAGACTTCTCAAGATGCAAGTCACATGGTTGCTGAAGCCTGTGCACTAGAATCAACACTTCTTGCCCAGCAGGTAGTTAATGTTTTTGGTAATAAAACTAAGTTTGACAGCTTGGTACTTGTATCTAACTCAAATTTATTTCAGGATGAACAAATGGAGGATGCTACTCAAGCTACTCAAGGAATGGAAATTGTACAACATGAGCTTGCTGAATCTCAGCAGGTAATTCATGTTTCAGCTTTGAACTCTAAAGCAATTATCCAAACCTATCCTGATCTGAATATCGTTCTTTTTCAGGCTCCAACGGAGACCACTGAAGTGGTGCTTGATGAATGTGTATTTTACACTTTCGTTCGAGTCTTTTTCACCTATTTTAGCTATCCTCTATGTTAATTTAGCTATATTTTAGTATATTTTATTAGAATAGTGTCACGTTTCCCTTTAGATTTTATTTTACAGGTTTTGGTTGAAATTCGAAGATTTCCGGACAATTATATTGAAGTTGACAAGGAATTGGTGTTCCAGAAGCCTATTTGGAGTATCTGAAGGTTTCCGGATAGGATTTGAAGTCTAGGGGCCGAATTTGGAGGTTAGAAGGCTACTAGAAGTCAAAAACCGAGTCCGAAAAGGGGAAGAAATCCAAAAATGCGTCGAAAACGCGGAATTCCGCGAGAAATACCCGGGGGCGAACCGCCGCAGGCTGGGGCGAACCGCCCCGTGGTTTTTCGGGGCCTATATATAGTGCTCAGTTTTTCTCCGAAAATCATATCTTTCCTGACCTACTTTCTCCCCCCTCTCTATAGTTTTAGGTAGGAACTTCTCGGGGCCTGTCCTGGGAGTTCTGTAGCTTAGGGGATACTTTTTCATAGCAGTTTGGAGCTCGTAGGACCGCAATCATCCGGAGATTGACAACCTTCGGTAACTTTGTATCTTACAGTTTTATTCTACTTATTTTATTATATTCTTTCAACATTTTTACTTCTATGATTTTAGTTGATTGCATGCCTATTATGAGTAGCTAAACTTATCGTTGGTGGTAGTATGTGAATTCTTAGCGAAGGGAAGATAATCATGCTAATGGCTATATCGCGCATTATACTCCGCGTAATTGCTTTATTTCGTTGATCAGTTGTAACCAAAATTCTCGTATGTTGTATTGATTATTATGCACAATTGGACACTTGTCGACCATCAGACCAATTATCTTCGTAGTGTTGAATAATTACGGAACACATTAGGACAATCGTGATTGACTTGTCAGACCAATTATCTTCGTAGGGCTTAATACTTGCAACAGGACACTAGATTGATTCAAAGATCTCTATGCAAGACCGAGGAATTTATGCATGATTATCGACTCGTTATGTTAAGAAGGACCATACTATCACCAATCTCCATTATCTGCTAGAAACCCCCTATTGCTATCTGTCTGCTGTCTTTATATTTTCTTGTTAAATAGATAAAGCTAGTTATAGTCCTGAGAGAACGACACTCGAGTCATTCTACTGCTACACTACGGTTTTCGTTGTAGTTGTGGATTGTCTTTGGCTAATAACAAATTTATTTGCTGAATCGAGACCCGACAAATCTCCGTTCATCAAATTGGCGCCGTTGCCGGGGACTATACTCCTTTTTTCTGTTTAATTTGTTTATATTTTCAGCTTTAGATTCCTAATTCTATTAGTTTTAGTTTTCCTTTTCAATCTCTCTCTGATACTGCTTTCCTAGTCTGTTTCTAATCACCTTTGCTAGTCTGTTACAGATAGTGTATGCCGCATACACGTTCTGCAGGTACACCGCTTGCTAATTCAATTGCTGAGATCGACAGAGTCTACCACCAAAGAAGGCGACTACTTGAAAGGCGCGCACCAGAGGAAATAGAGGAAACCGATTTCTCTGAATCTCTACTCAGTCTCTTCAAGGAAATCGACGGAATGGTAGAAGCTAGACCACTGAAGGCATGGGTACAACCCACCAAGGATCGTATGAGGGGACCGACGATTGTTCTTTCGTCCGCAACCCGAGATCTGGAGATCAAGAACCACGCATTCCAACAACTTCCGAGGTTCTATGGCTTATCAAATGGAAGATGTGATGGGGTACTTGCACGATATCGATGATTTCGTCAACCAACTCCCACGACCCAGAGCTGACATAACAACGGATGAGTTGAGGATGAAGGTTTTTGCTATGGGACTTGGCGACAGAGCCAAGTCATGGCTGAGTTCCCTTCCAGCAGGCTCGCTGGATACTTGGGAAAAGTTTTTTTCAGCTTTCATGGAAAAATACTTCCCTCACACCTTGACTACCGCGCTAAAGGCGTAGATCACTGGATTCAAACAGCACTATGATGAGACCATCTACACCGCGTTCGAGAGGTTCCAAGATCTCACGAACAAGTGCCCTCACCATGGTTTTGAACTTTCTGACCTAGTCCAACACTTCTACAATGGACTAACCTTCGAGAACCAACAAGTGGTGGATTTCCAATGCCGAGGCAATATTTGGGAGGAAACCGCAGAAGCCATCTGGGCAGTTTTCGAAAGGCTTGCTAAGGGTTCGCAGTTCAAGGACCCAAGAGCAATGGTTAGGAGACGTGGACCTGAAGCTCCACCGACTCAAGAAGACCCTATGTATAGGGGGAATGGGGATCAATTCGAGTGCTTTACCAATGAATTGAAGCAAGTCCTCAAGAGCGCCACCGGAACAACTGTTTCGAACGAAGTATGCCGAATATGCAAGAACTATGGGCATGGGGCTCATATGTGTAGATCGGAGCTGGCATACGATGATGGCAACTGGGCTCGAAGAGGCGAAGAAGAAGCCTTTGCTACGGAGTTTGGCACTCAAGAAGTTAGCTACGGACAAGACGGTAGGAATCCTCGAGGTGGATTCTGGAGAAGAGGATACCGTAACAATCAAGGATATGCACCGGCTAACCAAACTTATGGACCTAACCAAGACCGTAGTAGGCTGAACTATGGTAATGATCACTGCGAAAACCCCGCTCCGAAAGAGCCACCGAAGTCGAAGTCGGCTCAACTGATGGAGAACTTGCAGAAGATGGTTGATCACACACAGAGTTTTCTCAAACGTTATGAAGAAGATTCCGAGAAGTTTAGGGCAAGGCTTGATAAGTTGGAAGAGAGCACTAGGCTTGCCCATCAAAAGATGCAAGAGTTGATCGACCGAGGAGGAAGTAGGGAACAAGGCAAACTGCCTAGCAGCACTGTGAAGTCGAATGCCATTACATTGGCTGGTGATGTACCTGACGAAATCACCATCAGGAAGGTTGTTAGGTGCAAGTGTTGCATGGAGGAAGAACTTCTACAGGACGAGGAAGAAGAGAAGGACCTTGGTTCTGACACAAGTGATGAGGAGCAAGAGGATCCCGAACCACTCCCTAAAAGTTTCGATGTAAAGGTAGGGATTGGTGATCTTGAAGATGTCCGTGCCACACTAGATACGGGATCCTACTCAAACATAATTCCTTTGAATGTGTTTGAAAAGAGCAACATCGGAAAACTATCTGAGCAAAGGGCTATTGTGCAACTGGCGGATGGATCATTTATGAGACCTGAGGGCGTTGTGAAAAATGTGTTGGTCAAGATTGGTGAAGCATCTATATACACCAATTTCGTAGTTATGCCGGCATCTGCACCTGGGACGGGGGATGTCATACTCTTAGGGCAAACATTCTTGACTAAGCTACGCTCAGTGATGGATATCTACCAAAGAACTTGCACCATTGAAGTGAATGGCAAGCAACACGTGTTGCAAGCCACACCTGATCCACCTGAACCGCCTGATATTACTACTCACTACTGTGGTCTTGCAGCCTATATTCTTTCTTATTCACAGGTTCGTGGCATGGAAAGGTGATCAATGAGGGGGAAGCCTAGTACCCGCAAAAAGAAGAGATAGGCGCAGACAGGAGTCGAGTCAAAGACTTTAAACAATGACGCTATCAGGGAGGCAACCCGGAATTTTTATCGCTTTGTTTACTGCTTTTCTGCATGCATTTCATTCTTGAACTATTTGCTTCTCGTATGCGAATTTGTTCATGTATGTGTCGTATATGCTTATGTTTGAGTGAGATTTTTCGAGTGATTTTTTGAAAAAAATTGGTTTCGGGGATTAAAACCGCATTTTCTGACGACGGGAACCGTCTCCCCGCATTGGGGAGCATGGGGCGAACCGCCCCGTGTGGGGCAAACCGCCCCACGGTCCCAGAACTTCGAAAATGTGGATTTCATCTGTAACGATCCGACCAATTCGGCCGCGCGTGGTTACTCATGGGCGCTCTCCGGGGTGATATGCTGGCCCCACAGACCAACACGGGTTCTAATCCGCACACTTTGTCCTCACTCGTGCGAACACCGGGAACTTTCCAGTGGGTCACCCATCCTAGAATTGCTCCAGAGCAAGCACGCTTAACTCTGAAGTTCTTCTAGGTGGATTCCCGAAAAGAAAGGTGCACCTTGATGGTATGAGTAGCGTTCTCAACCCTTTTAAGCTTCTGAAATCTGGGGCGTTACAATCTACCCCCCTTAAAGCCTCGACGTCCTCGTCGAGCGCCTTAAGTGGTGGGGGTGACAAACTGACAATAACCTTTACCAACCGTCCACCCGATGCAGGCTTTGGGTTGATCTAGGCTTTGATACCATTTGTAACGATCCGACCAATTCGGCCGCGCGTGGTTACTCATGGGCGCTCTCCGGGGTGATATGCTGGCCCCACAGACCAACACGGGTTCTAATCCGCACACTTTGTCCTCACTCGTGCGTGCACCGGGAACTTCCCAGTGGGTCACCCATCCTAGAATTGCTCCAGAGCAAGCACGCTTAACTCTGAAGTTCTTCTAGGTGGATTCCCGAAAAGAAAGGTGCACCTTGATGGTATGAGTAGCGTTCTCAACCCTTTTAAGCTTCTGAAATCTGGGGCGTTACATCATCCCCAAAACCTTATTTTCTTCATTCTTCTTCATTCATCCTCCCAAAAAACCCGAAAAGTGCGATTTTACATCTAAATCTTCATAACTTCTTCATTTCTTGACCAAATTGAGTGTTCTTTAGCTTAATTCGAAGCCTATTACATGATCTATCATCCTATCCGAACAGATTTCATCCTAATTCGTTAGATTTGCAGATATGAGGTATCATCCTTAGAACCCTAATTTTCGAATTTGGGGGTTTTCTATTTTGAGCTTCAATTATGCTTATTTGATGCATGGGTATGTTGTTTGTGTGATTAGACATGTTATTTACTATCAATTGCATACTCAATTTTGCTTGGATTGTTGATTTGGGTATTTTGCTACTAGATGATATATCTTGTTCTGCAATATGTCTTTATCTTTGGTTTCTTGCATATGAATGTGTTTATTGATGTAATGTTGGTGGATTTGACAATAGAATGCTTATTAGTTGAGAATGAGGATTTATGTTGGTATAATTTTTCGCTGCTATGGTATGAATTGAGCCTTGTTATCAAGGATATTGGTTGTCTAGTAAAAGCATGATGTGATGTATTGCATGTAGTAGTTACATTGGTATGTTGCATGATGCAGAAGCTAGGCTAGACATTTCGGTTTGGGGAGCTCGATTGTTGATTTTATCACTTGTGTGTTTCGCTTTTACACTAGTATGTATTTGAGTTAGTTTTGTGTCATACGAGGTGCTAACCGCTGTTTGTAGGTACCATACCAAGGGAAAGGAGCATTCCCGTATGATTGCTGTGAAGAACCATGTCAAGGAAGGTGACCTCGCTAGATGTACGTTCGAGCCAAGGGGTTTTGCAACAACGTCGTGGATTATCCAAGAGGAGGAGCTAGAGTACACCTGGAGTAAGGACTCCTATGCCTATTCATGCACCACCGAAGGGACAGAAACCATTATTACATCATCACTCCATCACGAGGACTGCAAAGTTCGAGTGAACTGGAAGGCACCGGGACATTCTCGCCGCGACGGATTCAATCTTGAGTTCGTAGTTGCTAGAAGATTCCGAAGCGCTAGCTTGGTTCCAAAACATAATGACATGGGTACACAGTCCCTCGTTGGGGCGCCCCTTGCCTGCCTCTAAAGTGAGCATCATATAGACATCGGTCGGAGCAACAGTGGAGAATGTGGTCGAAATTGGAGAAAAAGGTAGAAGACTTCTGAGTATCCGAGCAGCTTACTGTAACCTTCTCGTGGTGTAAAACGTTGGAGGGGGAGGTCCTGATACCACCGCCCTTTCCCCTTCAACAGTTCACATCCTATTGGAGGGCTACAGGATGGAGGATTCCATAACAGCGGCGGCTAATCTTGAGAATTCTACCTGCCACTACAACTCTACTAGTGAGGATGTGCGTGACAGTACTGACAATGAAGGTCATACGGGCAATGATGATACTAACTGAGGAGTTGCTCCTATACGGCCCATAATTGAAACTACCGCGCCTACCTGAAGACCTGATGACTCCCTATAAAGCTCCCAGAGGAGGCCCAATAAATCACAAGCAGCATACTCAGCCGACCGAGGCCAAACAATGGGGTAACATCTAGTATCACATCTTATTTCCTCATTTGCTTACTGCTAGGGACTAGCGTTAATTTCATGAGGGGGTATGGGATTTAAGTGATCTAGTATTATTAGTTTGGAGCTTGACATTGGTAGGCTGAGTATAGTACCTCGCATGCTTTATCCGTCTGCATTTGCATTTGCACGTTTACTGCTTTCTTAGATTTTTTAGGTTGCATTCACTGCATTCATCCTAGGATAGTTTTGCATGTTTTATATGGAGTTTATTGCCGAATTTTTTGAACTCTTTTATTGGGTAGATCAACTAACTATGCCATTAATCGTATGCTTCATCTCTATGAATTTGTTTGAGGCTTTTCTCGCTTGGCTTGTCACATTTATGTATTGCACTTAGTTAAGCATGGTAGTGTCGACATCACTTAGTGGTCTTTTCTCTATTGCGGTTCACGAAGGCCTTTATAATAGGATGATGCATGTTAGGGTCTTATGGTTGTTTTCCCGAGTAATTATGTACCTAAGAGGCAACAAGTCTTCACCATGCTTTGAGATTGCTAAATGCCTAGGAAGGAGGTAGTGTGAGGTTGTGTGATCCTTTGTTTATAACCTATTCTTCCGAATTGGGGAGGGGGTTGCACCATCATAGACTTGTTTCTGTTTTTCATTTTCGTATCGTGAGTTTATTTTTCATTTTTCGTGAATTTTGTACTCCAACCTATTCTTTCGAATAGGTTTGGGGAAGTCGTGTGAGTCATTTTGTTTTTCTTTTTGTTATGCTACTGCTGGCTAGAAATAAAAACCGAAAAAAAAGAAGAAAGAAAAATTCCAGAAAAAAAAAGAGAAAAAGAAAAGGAGAAAAAGAATCTGGAAAGAAAAAAAAAGAAAAAAAAAAAAAGAGAAGACCCCAAAAAAAAAAAAAAAAAAGAAGGGTCCAAAAAGAAAGCCAAATAGCAGTTTAGCAAAGTGTTGAGTCTTTTCCATTTTGTAAATGTTCTTAATCGTGTTTTTCTATTTTTTTTTATCTTTTTTGTCTTGAGTGTCATCTGTTCTAGACCACCCTCGTCCTGCCATTCAGGAAGTGGTGAATAGCTTAAGACTTTACTTGAGAGATGGGTAGAATAGGGGAGTGTTATCTTTTATAGGGAACCCTCCTTCGTTTGATGAGAGCCAGTACTGGTTCGACCTCTTTTGAGGAAAAGTCTTAACATGGTGGAACAACAGTAAGTCCTCAGTTTCATAGGCACGGGACAACCATTCGTATCTTAGCATGCTTCATTACGTCGTCACTGACTAGGTCCAGGTAGAGAATGTTACGAGAGACTATCTTGTCTTGACATGAGTGCTTATGTGGATGTGTATAAGTCAATCGAGGTATTCTTCAACCTATATTCATGCTTTGATTTATATGGTTTTTGTTCATATGTTATTTGATAGATTCAGTAGATTAGTTCATTTTATTTGGCATGAAACTCCATTTTGTGTCTTGCATGTTTTTTGTATTAGAGTCTAGCTTAGTTGCTTGAGGACAAGCAAAGGTTCGGTTTGGGGAGTTTGATGAATGTGTATTTTACACTTTCATTCGAGTCTTTTTCACCTATTTTAGCTATCCTTTATGTTAATTTAGCTCTATTTTAGTACATTTTATTAGAATAGTGTCACGTTTCCCTTTAGATTTATTTTACAGGTTTTGGTTGAAATTCGAAGATTTCCGGACAATTATATTGAAGTTGACAAGGAATTGGTGTTCCAGAAGCCTATTTGGAGTATCTGAAGGTTTCCGGATAGGATTTGAAGTCTAGGGGCCGAATCTGGAGGTTAGAAGGCTACTAGAAGTCAAAAACCGAGTCCTAAAAGGGGAAGAAATACAAAAACGCGTCGAAAACGCAGAATTCCGCGAGAAATACCCGGGGGCGAACCGCCGCAGGCTGGCGCGAACCGCCCCGTGGTTTTTCGGGGCCTATATATAGTGCTCAGTTTTTCTCCGAAAATCATATCTTTCCAGACTTACTTTCTCACCTCTCTCTATAGGTTTAGGTAGGAACTTCCCGGGGCCTGTCCTGGGAGTTCTGTAGCTTAGGGGATACTTTTTCATAGCAGTTTGGAGCTCGTAGGACCGCAATCATCCGGAGATTGACAACCTTCGGTAACTTTGTATCTTACAGTTTTATTCTACTTATTTTATTATATTTTTTCAACATGTTTTCTTCTATGATTTTTGTTGATTGCATGCCTATTATGGGTAGCTAAACTTATCGTTGGTGGTAGTATGTGAATTCTTAGCGAAGGGAAGATAATCATGCTAATGGCTATATCGCATTATACTCCGTGTCAATGCTTTATTTCGTTGATTAGTTGTAACCAAAATTCTCGTATGTTGTATTGATTATTATGCACAATTGGACACTTGTCGACCATCAGACCAATTATCTTCGTAGTGTTGAATAATTACGGAACACATTATCGTGATTGACTTGTCAGACCAATTATCTTCGTAGTGCTAAATACTTGCAACAGGACACTAGATTGATTCAAAGATCTCTATGCAAGACCGAGGAATTTATGCATGATTATCGACCCGTTATGTTAAGAAGGACCATACTATCACCAATCTCCATTATCTGCTAGAAACCCCCTACTGCTATCTTTCTGCTGTCTTTATATTCTCTTGTTAAATAGATAAAGCTAGTTATAGTCCTGAGAGAACGACACTCGAGTCATTCTACTGCTACACTACGGTTTTCATTGTAGTTGTGGATTGTCTTTGGCTAATAACAAATTTATTTGTTGAATCGAGACCCGACAAATCTCCGTTCATCAGTGCTCATCACTGAAGATCAACAAGTGAGTTCTGAGGAACTATACTTGAATTTCAAAAGAACAACTTTGTCAAGAGTTGCTAAGTCCGTCAGCAACTGTCAAAGATACAGGCGAATGGATTTCTCTGATCTCCATTTTCATCTATCTAATGAGAAAAAGTGATCTTCTCTGCTAAAGCTCGAGACATTCGTTCATTCCATACTTCCTGAAGAGATGTCATATTCTCAGCAAATGAGTTCAAATCTGATTGCTCAAATCAGAGAGAATATGAAGGCAAAATTCAAGAGTGCCTCTCCAGCTAAACAAGCTGTGATGCTCAAGGGTTCATTTGTACCCGTGGTGGCTGATCCCCACAAAATAAATGAGGAAGAGGAAGTCACGAGTGTTGCTTTGTACAAGCATCTTGAGCTAGTAATTCTGACCGACGATGATGAAGAGGAAGAAGATGAAAATATTCCAACTGATCCCAGTGATGATGAAGGGAAAGATTCAAAGGACAAGAAAGACGATGATGATGACAATCAAGGTCCAAGTCTTGATGCTGGTGGCTTAAAATTGACAGTTGCTGAAAATACTCAACAAGACAATCAACAAGCTGAACAACCACAACCTCAGCATGAATCTCAACCTGCTCCTGCTGCTGCTGAAAATCAAGCACCTGTACAAGGTGCTGATACTGAAGAAGAATATTCCAGAAAACGGGTTGCCTTGAAAAATGGCAAGAGCCAAATTTCTGATACCAAGGTCACTTATGCAAACCTTGATGATGAAGAGGAATTGGATGAAGATTACCAACGCGCCCTACAGAATAGTCTATTGATCCATGCAAGGCATACGCAGGATCTAGAAATTGGTGAATCTTTAGGAATAAGACCAAAGGAAGTCCCCTCCCTTCCATTTACTACTGGCGAAACTCCAGTAATTGAGTCTCAAACGTTGCCCTTAGCAACTACTCAATTAAAACTAACTACTGGCGAAACTCCAGTCATTGAGTGTCAAACGTTGCCCTCAGCAACTACTCAATTAAAACTAACTACTGGTGAAACTCCAGTTGTTGAGTCTGAACTGTTGCCATCAGCAACCACTCAACTAAAAGGAAATGAAGCTGCTGACTTAGGTTCCAAGGTTGCTGACCTTGATGAATCTGAGGATGACGATGACTTATCATCAAATGAGGATGAACAATCCAAGAGAGATCCCAAAGTGGTTCAAATTCCTCCTCCTGATTACATAAATGATATAGACGATGGTCTAAGAGGAGAATTGCTGATGAAGGATCATAAGTTTGCTTCAGAACTGAAAGTTCATTCCTTGACCCCAAACCTAGTGCCGTTCCCAAGAGTTGAGGAGTTTACTCCTACAATTTTGGCACTGAAGAAAGTCCATGATGCCTGCAAAGCAGAAGATGAGGCATTGCTTGCTGAGAGCCCGCTTGACATTGGGAAAATATTGGCTACAGTGCTGAGACGCACTACTACTCTTACAATAGCTCAGAAAGACATCAGTCTTTATCACAAAAGTTATGAAGAAGATGTAAGTCAAGCACTCATGCTCGCAAAGACTGCTCTAGTGAAGGCTCAGACTTTCATGGATGATAAGGCCGCAACAGAGAAAAGGCATGAAGAGAACATGGTGAGTATTCAAAAAGAGTTGTCAAAAATGACTTCTGATCAGCAACAAATCATCATGAAGTACAACAGCTTAAGTACTCTTGCTGAAAATTACAATGAGTTCTATTCTCTGCACATCACTCTGATGTTGCAATCCATGTCTAAGGGGGGAAAGAGAAGTACCAGAAATAGAAACCAAACCCCTCCTACTGTTGATGAGCCACTGCCCATAGAACCGCTTGCTGAAAAAGAGCAAAGTTCTAAAAGGCAAGCAGAATCTGAGTTAAATTCAGCAAGTACCAAAAAGAGAAAAACTGCTGCTGAAACTCAAGATTTTTGCCATACTGAAAGTCATCAAGATCTGAATGAAGATGATGACAATCAGACAATAGCTCAAACCATAAGAGCTAGACCATTAACAGCCTTAACTCCGTCTGGCCATTCAAAGCATTTCTCGTCTGACTCTTCAGTAAGAGATCAAGACAATACTAAGTCAAGAAGAAGAAGGCAAAGACAGGAAGAAAAGAGGCTGGCCAGCATTGCTATTGGCTCCGACATCGAGTATACAAAGACCAGCAATGATGAAACCACTCAGAATGTGATCAGAAACATTCATGGTTGATGGATCTTAAAGCTGGAAGACTTGCTGGTGAATGAGTTCTTTCCTACAGCCATATTGAACCAAATGTTCACATGGATTGAACTCAAGGTACAAAGAAAACAAAGGGAAGAATCCCTCCCAAAAAATATTGCTGGGAGATGGTTGAATCTTGAGGTCTCAGTAAGAAGAACTGCCATTGGTAAGACTTATAGACAAGAACCAGATTTGATAAAACCATCTGGCATTGCTTATTACTCTGACCCAGTAACCAAGAAAACAAAGAAGAGACTTGGATTGATTCCTTATGAGTATTTCTATCTCACTGCTAAGGATCAAGAAGAAGATCTTCTCTGGCTAAGAAAGATTCATCCTAAAAGCATTTCAGATACACATCTTCTCCATCCCAGCACTTGGGGCATGCATTTGTGGGTAACTCACTACATGGAAATGAATGCATAAAAGCATCATCATATTGCCTGCAAAAATGCAAGAATTCTTCAACTACAAGTCCGTAGGCTACTTGAGAACTACGAAAAGGACTGTGTTGAATTTACTGCACTTGCTGAGAAGAGTGTAAGAGAGATTTTGAGAAAATCTTCTGGAAGAGCTTAACTCTCTGTAATAGTTTTTGTTAAAGTTTTGTTTGCTGATTTTGTTTATTTATCTCTGCTACTTCTTGTAAACTTCTGAAAGATAACTATCAACAATGAAGCTTTTGACTCTTATTGGTTTTTGATTATGCAATTTACTTATGCTTACTGTTTAATTATTCAAGTATGCTTGCATTAAGCAACTGATTTATTCAACATCAGAAACCTCTAAAAGGGTAACAATTAATTTAGCCATGGATTGCTAACATCAAAAAGGGGGAAATTTGTTAGGAATCTTGTAATTTTGATGAGCAATTAACCATGCTAAATTAAGGAAAGTCCAGTAACTACTAGTCTTAAGGTCCATAGGAATTTAGAATTTGAAGGACATTGTAAAAGAGGAACGTTTGCTGAAGACTTAGAATAGGTGCTTGTTAGGAAACTTGTAATTTTGATGAGCAATTAACCATGCTAAATTAAGGAAAGTCCAGTAACTAGTACTCTTAAAGTCCTTAGGATTTTAGAATTTTAAGAAGATTGTAAAAGAGGAACGTTTGCTGAAGACTTAGATTAGGTGCTAGATAAGTTATTTCTTTTGCGTATGATGTATTTTATTTTTTGAAAAGAAAATAACTTATTGATGCTGAAACTTATGATGTATCTTATTTTCTGAAAAGAAAATAACTTATTGAAGCATTTGCTGAAGATATACTTTGTTTATTACAAACAAATTATTGAAGCAAATAGAAACCGCTCAGAATCTTGAAGACTTTTGAAGATCTGAAGACTTGAAGAAATTGAAGATCTGAAGACTAGAAGATTGCTGAAGACTGGTATCTACAAAGGCACGTGTTGCTCAGAAAGTGGAAAATTCAGCAACAACATTGCATAAGTGAAAATCTGAAAGACAGAGTAGGTTGTGCTTGCTGAAACTGAGACTAACCACTTGCTGATGGAACATATGTGACCTCTTGCTTAATGTATGTGAATTTGCGCTCCAATGTTACTGTTTGAATTCTATTCAAATGTGCATTTAATGCAAAGCTTACACACGAAGGACATGAAGACTAGAAGACAAACAAAGACGCTGCTGAAAGTACAAAAGCAAGATAGTGACATGTTAAGGAACAAAAGCCTTAGGATTTGAAATTCAAACGGCTCCTTGCTTACACTATAAATAGAGGTCATCCGGCAAAGAGTTGAAGTGTGTCAACAACGTGATCAAACTCTCACTTGTGCTTAAAACTCACAAACCTTCAAACACTCTTACTGCCATTGATCCGTTCCAAGACTTAAAGCTTGAAAAAGCTACTTGTGAAGAAGTAGAACAAACTTGGCTAAGAAATTAGTTAAGTGTTCTTTCTTTCAAACAAGAACAAGTGTTGACACCAGAAACAATCAAACTTGTTTACTGCAAAGTATTCCAAGTTGTGTTTCTTAGATTACTTGTTGTAACTGAATAAGTTATAATTAAGTCATCACACCCCAAAACTCTCTAACTGAAAATACACCCTTTCAGTCGTGATATTCACGGGGAACTTAATCGAGCATAGTTTTGCTGATTAAAAGTACCAAGTTTGGTGGAGAACAAGGTTGAGTTCTCTAGTTTAGGTTGGAGACAAAGCAAGTGTGCTTTGGTTTCTGTTGAATCGCTTTAGATAGGAGATTGTAAGGAACCTCAATCATATCTTAGTGGATTCAGTCCTAGAAAGGACGAAGTGGATTAGTTGAGAGATTACGCCACTCTCAGATACCACTATAAAAGTGTTTGTGTGATTTACTTACTGTATTTAGCTTTCAGCAAATCATATATGTCTGTACACAGTCACTCACTTCACTTGCTGAAACCTTTACTTACTGAAAGAGCACTTATTGTATCAAAGACTTCCGCTCTCTGATTTTAAGTATCAGCAAACCAAACTACTGTAAAGTAACTTACGCTTGCTGAGATAGTTAAGTATCAGCAAACTCATTACTGAAAAGTAATAAGTACTTGCTGAGAAAGTTTTGAACGACGAAAGTTTGAAAAGACTATTCACCCCCCCCCCCCCCCTCTAGTCTTTTCTTGTTGTTTAAAGGGACCAACAAGTGGTATCAGAGCAGGAGGTTCTTTAACCTTCTGCACTGAACCTAGATCCCCTTAGGTGCTTTCCGTAAATCACTCTCACTTGATCAGTTTGGTAGTGCTTTGCTGACTGGATGTCTTTAGGAGATGCTCCCTTGCTGAAGCTGGAAGATTACGAGAAATGGCGAAACAACATGATGCTACATCTTGAGGCCATTAGTGAGGAGATGGTCACCGTCATTAATGATGGACCTATCAAGATCACCAAGGTTGAAAGGAGTTTCCCTCACAAGACCACTGAAGCTGGAAAGGAAACCATCCTAGGCGAACCATCAGATACGGTTGTGCCAAAACCAAGAGAGGAATGGACTTCTGACGAAGCTAAGAGATTCCGTCTTGATGGCCAAGCAAGAAATATCATCATTCGATCAACTCCGGATACCATACAGTGCAAACTGTGGGGTGCTAAGACTGCAAAGAAAGCTTGGAAAATGGTTCAAGATCTTTGTGCTGGATTTGACAAGACGAAGGAAAACAAACTTGAAGTACTTAAATTAAAGTTTCAAAACTTTAAGCAAGGTGCAAGCGAGTCACTGGAAGACTTGGATTTGAGATTCACAACTCTTGTTAGTGAAATGGCAGCATTGGGTGTTGGAAACCTTTATTCAGATTCTGAGAAAGTGAAAACTATCATCAGAAGTTTGAATCAAGAATGGATCCACACTCAGAATTTCTATTATAATCAAGGAATGCCAGACATTACACCAACAGAGTTGTTCTCTCATCTTGCTACTGTCAACTATGAGACAAAGCAAAGAGAAAGTGTATTTGCTGAAAAATCGCAAAACATTGCTCTTGCTGCAAAGCCGTCATCTTCTGAAAAGAAGAATGAAAAAGAACCTACTGATGAAAATGCTTTGGTTGTCAAAAACATGAAGAAATTCATCAGCAAGGAACTTGAAAGGCGAAAAGCAAAAGAGAAGCTGAAAAAGCATCTTGGTAACAACTACCATAAGTACAAGAATGATACTAGCTCGCTGAACAAGCAAGCTCAGCAAGCTACATCATCAGAAGAACCAGCAGTTGGAAATGATCTATGTTTTTACTGCAAAAAGCCTGGACACTTCAAAGCTAATTGCCCTTTGCTGAAAGGCAAATCTGCTGAAAAGAAGAAGAAGTTCAAAAGAGCTTTTATTGCTGAAGAAAAGAAGAAGCTTCATGCAAAAATCGATGCATTATGTATTGATACTAGCTCCGAAGACAGTGAGGATGAAAGTTCTGACACCGACGATGAAGAAGCCACTCTAGACGTGGAAATTGGCAAAGAAGTTTGTGCAATAGCTATGGAAGCTTATCCAGATGTGTCAAACTACGAATTCTGCCTCATGGCCGGTCAGGTAAACAACTCTACCTCTGACTCAGACTCAGAAAGTGAAGATGAGATTGACCTTGACAAGATTCAAGGAGAAATCGAAAGATTTGAGAAAACTCTCAGCAAACAGCAAGAGAAACTACAAGTTGCTGAAACTCTGACCAAGCAGACTACTGAAAAGTACGTCTTGCTGAAAGAAGAAACAGAAGAAAATGATGCTGAAATAAGGCGTCTTAAGAAGTTAATTGCTGAGGCTGCAGAGAAAAATTCTCAAATGGCATTAGAATTGGAAGAATATCAGTCCTCAATTCTAAAGTTACTTGCTGAAATCCAAGAAATGAAAAAGATGAAAATCAATTTCAAATCCTATGTGGAAGCAAGTAACACGCTGACTGAACTAAACTCTTATTTGAGAGATCCATCTCAGAAAGAAGGTTTAGGAACAACGTGCGAATGTGACAACGTAGAAATCTTGAAGAAAGATAAATCACCTATCTCCTTTGTACGTGCTACTGATAGTAGTCCACCAGAAATCTATCAGTTTGGTCAAACAAAGGTTGCTGAAACATGCAATCAAGTACCTATGACCATAAAGCCCGCTGTTGCTACTCAAAGTAACAAGACTTTAAAAGGAAAACAGGTTGCTGAAAAGCAAACTGGAAAGAAGAAGAATGATGTGAAGCATTCCGCCAAACAAGTTGCTGAAAAGCAAGTTGTTAAGACTAAAGGCAAGATTACTAAAAGTAATCAGAAGTCCTTTGCTGACAAACCTGAATCAAGTAAGGTTGCTGAAGCTAAAACTCAGCATTCTCCGAAAAGTGGACTAGGTTTCAAAACCAAGCAAAGTCAACTCTTTCATGAGTACAAGCAAAGTCAGCAAAGATACTTCAAAGAGATGAAGAAAATCACGCCTAAGAGTTCTGAAAAGACTCCCAATGCTAGGACTAGAATGAACCTTGCTAGAAAAGAACTTACTGAAAAGTATGTTCAGCAAAAAGGTCAACAGAGCAAGACACCACATCAGAAAGTGGATTTGACCAGCACAAGTCAAAAGTCTTTCAGCTCAAATTCTCCTAGTTCCTCAGCAAGTAGAAAAGAAGTCAAAGTTGAAAAACTTCAGACTTGGGTTTCCACTGGACGCATTCTTGAACATGTTAATGGACATCCATCATTGGATAATTAACTTGTTTTCTCTTGATTGTGCAGACTTCAGCCACGGAGACAAACGATGCAATCTGGCACTTTGATAGTGGTTGTGGAAAGCACATGACGGGCAACAAGAATAACCTTATAAACTATAGACGGTGGTCTAAAGGTCCAACAATAAGGTTTGCTGGTGGAGGCTCCGGATCTACAAAAGGCTATGGTGATGTGAAGTTAGGATGCATAACCATTACTGGAGTTCTTTATGTCAAAAATCTCAAGTTTAACCTTTTCAGCATGAGTCAGTTTGCTGACAAAGGATACTTCATCGAAATTAATAGTGATGAATGTAAACTTGTAGATTTTGAGACTAAAAAGGTAATGATGATTGCAAGAAGATCAGGAGGCTTGTACACCGTTGATTGGTCTTCAGCAAACGTTGAAAAATGCCCTGTCTCAGATCATGATTGCCTTGCTGAAAAAGCATGGTTATGGCATAAACGAACAAGTCATATAAACTTCAAAACGCTGAATAAGCTGTCTAAAAAGGCACTTGTAGTTGGATTACCTAGGGTTACTTTTAAGAAGGATGGTGTTTGCAATGCATGTCAGCAAGGAAAGCAAACCAAATCTTCTTTCAAGAACAAGGAAGTACCGTCAACTACAAAACCTTTACAACTCTTGCACATGGACTTGTTTGAATCTTCTTCAACAAGCTATGCTGGTAAGAAGTATGGTCTAGTCGTGGTAGATGACTATTCAAGATTCACTTGGGTAGTATTCATCAAGCACAAATCTGAAACCAAGACTGAAATGCCTAACTTGCTGAATAAGCTTGAAGTCATGAAGAATGACAAGGTAAAAGTCATAAGGATAGACCATGGTACTGAGTTTGTAAACCAGTACATAACTGAATATTGTACCTTAAAAGGTATTCAACATCAGTTATCCTCAGTAAGAACACCACAGCAAAATGGTGTTGCTGAACGGAAGAATCGTACCCTAAAAGAAGCCGCAAGAATGATGCTTGCTGACACTGAAATAAGTGAGGCTTATTAGGTTGAAGCGATTAATACCGCCTGTTATACTCAAAACAGATGTTTGATTACTAAGGAATACAACAAAACTCATTATGAATTGTTTGTTGGAAGACCTCCTAACATCACTCATCTAAGAGTATTTGGTTGCAAATGTTTCGTTCTTAACAATGGTAGAGAATACCTAAGAACATTTCAACCAAAGGCAGACGAAGCGATATTTCTTGGCTACTCCTTGCATAGTAAAGCTTATAGAGTTTACAACAAAAAGGCACAAAAGATTGAAGAATCTATGCATGTTGTATTCTACGAAAAGTCACAAGGTGTGCCTGCTGAAGAAGAAATATCAGAATGTATGAAAAAGCTAATCATACATGAGCAAAGAACTTAATCTGATGCTAGGCAAATCAAGTCAATTGAACTAAATGATGATTCTGACAATGACTCTCCTCCCCCGAGTCATGACAAGATAAATATAGTTCACGACAAAGAATTTCCAGCAAAAGACGCAATTGCTCCGGAAGTTGCTGAAATTACGCAATCTCCAATGCCTGCTGATGAAATACCTCAATCTAGTAATGCTGAACAAGCAGTTGCTGATGAACAAATCTCAGCAGAGACACAAATTCCCAGTAGTACTGAACAAGTACATACTGAAGAGTCACATGCTGATGAGCAAACATATCCTGATCCAACAAACAGAAAACCTGTTAATAAATGGATTAGAGATCATCCCTCTACGGATATGATTGGCGATATTAATAAACGCCAAGTGACTAGATCCAAAGCTACTCATGGACTTGCTGAAGAAGCAAATGTCGTAGAAGTAGAATCACTATTCTCTTGCTTTGTTTCAGAAATTGAACCTAAAACCATAGAAGAAGCTTTAAAGCATTCCAAATGGATAAAGGAAATGCAAGAAGAACTGGATCAATTTGAAAGGAACAAAGTCTGGAAACTTGTGCCACTTGCTGAAAACAAGAAAGCTATTGGTACAAAGTGGGTGTTCAGAAACAAGCTGAGCGAGTCTGGTGAAGTAACAAGAAATAAAGCACGCTTAGTTGCTCAAGGTTACTGTCAGACTGAAGGATTGGACTATGATGAGTCTTATGCACCAGTTGCAAGATTGGATGCAATTAGGCTTTTCTTAGCATTTGCTGCTCATAATGACTTCATTGTTTACCAAATGGATGTTAAAAGTGCATTCTTAAATGGTGAACTTGCTGAAGAAGTCTACCTAGAACAACCCCCTGGCTTTGAATTTCCCTCAGAAATCAAGATGGTATACAAGTTTCAGAAAGCTATATATGGTCTAAAGCAAGCACCAAGAGCATGGTATGATACCTTGGCTAAGTTCTTGCTGAAAAATGGTTTCAAGAAAGGTGAAGTTGACAAAACCTTATTTACCATGAACCATGATGGTAAAATACTCTTAGTTCAAATTTATGTGGATGACATAATTTTTGGATCTAAGGACAAGCAACTTTGTGATGATTTTGCCAAACTCATGACAAATAAGTTTGAAATGAGTATGATGGAAAATTGAATTATTTCCTAGGATTGCAAGTCAAGCAACTCAAAGATGGAATATTCATAAATCAAGAAAAGTATGCGAAAGAAATGTTCATAAAGTTTAGGATCAAAGACGATGAGAAACCTGAAAAGATCCCTATGAGTGTTGGTACCAAATTGGGCTATACTAAAGAGGACAAAAGTGTTGAAGAACACAAGTATAGGAAGCTCATTGGTTCCTTGTTGTATCTAACAGCAAGTAGAACTGACATTCAGTATGCTGTTTGTGTGTGTGCAAGATTCCAATCTGATCCAAGAGAATCACACTACAAAAAGGCAATCAAGATACTGAAATATGTTAAAGGTACGATCAATGTTGGATTATGGTATCCTAAAGATTCTGGACTTGAATTGGTTGGCTATTCTGATGCTGATCATGGAGGATCAACTCTTCATAGAAAAAGTACCTCTGGAACTTGTCAGTTTTTGGGTACTAGATTAATATCATGGTTCAGCAAGAAGCAAACTTGTGTCGCCAATTCATCTACTGAATACGAATACATTACAGCTGGTTGTTGCACAGCTCAAATCCTACGGATTCAGAAACAATTAAGAGATTATGGTATTTCTGCAAAGAAAACACCAATCTTTTGTGATAATACAAGTGCTATTGCAATTACGCAAAATCCTAAGTTTCACTCTAGGACCAAGCACATTGATATTAGACATCATTTCATTAGAGATCATGTGGAAAAATGTGATATTGAGGTTGTGAAAGTAGGCACCGAAGATCAGCTTGCTGACATCTGCACCAAGCCCCTACCGGATAATAGGTTCGCAATGCTAAGGTATAACCTTGGATTGATTGAACTACCTCAATAAAGGATACACTTGGCAGAATGCTGAAACAGGTATTCAACAAGCCAAAGTATTCCTGTCTAAAAGACTCAGTCACTAATTTGTTCTAAGAAATGATAAGTCACTACATGATTGCTGAAACAAGCATTCAACAAGTAATTCCTTCAAAACGGGTATTTGTTAGGAAACTTGATCACTTGCTGAGACAGGCACTCAGTAAGAGAAAGAACTTAAGGATTGCTGAGATGGGTACTCAGACAATCTCAAAAGATACTGAAACAGGTATTCAAGTATCAAAGGAATTTTCTGAGACGGGAACTCAGAAAAAAAAAGAGCAAAAGCTCATCTCTCAGATTTTACTAAAAGATGACTCAAGTATAAAAGAATTTACTGATACGGGAAATCAGAAATATCTTTTAATCTTAGGAAATATGAGATATCTAAGTAAGGGGGAACTTTCAGCAAGTATCTAGATTGTTAATTCAAACTCGCTGAAAAGATTCTTGCCTATTTCAGCAAGCAATCTATCCCTTAATACTCGGTAAAATCAATTTGTGACGTTAAACAGGCACAGATAAACTCGCAATAATCATGACATGAAATTCAATCGTGGCCATTGATTAAAAGGAGTTACTTATCTAACGGCTAGCAAAACAAAGAGAGAGAGTGCTCTGACGGTTTTAGTTAGTGGGCCACTACGCATTCAATGCAAAGGCTCCACTAACTCCAGTGTCTCTCTGTTTTACCCTTGCTGAGAGCTCAAATCGATTGAGTTTCTCACACACCAGAGACACTATATAAAGAAGGAGTTAGAGAAATGACAAAATTCTTTAACTCACATTTCCTTTCTTTGCAAATTCTAGCCTGAATCTACTGTACCTCCGGTCAAAAAGCAAACTATCTTTTTTGTACACATTTTCTTGCTCTATATAAGAAATGGCTTCCAAGAGACAGTCATCTAAGTCCTCAAAGTCGTCAAAGGTTGACAGTGCTGAAACACGCACTGCTCCGGTGACTACTCCGGCCACAAACACAACGAAAGTTGTGTTGAAAAATGACCGAATCTCAGAAAAACCTATGCCTCCGTCATATCTTGACACTTCAAAGTGTGAGATGTTGATGCAATGGGGAGGGTTTGCAAAAGAAAAGTACATTAGGTACTTTTATGAACAAGAACTCGATGACGAAAATGAAGAGGCGCTTGAGTTTATCAAGCAGGAAGGCCTCATAAACTTTATCTCTGCTCGCACTAAGCAAGTGAGCATGATTGATACAATGGAATTCTACAACAATGCAGAAATCCAGTCCCTTACAGACAGTAATGGAGTCACTGAAAAAGTGATCCTTACTTATGTTCAGAACACGCAAATCGTCCTAAAATGGACTGATTTAGCGGAGATATTTCAAATTCCAACCACTGGAACTGAAGATGACGTCACTGCCACTGACGAAGAAATTGAAGCTTTCTATAGTGATGTCAGAAATGAGAAAATGAAGAAAGGCGAGATAGCTCCCGTGACTTGGACAAAGCACGTTAAGAGAAAGCATCTCTGCCATTCACTTGGTCTAGTATCTCTGCTACTGATAAAAGTTCTTGACTCCCAAGTTGGAGGAATTGACCAAGTAGGCCTGAGAAGATGGCCATTGCTCATGCATATCCATGAAAATAAAATGGAACTTAACTGGGCTAAGTACATTTTCAACAGGCTTGTTGATTGTGTCACTAAGTTTAAGGTAAATGTAGAAGACAGCAAGGTCTCACCTTCCTTTCCAGTTATGTATGTAATCAAGATATGCTATATCCTTGAACATTTCAGGATTCAGCTAAGAAACCCATTGCCAATCAAGAAATCTGTGTGCAATGTGGGAAGATCTTTCTACAAGCAGAATGTACCTAAGATTGCTGGAAAGAAAACTAAGAAGACAACAACTGCAAATGTTGTCAGCACAAGCCAGCAAGAAAGGTATACAACAGCTGCAGATGTTACCACTCAGCAACTTAGAGATGAAACTATTGTTGGTAGTGGTAACACAGATGAAACTGCTATAGAAACTCAACAAGGTACGTGTACAACACCTGTTGCTGAAAAAGCAACTATAGATGACTCTAGGAAACTGGAGAAATCTAACAAGAAAAAGAGGAAAGCTGATGATGACACTCAGACTGCAGCGTCATCAGCAAACCCCGTACCTAAGAGGAAACGGACAAGCAACAAAAGAAAGAAAACACTGGCTCGCCAGTCAGTCCCTGATGTCCAAGACTCCTCAGTCAATTCCAGACAAATGCTGAAACGCATTTGCCAGTAGATGTTGCTGACGTGATTACTGAAACCTATGTCAGCAATGTTGAAGTGTTTGCGGAAGCCTTCAACAATCAACTCAACGTTGATAACTCTACTAAGAATAGACCATAAGGCAGTGGAAATGAAATTCTTGCCCAAGTCCCCGATATCTACATTGTAGATAACTTAGATGATCCAACCATGGAACCAGTAAGCGACATTGCTGCTGATCTGCAAAAAGCGGCACTTGCTGATGCTGCTGAAAAGATGGTTGCTGAACAAGCAACTCATCAAGTTGCTGAAACAACGCTTGCTGAAGGACCAGTTGCTGAAATAGCAATGGTTCCAGTTCCTGAAGTTACTGAAACTCAAGAAGCATTATTCAAAGACGCATCTCATGATGCTGAGAATACTGGCCCAAGTTCAACCAAGATATCAATTGACAAAGTCCAGCTTGTACTGGAAGATTTAAGCAAACAAATGGAGTTGGAGATTGAAGAATCATCCAATAAGTCAATTGATCTCTTCATGACAAGCAGTGAGCTCAAAGGTCAAGATGCTTCTGCTCAACTTGTCATTTCAGAGACAAGGGAGATTGCTGAAACCGCACAGCTTTCTCAGATAGAGAAAAACCAGAAGTCTGTTGTAGAAACAGTCCAAGAAGCTGAAGCAACTGTTAATGCTGAAAGGACTGAGCCACAACCTGTCCTTCCTCAGCAGGTAGTTAATTCAACCATTAGTAAAACTTCAAATTCTGAAAATTGTTCTTTTCCTAAAATTATCCTTTCTCTACAGACTTCTCAAGATGCAACTCAGATGGTTGTTGAAGCCTCTGCACCAGAACCAACACTCCCTGCTCAGCAGTGATGAACGCGAAATTTGTCAGGTCCCGGTTCAGTCAAATAAATTTGTTATTTAGCCAAAGGCAATCCACAACTACAACGAAAACAGTAGTGTAGTAGTAGAATGACTCGAGTGTCGTTCTCTCAGGACTATAACTAGCTTTACCTATTTAACAAGAGAATATAAAACAGCAGATAGAAAGCAATAGGGGTTTTCAAGCAGATAATGGAGATTGGTGATAGTATGGTCCTTCTTAACATAATGGGTCGATAATCATGCATAAATTCCTCGGTCTTGCATAGAGATCTTTGAATCAATCTTGTGTCCTGTTGCAAGTATTAAGCACTACGAATATACTATGGGTCTGACTTGTTAACAACTAACGTCCTATTGTGTTCCGTAATTATTCAACACTACGAAGATAATTGGTCTGATTGGTCGACAAGTGTCCATGTGTGCATAATAATCAATACAACATACGAGAATTTTGGTTGCAACTGATCAACGAAATAAAGCAATGACACGGAGTATAATGCGCGATATAGCCATTAGCATGATTATCTTCCCTCGCTAAGAATTCACATACTACCACCAACGATAAGTTTAGCTACTCATAATAGGCATGCAATCAATAGCAATCATAGAAGAAAACATATTGAAAGAAGAATAAAATAAGTAGATAAAAACTGTAAGATACAGAGTTACCGAAGGTTGTCAATCTCCGGATGATTGCGATCCTAAGCGCTCCAATCTGCTATAAAAATGTATCCCCTAAGCTACGGAACTCCCAGGACAGGCCCCGGGAAGTTCCTACCTAAAACTATAGAGAGAGGTGAGAAAGTAGGCTTGGAAAGATAAGATTTTCGGAGAAAAACTTGAGCTCTATATATAGGCCCCGAAATTGCCCGCGGCGGTTCGCCCCTCAGTGCGGCGGTTCGCCCCACAGCTATTTCGCGGAATTTCCGTGTTTTCGACGCGATTTTGGATTTCTTCACCTTTTCGGACTCAGTTTTAGACTTCTAATGGCCTTCTAACCTCCAGATTCGACCCCTAGACTCCAAATCCTATCTGGAAACCTTCAGATACTCCAAATAGGCTTCTGGAACACCAATTCCTTGTAGACTTCAATATAATTGCCCCGAAATCTCCGAATTTCAACCAAAACCTGTAAAATAAAATCTAAAGGGAAACGTGACACTATTCTAATAAAATGTACTAAAATATATAGCTAAATTATCATAGAGGATAGCTAAATTAGGTGAAAAAGACTCGAATGAAAGTGTAAAATACACATTCATCAAGCAGGTAGTTAATAATTTTTGTATAAAAACTAAGTTTGACAGCTTAGTACTTGTGTCTAAATATAATTTATTTCAGGATGAACAAATGGAGGATGCTACTCAAGCTCCTCATGGAATGGAAATTGTACTACATGAGCTTGCTGACTCTCAGCAGGTAAATCATGTTTCAGATATAAACTCTAAAAAAATTCTCCAAACCAATCCTGATCTAAATAATATTCTTTTTCAGGCTCAAAAGGAGACCACTGAAGTGGTACTCATCACTGAAGATCAGCAAGTAAGTTCTGAAGAACTATACTTGAACTTCAAAAGGACAACTTTGTCAAGAGTTGCTAAGTCCGTCAGCAACTGGAAAAGATACAGGAGAATGGATTTCTCAGATCTTCACCTTCATCTCTCAAACGAGAAAAAGAGATCTTCTCTGCTAAAGCTCGAAACATTTGTCCACTCCATCCTTCCTGAAGAAATGACATATTCTCAGCAAATGAGCTCAAATCTGATTGCTCAAATCAGAGAGAATATGAAGGCCAAATTTAAGAGTGCCTCTCCAGCTGAACAAGATGTGATGCTCAAAGGTCTTTTTGTACCTGTGGTGGCTGATCCCCACAAATTAACTGAGGAAGAGGAAGTGACAAGTGTTGCTTTGTATAAGCACGTGGAGCTAGTCATTCTAACAGATGATGAAGAAGAAGAAGAAGATGAGAACATTCCCACTGATCCCAGTGATGATGAAGGGAAAGATTCTAAGGACAAGAAAGACGACGATGATGACAATCAAGGTCCAAGTCCTGATGCTGGTGGATTGAAGTTAACAGTTGCTGACAATACTCAATCTGACAATCAGCAAGCTGAACAACAACAATCTCAGCAAGAATCTCAACCTCCTCCTGCTGATGCTGAAAATCAAGCACCTGTGCAAGGTGCTGATACTGAAGAAGAATACGCCAGAAAAAGGGCTGCCTTGAAAAATGGCAAAAGTCCAGTTTCTGATGCCAAGGTTACTGAAGAAAACCTTGATGATGAGGATGAACAAGATGAAGATTACCAACGCGCTTTACAAAACAGTGTCTTGATCCATGCAAGGCATACGCAGGATCTAGAAATTGGTGAATCTTCAAGACCAAGACAAAAGGAAGTGCCTTCCCTTCCACTTACTACTGGCGAAACTCCAGTAATTGAGCCACAAACTCAATTGAAACAACTAACTACTGGTGAAACTCCAGTTGTTGAGTCTGAAGCGTTGCCATCAGCAACCACTCAACAAAGAGGAAGTGAAGCTACTGATAAAGGTTCAAAAGTTGCTCAACTTGATGAATCTGAGGATGATGACGACTTGTCAGATCATGACGATGAACAATCAAAGTGAGACCCAAAAGTTGTCCAGATTCCTCCTCCTGATTACATCACTGATAAAGGAGATTCATTAAGAGCCGAACTGCTATTACAAGATGATCAGTTTGCTTCCGAACTAAAAGTTCATTCCTTGACACCACATTTAATGCCGTTCCCAAGAGTTGAGGAGTTTACTCCCAGAATTCTAGCACTAAAACAAGTCCATGATGCCTGCAAAGCTGAAGATGAGGCATTGCTTGCTGAGAGCCCACTTGACATTGGAAAGATATTGGCTACAGTGCTGAGACGCACTACAACTTTGACAATAGCTCAGAAAGACATCAGTCTTTATCACAAGAGCTATGAAGAAGATGTAAGTCAAGCGCTCAGGCTTGCAAAGAATGCTCTCGTAAAGGCTCAGACTTACACGGATGAGAAGGCCGCAACAGAGAAAAGACATGAAGAGAACATGATGAATATTCAAAGACAGTTGTCAACAATGACATCTGACCAACAACAAATCATCATGAAGTATAACAGTTTAAACACTCTTGCTGAAAATTGCAATGAGTTTTATTCTCTGCACATCACTTCGATGTTGCAATCCATGTCTAAGGGGGAAAAGAAGAATACTAGAAAAAGAAACCAAACCCCTCCTACTCCTGCTGTTGATGCGCCACTACCAATAGAACCTCTTGCTGAAAAAGAGCAAAGTTCTAAAAGACAAGCAGAATCTGAGTTGAATTCAGCAAGTAACAAAAAGAGAAAAACCGCTGTTGAAACTCAAGATTTTTGTCATACTGAAAGTCATCACAATCTGAATGAAGATGATGACAATCAAACAATAGCTCAAGCCATAAGAGCTAGACCCTTAACAGCCGTGACTCCGTCTAGCCATTCAAAGCATTTCTCGTCTGACTCTTCAGCAAGAGATCAAGACAATGCTAAAACAAGAAGAAGAAGGCAAAGACAGGAAGAGAAAAGGCTGGCCAACATTGCTATTGGCTCTGGCATTGAATACACAAAGACCAGCAATGAGGAAACCACTCAGAATGTAATCAGAAACATTCATGGTTGCTGGATTTTAAAGCTGGAAGACTTGCTGGTAAATGAGTTCTTTCCTACAGCCATATTGAATCAAATGTTCAAATGGATTGAACTCAAGGTCTAAAGAAAGCAAAGGGAAGAATCCCTCCCAAGAAATATTGCTGGGAAATGGTTGAATCTTGAGGTCCATGTAAGAAGAATTGCCATTGGTAAGACATACAAACAAGAACCAAATCTGATCAAACCACCTGGCATTGCTTACTACTCTGACCCGGTAACAAAGAAACCTAAGAAGAAACTTGGATTGATTCCTTATGAGTACTTCTATCTCACTGCTAAGGATCAAGAAGAAGATCTTCTCTGGCTAAGAAAGATTCATCCGAAAAGCATTTCAGATACACAACTTCTCCATGCCAGCAATTGGGGCATGCATTTGTGGGTAATTAATTACATGGAAATGAATGCTGAAAAACATCATCATACTGCCTGCAAAACCGCAAGGATTCTTCAACTACAAGTCCGTAGGCTTCTGGAAAACTACGAAAAGGACTGTGTTGAATTTACTGCACTTGCTGAGAAGAGTGTAAAAGAGATTTTGAGAAAATCTTCTGAAAGAGCTTAAGTCCCTACAATAGTTTTTGTTAAAGTTTTTGCTTGCTGATTCTGTTTATGTTATCTATGCTATTTCATGTAAACTTCTGAAAGATAACTATCAACAATGAAACTTTTGACTCTTATTGGTTTTTGATTATGCAATTTACTTATGCTTACTGTTTAATTATTCAAGTATGCTTGCATTAATCAACTGATTTATTCAACATCAGAAACATCTAAAAGGGTAACAATTAATTTAGCCATGGATTGCTAACATAAAAAAGGGGGAAATTTGTTAGGAAACTTGTAATTTTGATGAGCAATTAACCATGCTAAATTAAGGAAAGTCGAGTAACTAGTACTCTTAAGGTCCATAGGATTTTAGAATTTTAAGGACATTGTAAAAGAGGAACGTTTGCTGAAGACTTAGATTAGGTGCTAGATAAGTTATTTCTTTTGCGTATGATGTATTTTATTTTCTGAAAAGAAAATAACTTATTGATGCTGAAGTTTATGATGTATCTTATTTTCTGAAAAGAAAATAACCTATTGAAGCATTTGTTGAAGATATACTTTGTTTATTACAAACAAATTATTGAAGCAAATAGAAACCGCTCAGAATCTTGAAGACTTTTGAAGATCTGAAGACTTGAAGAAATTGAAGATCTGAAGACTAGAAGATTGCTGAAGACTGGTATCTACAAAGGCACGTGTTGCTCAAAAAGTGGAAAATTCAGCAACAGCATTGCATAAGTGAAAATCTGAAAGACAGAGTAGGTTGTGCTTGCTGAAACTGAGACTAACCACTTGCTGATGGAACATATGTGACCTCTTGCTGAATGTACGTGAATTTGCGCTCCAATGTTACTGTTTGAATTCTATTCAAATGTGCATTTAATGCAAAGCTTACACACGAAGGACATGAAGACTAGAAGACAAACAAAGACGCTGCTGAAAGTACAAAAGCAAGATAGTGACACGTAAAGGAACAAAAGCCTTACGATTTGAAATTCAAACGGCTCCTTACTTACACTATAAATAGAGGTCATCCGACAAAGAGTTGAAGTGTGTCAACAACGTGATCAAACTCTCACTTGTTCTTAAAACTCACAAACCTTCAAACACTCTTACTGCCATTGATCCGTTCCAAGACTTAAAGCTTGAAAAAGCTACTTGTGAAGAAGTAGAACAAACTTGGCTAAAAAATTACTTAAGTGTTCTTTCTTTCAAACAAGAACAAGTCTTGACACCAGAAACAATCAAACTTGTTTACTGCAAAGTATTCCAAGTTGTGTTTCTTAGATTACTTGTTGTAACTGAATAAGTTATAATTAAGTCATCTCACCCCAAAACTCTCTAACTGAAAATACACCATTTGAGGAGTGATATCCAGGGGGAACTTAATCGAGCATAGTTTTGCTGATTAAAAGTACCAAGTTTGGTGGAGAACAAGGTTGAGTTCTCTAGTTTAGGTTGGAGACAAAGCAAGTGTGCTTTGGTTGCTGTTGAATCGCTTTAGATAGGAGATTCTAAGGAACCTCAATCATATCTTAGTGGATTCAGTCCTAGAAAGGACGAAGTGGATTAGTTGAGAGATTACGCCACTCTCAGATACCACTATAAAAGTGTTTGTGTGATTTACTTACTGTATTTAGCTTTCAGCAAATCATATCTATCTGTACACAGTCACTCACTTCACTTGCTGAAATCTTTACTTACTGAAAGAGCACTTATGGTATCAAAGACTTCCGCTCTCTGATTTTAAGTATCAGCAAACCAAGCTACTGTAAAGTAACTTACGCTTGCTGAGAAAGTTAAGTATCAGCAAACTCATTACTGAAAAGTAATAAGTACTTGCTGAGAAAGTTTTAAACGACGAAAGGTTGAAAAGACTATTCACCCCCCCCCCCTCTAGTCTTTTCTTGTTGTTTAAAGGGACCAACAGTGCTAGATAGGTTGGTTTTAAAGCTTATGATGTATCTTGTTTTCTGAAAAGAAATACAACCTATTGAAGCATTTGCTGATGATGTACTTTGTTTTTACAAACAATCTATTGAAGCATATAGAACCGCTCAGAATCTTGAAAATTTCGAAGAATGAAGACTAGAAGATTTCTGAAGACTGGTATCTACAAAGGCACATGTTGCTCAGAAAGTGGAAACTTCAGCAACAGCATTGCATAAGTGAAAATCTATATGACAGAGTAGGTTGTGCTTGCTGAAACTGAGACTGACCAGTTGCTGATGAACATTTGTGACCTCTTGCTGAAACTACTTATATTTGCGCTCCAATGTTACTGTTTGAATTTTATTCAAAAGAGCATTAAATGCAAAGCATGCACGCGAAGGACATGAAGACTAGAAGACAAACAAGGACGCTGCTGAAAGTACAAAAGCAAGATAGTGACATTTTAAGGAACTAAAGCCTTAGAATTTAAAATTCAAACAACTCCTTATTTTCACTATAAATAGAGGTCATCCGGCAAAATGTTGAAGTGTGTCAACAACGTGATCATACTCTCACTTGTGCTTAAACTCACAAACCCTTCAATACTCTCTACTGCCATTGATCCGTTCCAAGACTTAAAGCTTGAAAAAGCTACTTGTGAAGAAGTAGAATTTGCACGACTAAGAAATTAGTTAAGTGTTCTTTCTATCTTTCGAACAAGAACAAGTCTTGACACCAGAAACAATCAAACTTGTTTACTGCAAAGTACTCAAAGTTTTGTTTCTTAGATTACTTGTTGTAACTGAATAAGTTATAATTAAGTTATCTCATCCCAAACCTCTCTAACTGAAAATACACCCTTTCAGGCGTGATATTCAGGGGAACTTAATCGAGCATAGTTTTACTGATTAAAAGTACCAAGTTTGGTGGAGAATAAGGTTGCGTTCTCTAGATGAGGTTGGAGACGAAGCAAGTGTGCTTTGGTTTCTGTTTGAATCGCTCTAGATAGGTGTTGTAAGGAACCTCAATCTTATCTTAGTGGATTCAGTCCTAGAAAGGACAAAGTGGATTAGTTGAGAGATTACGCCACTCTCAGATACCACTATAAAAGTGTGTGTGTGATTTACTTACTGTACTTGGTTTCAGCAAATCATATCTATCTGTACACAGTCACTCACATCACTTGCTGAAACCTTCATTTACTGAAAGAGCACTTTTTTTTTAATAATCGAACCATTACAAATCTAGTAATAAACTATAAATAATCTTGCACTTGGCGAGAATTGAACCTATGACCTCTAGTGTCATGACACCTCAGTCTAACCAATACTGAAAGAGCACTTATTGTATCAAAGACTTCCGCTCTCTGATTTTAAGTATCAGCAAACCTAGTTACTGCAAAGTAACTTGCGCTTGCTGAGAAAGTTAAGTATCAGCAAATTCATTACTAAAAAGTAATAAGTACTTGTTGAGAAAGTTTTAAACGACGAAAGTTTGAAAAGACTATTCACCCCCCCCCCCTCTAGTGTTTTCTTGTTGTTTAAAGGGACCAACATAGGATGTGGTATCTCAAACATGGTGAGGAAATCCCTACTCGGATAGAAAATGGATTGGTTCTATGGAAGTTTATGGCCAGAGGTGGTACATCGACAAGGTGAAGAGGCCAGTGGTCCTTGCAAGCCAGAGCATTCCAGTTGCACAACTCACCCGGCGGAAGCTGTCCATGGAACTTAACAATCCACTGGGTGGAGATCTTACCCTGATCCATGATGGCCATTCTCAACGTGTTTGGGGAGAAATCATATATAAGGAGGAAGAATGAAGGATCTGGTGTTTTAGTATCTGTTAAACATTACTATCTATCTATTCCGGAATGGTTTGTTAAGACTTTAATTTGTAGTTGAATGTTGGAATATCTTGTTGGTATGCATGCATGATGTCTGTCTAACTCATCAGTTGAACAATCTTTTGAATTTGGTATGTACTAAGGATGTTTCTCTATGGTATATGATAACTAATTTGTAGTATAATCCCTATTTTATTTCCTTTTGGTTGGGGATTCAATTACGAGTCCAGTTTGTTAATGAGTATTATAGTGTTATTGAGGATATTTTTAGGTTAAAACACGTTGGTTGGATATAATGCAACAGACTTGTAAGACTCATCTAGTGGAACGTAAGTATTTCGTCTAAGCCCAGGAACTCATCTAGATGGGACAATCAAAGATGGATAGAGGGAGTAATTTACAGAATAATCCTAATTACAAGTGATTGTTAGAGGAATAATTTACAAAATAATCCTAATTATATTCCAAATATAATATTTAATTCAAAATTTTAGCAATTTTGAATTTTTAGGGTTGAACTTGTAATTTGTTAGGAAACTTGTAATTTTGATGAGCAATTAACCATGCTAAATTAAGTAAAGTCCAGAAACTAGTACTCTTAAGGTCCATAGGAATTTATAATTTTAAGGACATTGTAAAAGAGGAACGTTTGCTGAAAGACTTAGTGTAGGTACTAGTTAGGATCTTTTGTTTGCTGATGATGTACTTTGTTTTTACAAACGAACTATTGAACACCTAGAACCGCTCAGAAAGTTGAAGATACAAAGACTGAAGACTTAGAAGAATTCTGAGAAAGGTATCTACAAAGGCACATGTTGCTTC
>CM051455.1:87317689-87350597 GCA_028274465.1 Plantago ovata | reverse complement strand
CTCTGGAAAACATCCACCAAGTGATATTCCCTCTTGGACCTTCGTAGCACCTTCGATCTGATCCGAGCAATAACATTACTGACCAGATTCCATTTCATAAACTAAAATGTATCTACCATATATATAATCCACACTAACACAAACAACGATCCACAGTTTTCTGCATCTTATGACGATCCCAAAACTGTCATGGTATGAGAATAAGGGTCATGCACACTTATGCAATACTAAAAGGGATTCCATCATACTATGTCCTCTTGCTACAACTTATCAGAAGTTTCGCTCCCATATTGTGCATAGCATCCAGAGAAACCAAATTGGAATTCCATTTTACAGTACATGTAAAATTAACCGGACCTGATTTCTCATGGGTGGTGCCTATGCATCACTGTGCAGTATCATGTATGCATGTTACCATCAATATCAACAGAAAACTGACAATCCTTTTCAGCAACATTATGTTACACGTGATCACACATTACATCACATGGCACAAACAGAAGTAAAATGTTATACTATTTGTTTCCACAGAATGTTACAAAAATCAGAAACTACATGCTAATAGTCCATTTTTAATTTTTCAGCAATTTCAATGGATCAAGCAGCTTTTGCATGGTAATCTGTAGATGCTAGGTAGCCGGATTCATTGGCCAATAGCAAGGGGTCAGGATTCATCACAACTCACATTCAAGAAATTTCTTATACAAAAAGAAAAATAAATTTAAAATGGCCCCTCCTCTGCCTCTATTTCTTATTTTATGCAATAGATCATTTCACACATATATACTGAATACAATACAATAAAAAACTGTGACCATAGGACGCAAAAGAAACATGAATAAAATACTACTCCATCTCATTCTCCTAACAACAATGCACATTGCTTGAAGGAAACATCCACCCACGTCCCTGAGAAACGAGCTCATTGACTACTTAGGGTATGGGGGGCCTGTCGCAGACGAGCTTTGATGCACCGCCTTGGACACAATCTAACTACTGCATCCCCGTTATGAAGGAGGGAGAGTAGAAACGAAAAAGATGGAGAAGCAGAACAGCTAGGAGGCATTACGCCTTGCTAGCATATTTTGTAGAATCATCACGCCATGCTACCATATTCTTGGACAATCTTCTCCCCCTTTTTATGAAGAAAGAAAATTTCCGAGGAAAGCCAATGATTCACTCTTCTGGGTTTAGGTCGACCTCTAGGATTGGCAAAAAAATAGGTATTGGAACTGGATGAACCGTGAGTTTGGGAATGATACTTAGCAAACGAGAAAGTATCATTCTATCCAAGCCACTGCCATCGGAAGGTGAAATATGAGCACCAGTATTGTAATAGGTCATACTTTCTGGTGGAAGAAGGCACAAGCAAGGGAAGAAGGTTGCAGAGAGGTTAATGGAATAAACTTTTTTGCACACACAAAAATCACATAACAAGTAGTGATATATATAGACACATATCTACCCACTAAACAGTCTCAATGCAGTATATGCAGCATTCATAGCCGTTCATTTAAAGCATTACAGTTTCCAAATGTCAAACTGACATCTTCACTTCCCCAAGGATAGAGATAAGATCAGCTGAGTCAATAAAGGAAAATAATAGTTCAAAGTTTGAAAGGTCCAGTAAAAAAACAGTTTAAAGAAGTAGTTCAAATGTTGTGCATAATGTTCTTTGACCTTTCAACAGAATTAGTTAAATTCTCAGTTATACCAATCCCCCGAAACTTGTTGTAAAATATAAACAAATTTATTAACAAGTTGCCCAAATTGTTTGAGGCAAAGCGTGGATATAAATGATCTTATTCATAAAAGACCTTATACTGTTAACCAGAATTTTGGAAGTGTGCCACGGCGCCTAGTTTGTGCATTGGATGAGAAAGAACTTTTAATAATTTCACAACAATAAAAAGAATCAGTAATCCATGTTACAGAATCAGTAATCCATGTACTAAATTGAAATGCACTCAAAAGTTCCTTAGAGTTTGCTTAAAAGTCTCATTTGAATGAATCTCATGATTACTTTTTGTTGAATGGCATCATTATTAACAACCTTTTTCTTAATTGTTTTTGTCTACATCAACACTCAACCACAACAAGACAATATGCTTAATGGTATAACCACTGAATGCACAACAAATGATAAGTAAAGAAACCCTGATATATTCAAAATAAATGTTTGCATCATGAAATAAATTCATACATGAGTTGATCACAGTTTTTCAAATTAATACTTAATACACATTTTTTTAAATTGAAAAAATATATATATGATCACTTACCTGTAGAATAAATATCCGAAACTGCAATTCTAATCGGTGAAAAAGACATAGGGCCGAGACGGGTAGAAGACATACTGCAATTCCCATCGATCATTTGAGATTTCGGAGACGAGACGAAATCTGGGTTGAAAATATTTTATCGGGACGGAGAACATATATGGGAGAAATTTTTAAATCTATGTGGAGTTGACAATCGGTGTGCTTTTGCGTCACGAGGGTTCGGCCGGAGACGAAATCTGGGAAGAATTTTATTTTTGAAAACATTATGGGTCTTAATAAACGGCTAGGGTTATGAGCGAATGATTTCTTTGAAATTTATAATTGGATGAAAAATTGTATGCTTAAGTAGTATTGTTTTTGATATTGTGTATGCATAAAAACGTGGCTGAGTGGTAATGTTTGGATTCTTTTACTCCAGCGATCAGAGTTCGATCCCCACCGTCGTTAAATTAATTTTTAATAAGAACGGAATTTATCATTTACAACCAAGATAACTCAGTTGTAAACGGAAAATCCCATTTACAACCAAGATAATCAAGTTGTAAATGATAGAGGACGGTTGTAAATGATTTCCAACTGTCCAGATCATGATTACAAGTGTTTACAACTGTTTACAAGTGTAAAGTCGTAACGTTACAACGTTACAACATGTCGTTAGCATAGACACTCCGTTTTTGAATTCGTCAATTACATCAATCTAATCCTCAAACTGTTCAATTCATTCAACGATCTAGGAGAGTAATCGTTGATCCCCATATTTGTTTTTCGTTGAAGCAATTGAAGATTCGTAGAGAGATAGAGAGACAATCGACGATTCCAAGAGAGAGAATCGATGTTTTGTTGCAGAGACGGAGAGAGAAATTTTTTCTGATTTTAACGGGTTTAGGTGAAGAGATCCGGTTTTGTTTCGGGTTATAACATGACCCTCGAGTTATTGGTTGGACCAGCGAGTTATTGGTTGGACCAGTGAGTTTTTTATCTAGTTTCTAATTCCTTTGAGTCTCATTTTGGTCTCACGAAACTAGTGGTCTCACAGGAGACGTTCTCATAAAAGAAAGGTGGTTTTAGACCTTTTGGTTTTGTTCGGGTTGGGTATATAGATCCGCGAATTTTCTTTGTTAATTGGTAAATTGCATAATGGTAGGGTCTCTTTTAGACTTAAATAGAGACGGTCTCTTTTGAGACTTTGTGTGTGTGTGTGTGTGTATATATATATATATATATATATATATATATATATATATATAAACTGAGTTTCATTCTAAAAATATCAATCAATTAAATTTAAGTATTTTACTCCGATCCTACGTGGCATTTTCTCATTTAATTGGAATTAAATTTAGCCTAAATTTCTCTACTCTATCTAAAGCGTACCTAAGTTGATATGGAGATGAATTACTTTGTTTGAATAATAAAATTAGAATGAACAGAGACGGTAGAGTAGGAACTGAATTACGAAAATCGGTCTCTGATCTAAAATTTAAATTTCGATCAATTCCATTTGACTAAAACCTATTCCAAAATCTAAATTTAGTAAATTGGATGAATCTTAACTCTTGCTTGATTGTATTTGTACGTCCAAAGCAACTTCAATCACATTATTCAACAATCTATATTCTCATCCTATTCAAATTGTTATTTTCATTCGTTTTATTGGATTCTTTTTTCAGTAAATGTTCCATAGTTCTCCAGTGGTCATAATAACTTTTGATTTTATTGGTTTCAGGTGTCATTGGAAAAGTGTTGTTTGTGACTGCCTATTCTTTGTAATTGCAGATGTTAAACAAAGGTACTTATGAGAAAAAAGTAGTTTGTTTATTTCATTTTCATCTCTTGGATTGGGTTTCAGTTGTTTCATGTATTGCAAATGCTTGCATTCTTAATTTATATATGTTTCTTTTAATTATATATGTTTGTTCATGATATTCAGCACAACGATCGGTTTGTTAGAAGATGAGGTGTGGACTCTCAAGTCACAACGACTTTGATATTTGGAAGTTGTTCGTGGAGTACATTAGGATAAAATACATAATTAATATCTTAGTTCACAACAATCAATCTCCTCCCTCCCAATATGAAGTACTAGCTGCCACTAAGAATGGGCCGAGCTTGCATTGCTATGGATGAGGTAAATGCAAACCGACGACTTCGTTGTCACATGGTGTTTATTTCAATGAAAATGGAAACTTCATGCTTGATTTGTTTTATGTTGAACTTGAAGTTAATTTGCGGATGAGATTAGTGTGATGTAATTTGATTAGACATTATACTTAGGAACATTATTTTACGGTAGTTTTGATCGTTTAGAACAGCCAATATGTCCGACGAAATTATTTTACAGGTATATTAGTATATTATTTGTACATTATTACATGTATTTGTTGCCTTCCAAATGGGGTGACACCTCATGCTGAAGCATCTATCTATCTATATATACATGAAGTTAGGGGTCTAAGTGAGCCAAATTTCATTCTCAAAATCTTTCACACTATGTGGCAAAATTTTTGAGCTTATGGCAAGTTTTCAATTTCATTTGTTTTGGTAAGTTTTCATTTCTCCCATTTGGTAATTTTAATTATCCTTCCTTATTTTTATTTATTAAAAACGTCCAGGCCATATTTTAGGCGTTTTTTAATTATAGGCAAAACAAATTCTGAAATTAAAATTAAATCGTATTTTTATTTTATATATTGCGTTAAAACGTTGATTAAATTATTGGCAAAAGAAATTTTGAAAATAAAAATAATTCCTTTTTTAATTTAAACAATGAATTAAAATTTTAATTGAAATCTAGGTAAAATATATTGTGTAATTAAAATTAAATCCGTAGACACAATTGTATGAATTATTAAAAAAACAAATCGCAAATCAGTTCATTTTTTTGTTTTTTTATTAACAATTAATTTCATTTCTTTAACATTGATATATATCTAATATATCAGTGATTAAATTATTTTTGTTTTTGTTTTAAAAAATAATCTTTTTTGCGCATTCATGGAAAGAAATAATTTTAAAAAAAAATCGCAAAAGCTGTGGCCAGAGGGAATTGAACCCGGGTGGCATATATGATGACATCAACACATTCCACTCGGCCACAACTTTTCAATAGTTTATTATTGATAACATCAAGTATTGGTGCTTGATTTAATATTTTATGCTTTTAATTTTATTTATTAAAAATTAAGTTTTTTTTTGTAACAATTACTCTAGAATATTAATTACTAAATCAGTAATTAATCGAATAAATCATTTAATTAAAATTAAAAAAAAGTTGTAGCCATAGGGAATTGAACCCGGGTGGCATATATCATGAGCATCATCAAATATTGGTATTTGATTTAATATTTTTTTCGTAATGATTTCTATAAGTTATTTTGGTAAGTCTTAAGTTTTATTGTCTTTCCTTTCTTTCCATGCACGCCTCATCAATGTTGAAAATCAAAATATATGGAATGTTTATTTTTTTCTTTATTGTGGTGAGTAATTTCTATATAAATTCAAACGGAGCAAAAATCATTGCATGAATTAAGGATCTTATAAACCCTAAAAAACGTGGTATATATAGCTAACCTCATTCTATATCCTCTCTACCAATTTTCGAATTTGTCTTTAGAAATCAGTCTCTTCGAACTAAGAGGCAATGAGTGGTCCGCAGGGTTCCGTAGGTTAAATTGCTTCATATGAACACCGTAAGAATAGTCATTTGAAATGTTTGTTGCTTCTTGCATTCAGTGGCTGGATCTAGGGCTGTATTACGAACCAAACGTTCGCGAACGTTCGCTAAATTGTTCGGTCAATGTTCGGTCAACGTTCGGTTCGGTCAAGTTCGAACAGTTCGCGAACATGTTCGTTAAGCTAACGAACCGAACACGAACATGTTAATTTATGTTCGGGTGTTCGCGAACGGTTCACGAACATTGTATAATATAATATGTATATTATATAAATATATATACATATATATATTAATTTAATATATATTTTCTTATCTTTAACCTAGATGTTTTATTACCTTTCATATCTTATCTCTTTCATTTCCATTTCTAGTTTTCCACCCACACTAGGGCTATTCCAGAATCCAGATACACCGCGCCACCTGTCGCCGTCGATATCCACCGCCACACCCGTCGCCGTCGATCCCGCCGCTCGCACCCATCGATCCACCGAGCCCATCGATCCACCGCTCGCACCCATCGATCCCGGTGCCGCTTACACCCATCGATCCCGTCGATATTCTCCGTTCATCTTCTCCGTTCATCTGCTCGAATTTCTTCTCTGTTTCGAATTTCTCTGCTCTGTTTCGAATTTCAATTGAGTTGCTTTATAGCTTCATCTTCATCTTCTCTGTTTCGAATTTCTTTGCTCTGTTTCGAATTTCTGTAGTACTGTTTACTTATTTATGCTCTCAAAATTATGCTCATTTAATTAATTCTATTTTTATGTTATATTAGGATTCGACATGTCTACTGACTCTACTCCAGAAGAATTGAGTTCAGGGGAAAGGGAAAGGGAAAACATACCTGAGATAGAAATTGTAAATGGTGATGATTCTGTTGATGTTGATGATGGGATGTTTGGGTTTGTAGAGAATCATTGGGCTGGGATAGGTGAGGATATGGAAGAGGATGTTGATGAAGGGGAATAAAATGATAACAAGATATCTGCTGAAGTTGAAGTTGCTGATAATGATAGGGAGAATGGGCATAAGGATGGTAATGGTGAGAATGCACAGAATGGTGCGAAGTCTACTGCACAAGCTAGCGATGGTCTTGATGGGCATAGACCAAAAAAAAGGAAAAAGAAGTCACCAGTATGGGAGCATTTTGAGGAATTTATGGGTGAAGAAAAATGAGTTTCAACCAAAAAAGTGCGTTGTACTCATTGCTCTACAGACATGTTGTATTATGGGTGCACTAGTAACATGGGCCGTCACATAGATGAGTGTATTGTCTTACTAAGAGAAAAAGCAGCTAAGAAGGCTCAGCAAACCAAAATTAATTTTCCTGCTGGTGGTGCTTTGGCTGCTCCTGGGCACTCATACCTTTATTCTGGTAAGTTTGACATGGCAACCATGAGAGAGAGTATGGCGGAGTTGATTAGTATGCATGAGCATCCTTTTTCAATTGTTGAGGAAGAGGGGTTTAACATAATGATGAAAAGAGGGATGCCGGAGTGGACTAGGATATCTCGTGTTACCATCAGAAATGATTGCTTTGTTGTGTATGAAAGAGAACGGGAGAAGTTGAAATCCATCTTCAACAAGGTTAGCAAAATCAGTTTGACTACTGATTTATGGAAGGCTAAGAATCAGAAGCTTGAGTATATGGTATTAACAGGCCATTGGATTGATAGCAACTGGAAACTACAAAAGAGGGTACTGAATTTCGTTCACCTTCCTCCTCCTCGAACAGGTATTGTCATTGTTGATGAAATATTAAAATGCTTAAGGGGTTGGGGGTTGGAAAACAAGGCTTATACTTTGTGAGTTGATAATGCATCTAACAACGACACTTGTATAAGGAGTTTGAAATCTACCTTTTCTAAAAACAGATCCTTACTTCTTGGCGGGAAGTTGTTTCATGTGAGATGTTGCGCACAAATTCTCAATTTGTTGGTTCAAGATGGTCTGAATCAGATTGCTGATATTGTTGGTGTTGTTAGGAAGGCGGTGGATTACATTAATAAGGTTGATTCTCGACAATTGGAATTTGCAAAAGCAGTAGAACAAGCTTCTTTGCCGGAGAGGGTACTTCTTTATGATTGCAAAACTAGATGGAACTCTACTTTTGAGATGCTAGCATGTGCTCTAAAGTTCAAGGAGGCGTTTTTAAATTATAAGGATAGAGACAAAGGTTTTAAATATTGTCCGAGTGAAGAGGATTGGGAAAAGGTAGAAAAGGTATGTTCAGTTTTACAAGCCTTTTGGGAATCAACTCATGTGATGTCGGGCAGTGATTATCGAACTGCGAATCTGTATTTGGTTGAAGTTTGTAAGATTAAGGAGCTTCTGGATAGTAAGGCTACTGTATGTGATGAATTTATTGTGAAAATGGTTAAAGAAATGAAGATTAAATTTGATAAGTATTGGGGTGAGTGTAATCTGCTAATGTCCATTGCTGCAATTCTTGATCCTAGGCTGAAAATGGTGGTGATTGATCACTGTTTCCCCAAAATTTATCCATCAGATGAAGTTTCACTAAAAGTTAAAGATGTTCGAGTTGCACTTTATGATTTATATGCTGAATATGAGAAGATGAATTCAGGTTCGTCATCTTCCACATCGACTTCTCGCTCCAATTCCATTGCATCTGCCCATGGTAGAAATACCACCACTACATTATCACGCTCTACAGGTATGTATGCTCTTTATATTATTTGAGTTATAATAGTGTTAATGAATGTTTTTAGTTGGGTACATGATTTAATCTTTTTTGCTATTAATGTCTATAGTGAATGCATCTGAACTGACTGTAGTTGGCATGTTATGTCTACGGTTAGAAACTTGAATGTACCATATGATTTTGCCCTTTTATGGACTTGTTAATGAATGTTGTTAGTTGGGTATGTGATTTGGTTTTCTTTTAGATTCTGATCTTATGTGTTTAAAAGTGTTAATGGTGCTTTTTTCATTTATAGGTTTGAGTCAATTTCTTAGTCAGATGTCTTCTATGGAGAGTGTTCAACCACAAAAGAATGAGCTAGATGCTTATTTTGAGGATGGCCGACTCACCCAAGACAATGCAGCTGGGATTGATCTTGTCAATATGGATGTATTGAAATGGTGGAAACAATCTGCCAAATACAAAATTCTTTTACGAATGGCTGCGGATATTCTAGCCATTCCAATTAGCACGGTGGCATCAGAAGCAACTTTTAGTGCTGGAACTAGAGTGATTGACACCTATCGTGCTTCTTTGGCGCCAAATACTGTTGAAATGTTAATGTGCACCGGAGATTGGTGTCGTAAGCTTCATGGTGTCAAAAAGAAGGATAAGGTATTGATTTTTTTTTTTTAATTCTTTGTTCTGTTATGTATTGGGATATATACTTACTGAAATTTTTATATTTTGCTTACTGCTAAGTTAATTGAGCATGTCTGATAATGATGATGATTCTTCTTGTATGCAATTCATTTTTATTTTTCTATGTACAGAAATTGCAAAACCCGTTGGAGATTGTGATACACAATCCTTGAATGGTTCTGCTATTCTTTTGCCACAAGGTAATGGACTTTGTGAAGTATGTTATTTTGTTCTCTCTCTCATCATTCTCATAGTTGTATCAAGTTGACATGTATTTTGTTCATGCAAAGTCAGTTTAATTTAAAAGTTTTTTTTTTCTTTTTCAAATTTATTTCTGATTCTAGTGTTGTTATTTTTATGTTTGTAGATTATTGATGGAGCTGGAGAAGATTGTGCTTGGAGACTTTATATTTTGTGTGGAGCTTGGCCCTTGGATACATTATGAATTATGAACTGAACGTTTTGTAGTAGTTATATTTTGTGTTTATTAACTGAACGGCTGAACCTTGGAGATTTTATATTTTGTGTTTATGAACTGAACCTTCAAGACTCTGAGTTACTACTTATATAATATTTTGGACACTTTTTGCAGGATTTTTAAATGAATTTTGTAGTATTAATATTGTTAGTTTTTAGGCTTTTTCTGTTTTGACGAACGTTAACGAACGAACACGAACGCGAATGAACACAAACGAACAATACCGAACGAACATAAACGAACGAACACGAACTTCGTATTACTTTAACGAACCGAACACGAACGGCTTCTGAGTTGTTCGGCGAACATGAACACGAACCGAACAAACATATGCTTAACGAACGAACGTTCGATAAGCCTCCTGTTCGGTTCGTTCGGTTCGTATTACAGCCCTAGCTGGATCGACTCTATTTCGATCATTGTGTGATAAATTCTCAATTCTCAATTTCTTTGTCGATTTTATTATTGTTTTCATTCACTAATAACACTTTTTTTTATTTTTTAGTATGGAATCATTCAGGACCGTATTTGATTAAGAAGGATATTATGAGAGTTTTTATCTTTCATCTATCTCTAACGAGCCATTAGCAACTCCTAATTTCTACTACATGATGCTAATTGTAAGTTTCATCTTTTGCAATGATTTTTCATTTTGTACAGTAATTGTTTAAACCTGTTGTCTAATGTTGCTTCATTTTTTATCGTAGATTGATGTGTTTGCGTATCGTAACTTTCATAGGGTCGAACGCCTTCTAGGACATTTAACCGTTGCTAAACATCGAATGGCCAGATATGCATCATGCATAGTTAGAATGTTGAGTGATGAAGAACGAGTAAGACAACAAGGATTATGTCTCTTTAAAGAAATTGCAACGGTGCCTGGAGGATTGTTTTGTTTGAAGAAATTTAGACAATATCTCTTAAAGAAGCTTTGCCAATTAAATCATGGTGTGTTTGCTTTGAATTTTAACATTCCGAAATTTTGTTGTAAGGAACATATTGTGGGGGAGGGGGGATTAGATGACGGTTTGTGTCTTAATTGTTTGGCAGATCGTGAAGTCCTATGCTATAGTCGTTCTAATGAGTTTCACACGGCCATAGCTGAAATTTAATGTTTTGAATCATGTAATTTTCCAATTTCCAGAGACTATTGATTCGTTTTATGAACATGATTTATTTTCGCCTCATGAACAATTGATTTTTATTTCGATTAATGTCGTTTTTGAGTTTATTCCATATACATATTCGTCTTTGGGTGTTCGAGCTCATGAATTTGACATAGCTATATCTAAAACTTAATCTATGGAATATTGTTATAGTGGAATTTTTCCATAAGTTTTCATTCGTGTTTTGAGCATGAATTATTTTCAGATTATGAACTATTTATTTCATCATATAATATGTTGTTATAAACATGATTAAGTTTCTAAAAATTTACAATTGAATTTGGCTTCGATTACGTCAAACTTTAATTGTATGAGTTAAGAGAAATTTGACCAAAATCTACCATGTATGCCGTTTAAATACATTACTATACATTTGAACATTAAGAAAAGTTGGATTTGGAAGCATATTCACTGTCACGTTCGATTTTTTTTCCTTCAAAATTAATTATATTTTTTGACAATTGCTATATATTTAAATTAATTAGTGGTTATTTTGTTTATGTTCTCTATTTAACAATAATCTCTTTTTAGAATCCAATATTTTGTGACAATTGCTATATATTTAAATCAGTGGTTATTTTGTTTATGTTCTCTATTTAACAATAATCTATTTTTGGAATCCGTCGTATGATAAAAAAAAACAATCCATAAGTAAAAAAGCTTTGGCCAGAGGGAATTGAACCCAGGTGGTGAGGATGATGAAATTCACTACATTCTACTCGGCCACAGCTTTTTAATCGTTTATTGTTGATACCATTTGATACTGGTACTTGATTTAATATGCCTCTGCATTTAATACTCGAAGTCGAATTTTTCAAACTTGTGGAAGTAAGCATAGGGCGTAGACCTTCCATCTTTCATAAATCGTTTAAATAAACAAATATATTTCACTACACGCTTTAGGAAAATTATGGTATTGATTCTCGATTCTTTCTGTATTTAAAACTCTCTAAATTTAAAGGATTTTGTTTGACTGAATCCTAGGTCAGTATCATGTAAAAATTCATTTCATTGCTTGAGATTTTGCATAATCAATTCAATTATTCTTTTGCATTTATATGACTTCATTAACGTGCCAACTTATATACGGAAACAATATGGAAATCTCGAGCACCATATTTTGTTGATGCCAAAACTCTCGAGCACCATATTTCTATTGAAGGCCTTTAGTTATGAAGTAATGATCTATGTAACCTTGAATTTTTTGTTTTTATTTTATTTATCAAATCAGATTACATTATTATTATTATTATTATTATTATTATTATTATTATTATTATTATTATTATTATTATTATTATTATTATTATTATTATTATTATTATTATTATTATTATTATTATTATTATTATTATTATTATTATTTTGCTTTGAGTTTCATAATAATCGAATTAATAGAAATTATCCTAATAATCGAATTATTAGTATTTGGAACTGTTGTATTAAAATGTTAATTAAATTCGAGGCAAAATACATTCTGAAATTAAAAATATATAAGTTTTAAATTTAAATGACGCGTTAAAATGTTAATTAATATATAGGCAAAAAGCAATCCGGAATTAAAAATAAATCCGCTGACACAATTAATTGAATTATAAAAAATAAAATTGCAAATCAGTTAAAATTCAAACATAAAAAAACTGTGGCTAAAGGGAATTGAACTTGGGTGGTGTAGATGATATCAATAAAAATCAGTTCAATTTTTTAGTTTATTCATTCACAATTAGTTTTAATTATTGAAAAATGATGTTTATTTAAATCAGTGATTAATTTATTTGTGTTTTTTTTTGCAATAATATTTGTTTTTAATTGACCGAAAGAAAAAAATTTAAAAAAAATCGCAAAAGCTATGGCCAAAGGGAATTGAACTCGAGTGGCATATATCGTGAACATCACCACATTCCACTCGGCCACAGCTTTTCAATAGTTTATTATTGATAACATCAAGTATTGGTGTTTGATTTAATATTTTATGTTTTTAATTTTATTTATTAACAATTAAGTTTTTTTTCGTAACAATTACTCTAGAATATTAATTATTAAATCAGTGATTAATCGAATAAATTATTTAATTAAATAAAAAAAGCTGTGGCCAGAGGGAATTGAACTCGAGTGGCATATATCATGAGCATCACCGTATTCCACTCAACCACAGCTTTTCAATCGTTTATTATTGATAACATCAAGTATTGGTGTTTGATTTAATATTTTATGCTTTTAATTTTATTTATTAACAATTAAGTTTTTTTTTCGTAACAATTACTCTAGAATATTAATTATTAAATCAGTGATTAATCGAATAAATTATTTAATTAAAAAAAAAAGCTGTGACTAGAGGGAATTGAACCCGGGTGGCATATATCATGAGCATCACCACATTCCACTCAGCCAAATCTTTTCAATCATTCATTATTGATAACATCAAGTATTGGTATTTGATTTAATATTTTATGCTTTTAATTTTATTTATTAACAATTAAGTTTTTTTCATAACAATTACTCTAGAATATTATTTATTAAATCAGTGATTAATCGAATAAATCATTTAATTAAAAAAAAAAAGCTATGGCTAGAGGGAATTGAACCCGGGTGGCATATATCATGAGCATAATCACATTCCACTCAGCCACAACTTTTCAATTGTTCATTATTGACAACATCAAATATTGGTATTTGATTTAATATTTTTGTTCGTAACAATTTCTATAAGTTATTTTGGTAAGTCTTAAGTTTTATTGTCTTTGAAAAATTTCCATGCACGCCTCAATCAGTCACGCCAATTCACAGATGATTTAATCTAAATATAGAAAATATATACTACACGTTTTTGTAAGTCTTATTCTCCTCCATTCCTTTCCATCCACGTCCAAGCCTCATCAATGCTTCTATACCAGTATATGGAATGTTTATGATCTTGCTTAATTGTGGGGAATAATATCAAATCAAATTGATACGAGACTAAAATTAGTGTACTGATTGAGGTTCCTTTTAAAGCCCTAAAAAACCTCTTATATATAGATAGAAATCGGGATCCTCTTCTTGATTTTAAAATCAGTGCTATATTTCATTCTTCATTTTACAACCGAACCTATATTTTTAAGCGTTCAAGATTTATGGAGGGTCCGGTTGGTTTCATGGCTTTCAAATCTGTTGAAAAACATAGAAGGATTCATTTGGACTATTTGTTGTTAATTGTGTTGGGTGGCTGGATCGACAGTATTTCGATCACTATTGAAAGTATATACAGTATGTCCTAGAGACAACCTACGATAGGGACGATATGTACTTGATCACATTCAGTTATTGTTATTTATTTATGTTCATTTATTTATACATTATTAAATACAATTGGCACTACATTTTTATGAATATATTATTTGGTTGTTTGAATTATTCGATAAAATGTTCCCAAGGAGTTAAGGTAATCACCAAGTTAGTGGGAGCTTGTGTGTCAATAATTAAGTCCTAAAATAAGCCACTAGTTGAAGGTCATTGATGAATGTGTATTTTACACTTTCATTTGAGTCTTTTTCACCTATTTTAGCTATCATTATGTTAATTTAGCTATATTTTAGTGCATTTTATTAGAATAGTGTCACGTTTCCCTTTAGATTTTATTTTACAGGTTTTGGTTGAAAATCGAGGATTTCCGGGCAATTATATTGAAGTTGACAAGGAATTGGTGTTCCAGAAGCCTATTTGGAGTATCTGAAGGTTTCCGGATAGGATTTGGAGTCTAGGGGTCGAATCTGGAGGTTAGAAGGTGATGAACGGAGATTTGTCAGGTCCCGATTCAGTCAAATATATTTGTTATTTAGCCAAAGGCAATCCACAACTACAATGAAAACCGTAGTGTAGCAGTAGAATGACTCGAGTGTCGTTCTCTCAGGACTATAACTTGCTTTATCTATTTAACAAGAGAATATAAAACAGCAGACTGATAGCAATAGGGGGTTTCTAGCAGATAATGGAGATTGGTGATAGTATGGTCCTTCTTAACATAAAGGGTCGATAATCATGCATAAATTCCTCGGTCTTGCATAGAGATCTTTGAATCAATCTAGTGTCCTGTTGCAAGTATTAAGCACTACGAAGATAATTGGTCTGACAAGTCAATCACGATTGTCCTAATGTGTTTCGTAATTACTCAACACTACGAAGATAATTGGTCTGATGATTGTCCTAATGTGATCCGTAATTACTCAACACTATGAAGATAATTGGTCTGATGGTCGACAAGTGTCCAATTGTGCATAATAATCAATACAACATACGAGAATTTTGGTTACAACTGATCAACGAAATAAAGCAATGACACGGAGTATAATGCGCGATATAGCCATTAGCATGATTATCTTCCCTTCGCTAAGAATTCACATACTATCACCAATGATAAGTTTAGCTACTCATAATAGGCATGCAATCAACAGAAATCATATAAGAAAACATGTTGAAAGAATATAAAATAAGTAGAATAAAAATGTAAGATACAAAGTTACCGAAGGTTGTCAATCTCCGGATGATTGCGGTCCTACGAGCTCCAAACTGCTATGAAAAAGTATCCCCTAAGCTACAGAACTCCCAGGACAGGCCCCGGGAAGTTCTTACCTAAAACTATAGAGAGAGGTGAGAAAGTAGGTCTGGAAAGATATGATTTTCGGAGAAAAAATAGAGCACTATATATAGGCCCCGAAAAACTACGGGGCGGTTCGCCCCATGGTGCGGCGGTTCGCCCCCCGGCTTTTTTGCGGAATTCCGCGTTTTTCGACGCGGTTTTGGATTTCTTCACCTTTTCGGACCCGGTTTCTGACTTCTAGTGGCCTTCTAACCTCCAGATTCGACCCCTAGACTCTAAATCCTATCCGGAAACCTTCAGATACTCCAAATAGGCTTCTGGAACACCAATTCCTTGTCAACTTCAATATAATTGCCCGGAAATCCTCGAATTTCAACCAAAACCTGTAAAATAAAATCTAAAGGGAAACGTGACACTATTCTAATAAAATGTACTAAAATATAGCTAAATTAACATAGAGGATAGCTAAAATAGGTGAAAAATACTCGAATGAAAGTGTAAAATACACATTCATCAAACTCCCCAAACCGAACCTTTGCTTGTCCTCAAGCAACTAAGCTAGACTCTAATACAAAAAACATGCAAGACACAAAATGGAGTTTCATGCTAAATGAAATGAACTTATCTACTGAATCTATCAAATAACATATGAACAAAAACCATATAAATCAAAGCATGAATATAGGTTGAAGAATACCTCGATTGACTTATACACATCCACATAAGCACTTATGTCAAGACAAGATAGTCTCTCGTAACATTCTCTACCTGGACCTAGTCAGTGACGACGTAATAATGCATGCTAAGATACGAATGGTTGTCCCGTGCCTATGAAACTGAGGACTTACTGCTGTTCCACCATGTTAAGACTTTTCCTCAAAAGAGGTCGAACCAGTACTGGCTCTCATCAAACGAAGGAGGGTTCCCTATAAAAGATAACACTCCCCTATTCTACCCATCTCTCAAGTAAAGTCTTAAACTATTCACCACTTCCTGAATGGCAGGACGAGGGTGGTCTAGAACAGAGGACACTCAAGATAAAAAAGATAAAAACACGATTACGAACATTACAAAAATGGAAAATAAGACTCAACATTTTGCTAAACTGCTATTTGGCTTTCTTTTTGACCCTTCTTTGCTCTTTTGGGGTCTTCACTTTTTTTTTTTTCTTTTTTTTTTTCTTTCCAGATTTTTTCTTTTTCTTTTTCTTTTTTTCTGGAATTTTTCTTTCTTTTTTTTTCGATTTTTTTTGTTAGCCAGCAGTATCATAACAAAAAGAGAAACAAAATGACTCACACGACTTCCCCAAACCTATTCGAAAGAATAGGTTGGAGTACAAAATTTACGAAAAAGAAAAATAAACTCACAATACGAAAATGGAAAACAGAAACAAGTCTATGATGGTGTAACCCCCTCCCCAAACCTATTCGGAAGAATAGGTTATGAACAAAGGATCACACAACCTCACACTACCTCCTTCCTAGGCATTTAGCAATCTCAAAGCATGGTGAAGACTTGTTGCCTCTTAGGTACATAATTACTTGGGAAAACAACCATAAGACCCTAACATGCATCATCCTATTATAAAGGCCTTCGTGAACCGCAGTAGAGAAAACACCACTAAGTGATGTCGAGACTATCAAGCTTAACTAAGTGCAATACATAAATGTGACAAGCCAAGCGAGACAGACCTCAAACAAATTCATAGAGATGAAGCATACGATTAATGGCATAGTTAGTTGGTCTACCCAATAAAAAAGTTCAAAAAATTCGGCAATAAACTCCATATAAAACATGCAAGACTATCCTAGGATGAATGCAATGAATGCAACCTAAAAATCTAAGAAAGCAGTAAACGTGCAAATGCAAATGCAAGCAAAGAACAAGATACTAATCGACACAAAGCCAAACAATACTTAACATCATGGTTCACATCCCATCCCCCTTACATTCTTAAGCTAGCCCCTAGCGAAAGAGAATGAATAATAAGAAGTGATACTAGATGTTACCGAAGGGTTTGGCCTCGGTCGGCTGAGAGTGGACATGTGGAAGGACTAATCGTCGGGATGGAAGCCCCCATAAAAGTCACTCCACATGTCATTCATGAGCTCATTGGACTGTCGTAGAGCTTCCTGCTGTTGCTGGATGAACTGTTGCTGCTCCCACATGTGCTGCCTATCCTCTCGTCGATGCTCCTCGAATATCTCCCAATCGTGGTTGTGCTGGACAATGTGCCTGTCGATGTCCTGTCGCATGGCCGCGTTGTTGGCATCAATTCTGTCGAAACGGCCGTCGAGGTAGGTACGGAATTCGGAGAAGTCAAATCCTCCAGACCCCTGTGGTGCTCCAGCTGGTGCATGTGGTGCTTGATGGACAAACGGAATATCTGGGATAGGGGCTTCGACAACATCGGCCTCCATAGCATCCTCATGATCGGAATCATTTGGCTGGAATAGTGCTCCTACATCAGCAGCGGCTGCTGTGGGGTTCCTCAATTGATACCTGTTGAGCTGTACCTCAATGGTCGAGGGTGAAAGGGCAGCGACCTCGCAATCCCTCTCCTCAATATCATCGACCCCATGATATATGCAGTAGGCTGTGATGAAGCTCGGGAAGATGAAAGGCTTCCTCTTCTTTTCCTAGTGGCGCTCGTACTCCTCATACATAATATGCCCTATGTCGATCTGATGTCCGTCTATGAGGCAGTAGAGGAGCTCGGCGTAGTAGGGTTGAATCCATGTGTCATTCTTCCTCGGGATCAAGTCGGAGATGCAAAATTTCATCATCACCTTAGCTTCGATGCTAAGATCGCTATAACTGATCCGTCCAGGTGCTGCCCCAACTTCCGGATATCGGTACTCCCTGTTGCAGATCACGTCGGTGATGTGTCTCCCTATCCCCCTAGTGATCCTCGAATACAAGTAGGTGTGGTCGCTCTCTGTGAATTCCAGGTTCTCGAAATGGATGAAGGAAGAAATGTACTCTGGGTTCCATGGTATAATCAGGCCTCGGACTAACACCCCATTCTTCTCGTCGAGATCCGTGTACCCAGTGTAGAAATCTCGGAGGAGGCTCTCGTCGTACCCTTTGAACCTATTGGAACTGTACCATGCCCAATTCCTTTGTGACCCCAAACGTGACAGCGTCCTATATCCCGCTTTATCCGCCGCGGACTCAGGAATATCAATCCTCCTATATGGGATGATCGACCTTCCTCCGTCGGCCATCTCCGCCTCTAGCCTTTGTCGCACCTCTATCGCAGCGGCAGACAACTCGTACAAATCGTGAGATGGTTGGGAGCTTGATGCCACTCCCTTCCCCTTTTTGCTAGAGCCGGCTCTCCTTGTCCTCGGGGCCATGATTCCTACAAACAGCAATTAGTATCTTGTACGATGCAAAACAGACCTATGCATATGTAAATATACGAGTGAACAAACGAATAAAATTCTCAAAAAATCCAACTCCTCAAAAACCCAAAGCCTAGTCTAGCTAATTCATTACGCAACATATCAATGTAACTACTACAATAACATATCACATTATGCTCTTGCTAACAACAAATGCCTTGAATCACAAGGTTCAATCCATACTATAAAAATCAAAATCTAGCATAAATCCTCAATCTCATCAATCATGCATTCTACCAATACATCCATCAATTTCATATCAATAAACACATGTTTAAACATGGAATGAAAGTAAGAGAGACATTTTCCTAACAAGACATATATCATCCAATTAGCAAAAATCTCAAATCATCAAACCAAGCCTAATTGAACATGTAATTGACAATGAATAACGAATCTAATCACATAAATCATCAACCCATACATCATACATGCCTAATTGAAGCATAAATCAAAAAATCCCCAAATTGTAAAAATTAGGGTTCATGTGATAATACCTCAAATTCGGAAATTGAATGAGCTAGGAAGAAATTTGTTCAGATAGAATGATAGAGCATGTAACGGGCTTCGAATGAAGCTAAAGAACACACAAAATGATGGAGAGATGAAGAAGTTATGAAGATTTGAAGTTATTTTGAATATGGAGGAAATTTTGGAGTTTGGAAGATGAAAATGGAGGAAAATGGGGGTTTGGGGAAGAAACCCCCGTTTTTTAGAATCTGGAGGTGTGGGGCGGTTCGCCCCACACCTGGGGCGGACCGCCCCGCACGTCCGGAGCGTGCGCGCGCGCTCTGGACGTGGGGCGATTCGCCCCCCACTCCTAGGTGGGAGACGAACGTTTTTTTGAAATAAAAATGCGGTTTTTAGTCCCCGAAAAAGTTTTTAGTCCCCGAAAAATCTTTTTCCTCAAAAAATCACTCGTAAAGCCGCACTCGAACACAACATAAGCACATACGACACAGAACCGAACAAATTCACATATGAAAAGAAAATTGTTCAAGTATGAATGCATGCAATAAAGCGGTAAAGAAAGCGATAAAACCCTGGGTTGCCTCCCGGATAGCGCCATTGTTTAAAGTCTCTGACTCGACTCCTGTCTTCGCCTATCTTTTCCTTCTGAGGGTACTAGACTTCCCCTTCACGAGTCTCCTTCCCGTGCCTCGATCCTGTGAATAAGAGTGAACATAGACGTTAAGACCACTGTAATCAATAGTGTTAGAAGTATCTGGTGGATCAGGTGGATCGGATATGGCTTGCAACACATGTTGCTTGCCATCCACTTCGATAGTGCAAGTCCTTTGGTAGATGTCCATTACGGAGCGTAGCTTTGTCAAGAATGTTCGTCCTAAGAGTATGACATCCCCCGTTCGTGGTGCTGATGCTGGCATAATTACAAAATCGGTGTAGACAGAGGCTTCACTAATTTTGACTAATACATTCTTCACAACGCCTTCGGGTTTCACAAGGGATCCATCCGCCAGTTGCACAATAGCCTTATGCACAGTTAGTTCTCCAAGGTTACTCTTCTCGAAAACATTCAAAGGGAGCACATTAGAGTAGGATCCTGTGTCTAGTGTGGCTCGGACATCTTCAAGCTCCCCAATCCCGACCTTAACATCGAAACTTTGAGGGAGTGGCTCGGGATCCTCTTGCTCCTCTTCACTCTTGTTAGTACCAAGGTCCTTTTCTTCTTCTTCGGCTTGTGGGGGCAGTTCCCTCTTGCAACTCTCGCACTTAGAAACCTTCTTGATGGTGATTTCAACAGGTAGATCACCCACTAAGTTAATGGACAACGACTTCTCAGTGTTGCTGGGCAGTTTTCCTTGCTCCCTACTTGCTCCTCGGTCGATCAACTCTTGCATCTTTTGATGGGCAAGCCTAGTGCTCTCTTCCAACTTATCAAGCCTTGCCCTAGTCTTCTCGGAATCTTCTTCATAACGTTTGAGAAAACTTTGTGTGTGATCGACCATCTTTTGCAAGTTCTCCATCAGTTGAGCCGACTTCGACTTCGGTGGCTCTTTCAGAGTGGGGTTTTCGCAGTGATCATTACCATAGTTCAGCCTACTACGGTCTTGGTTAGGTCCATAAGTTTGGTTAGCCGGTGCATATCCTTGATTGTTACGGTATCCTCTTCTCCAAAATCCACCTCGAGGATTCCTACCGTCTTGTCCGTAGCTAACTTCTTGAGTGCCAAACTCCGTAGCAAAGGCTTCTTCTTCACTTCCTCGAGCCCAGTTGCCATCATCGTATGCCAACTCCGATCTACACATATGAGCCCCATGCCCATAGTTCTTGCATATTCGGCATACTTCGTTCGAAACAGTTGTTCCAGTGACGCTCTTGAGGACTTGCTTCAATTCGTTGGTAAAGCACTCGAATTGATCCCCATTCCCCCTGTACATAGGGGCTTCTTGAGTCGGTGGAGCTTCAGGTCCACGTCTCCTAACCATTGCTCTTGGGTCCTTGAACTGCGAACCCTTAGCAAGCCTTTCGAAAACTGCCCAGACGACTTCTGCGGTTTCCTCCCAAATATTGCCTCGGCATTGGAAATCCACCACTTGTTGGTTCTCGAAGGTTAGTCCATTGTAGAAGTGTTGGACTAGGTCAGAAAGTTCAAAACCATGATGAGGGCACTTGTTCGTGAGATCTTGGAACCTCTCGAACACGGTGTAGATGGTCTCATCATAGTCTTGTTTGAATCCAGTGATTTGCGCCTTAAGCTCGGTAGTCAAGGTGTGAGGGAAGTATTTCTCCATGAAAGCTGAAACAACCTTTTCCCAAGTGTCCAGCGAGCCTGCTGGAAGAGAACTCAGCCATGACTTGGCTCTGTCGCCAAGTCCCATAGAAAAAACCTTCATCCTCAACTCATCCGTTGTTATGTCAGCTCCGGGTCGTGGGAGTTGGTTGACGAAATCATCGATATCGTGCAAGTACCCCATCACATCTTCCCTTGATAAGCCATAGAACCGCGGAAGTTGTTGGAATGCGTGGTTCTTGATCTCCAGATCTCGGGTTGCAGACGAAAGAACTATCGCCGGTCCCCTCATACGATCCTTGGTGGGTTGTACCCATGCCTTCAGTGGTCTAGCTTCTGCCATTCCGTCGATTTCCTTGAAGAGACTAAGTAGAGATTCAGAGAAATCGGTTTCCTCTATTTCCTCTAGTGCGCGCCTTTCAAGTAGTCGCCTTCTTTGGTGGTAGACTCTGTCGATCTCAGCAATTGAATCAGCAAGCGGTGTACCTGCAGAACGTGTATGCGGCATACACTATCTGTAATAGACTAGGAAAGGTGATTAGAAACAAACTAGGAAAGCAGTATCAGAGAGAGATTAAAAAGGAAAACTAAAACTAATAGAATTAGGAATCTAAAGCTGTAAATATAAACAAATTAAACAGAAAAAAGAAGTATAGTCCCCGGCAACGGCGCCAATTTGATGAACGGAGATTTGTCAGGTCCCGATTCTGTCAAATATATTTGTTATTTAGCCAAAGGCAATCCACAACTACAACGAAAACCGTAGTGTAGCAGTAGAATGACTCTAGTGTCGTTCTCTCAGGACTATAACTTGCTTTATCTATTTAACAAGAGAATATAAAATAGCAGACTGATAGCAATAGGGGGTTTCTAGCAGATAATGAAGATTGGTGATATTATGGTCCTTCTTAACATAACGGGTCGATAATCATGCATAAATTCCTCGGTCTTGCATAGAGATCTTTGAATCAATCTAGTGTCCTGTTGCAAGTATTAAGCACTACGAAGATAATTGGTCTGACAAGTCAATCACGATTGTCCTAATGTGTTTCATAATTACTCAACACTACGAAGATAATTGGTCTGATGATTGTCCTAATGTGATCCGTAATTACTCAACACTACGAAGATAATTGGTCTGATGATTGTCCTAATGTGATCCATAATTACTCAACATAACGGGTCTCAACATCAGACCAATTATCTTCATAGTGTTGAGTAATTACGGATCACATTAGGACAATCATCAGACCAATTATCTTCGTAGTGTTGAGTAATTACGAAACACATTAGGACAATCGTGATTGACTTGTCAGACCAATTATCTTCGTAGTGCTTAATACTTGCAACAGGACACTAGATTGATTCAAAGATCTCTATGCAAGACCGAGGAATTTATACATGATTATCGACCCTTTATGTTAAGCAGGACCATACTATCACCAATCTCCATTATCTGCTAGAAACCCCCTATTGCTATCAGTCTGCTGTTTTATATTCTCTTGTTAAATAGATAAAGCAAGTTATAGTCCTGAGAGAACGACAGTCGAGGTCATTCTACTGCTACACTACGGTTTTCGTTGTAGTTGTGGATTGCCTTTGGCTAAATAACAAATTTATTTGCTGAATCGGGACCCGACAAATTCTCGTTCATCAAATTGGCACCGTTGCCGGGGACTATACTCCTTTTTTCTGTTTAATTTGTTTATATTTTCAGCATTCAACCCCCAGAACAGCTCTTGGATTGTCTCTCAAAAATTTCACTTTCTTACCCTATTTCTTTTCTCCTATCTTCTTCAGTAAATTCATCTAATCTGATCTTGGTTACCTTGCGTGTTTGTGCTCTCGGAATTTTTGGTGATATTGTGTTTGATTACGCTAATAGAAATAATTTTTAGTTTTGAGTTGCTCTTACTACAGAAATAGAGATATGGTGTCCATGCGCGCTCGCATGACACCCCAATTCTCGCAGGTGAGGAGAGGATCTTCCGTATACCTGGAAGATGAGTTAAGGAGGTATGAGGTGACGGAGTCCATGGTAAGGTACTTACCAAGGTACGAAGATGGAGTAGGGATGGACCCATGGAGTTTCATTCGATCCTATGAGGAGGAAATAGAAAGAATTCCAGCAGAAGGGTTTACGAAGGACCAATTGTGCAGGAAATTATTTTCTTTTACTCTTGGGTATGAGCCGAGGCGTTGGATTGCAAGGTTAGAACCAGGATCGCTAAAAACTTGGGGCCAAGTAGTAGAGGAGTTCTTGGCACGGTTCATGCCTTATCATGAGACGATTGCCTTACGTGATAGGATCCAATATTTCGAGCAAGGAGAGTATGAGCAGTTTTGTGACGCCTACGAACGTTTTGAGATGTATAAACGTGAGTGCCCCCATCACCGTTTCGAAGATGGGAAGTTGATTTGGTGCTTCGTTGGTGGACTTCGTGAAGAGGAACGACTTAGAGTGGATCGGTTGAGCGGCGGTCTGGGAGAATGTACGGTCGACGAGGCAGAAGAAGTCCTCCGTAAGTACGCCAGAGGTTCAACACAATCCGATGAGGTCATACCAATTCACATCACCGCAAAGGAAGTAGATCGAGGTGAAGCAGGAAGCTCATCCGAGGAGTATTTTGAAGCCGAAGAAATCAGTGAGGAAGATGAAATTGCACATGCCGAGCAAGTTGAAGATGACCTTCGTATAGCAAAAGTTGTTGAAGAAGTTGAAGTACCTGAGCATCTTACGGAAGAATTCAGCTTGTTGAATTGTGCTGAAGTAGAAGGGATTCGAGAACTTGAAGAGGAGAAAGGATTGGAAGGCGACGCCCCCCTAGAGGTGGGGGGCGAGTCGCCCAGCATGGAGGGAGAACCGCCTCCCATGACCAGTAAGCTGGATGACCCCAACTCCCCTGTTTCTTTACTCGCAGACATTCGTATCAATCCAAAGCCACTTCCTCCCGTTACTACTGAGGTTTTTAAGTACAAAGAGGTGAATCTACTCCTCCGAGGTGGAAAGCTTGACAAGCAAGATACACAGGAGCCACCACTAAACAAGCACCTCGATGAAGTCAAAGTGAATGTCCTCCTATTGATGAAGTCCTTATTGGATATGCCTGCAAAGCAAACCAGTCCATTCACCATGGTGAGATCCTTGAAGCTTCCTAGGTGTCTTTGCTATATCGGACCAAGAGAATGGCGGCCACCGTGGGGAGGTACTCTTGAGTCCATTCTTGAATACTCAGCCGACCGAGGCCAAACCGTTCGGTAACATCTAGTATCACTTTTTATTTACTCATTCTCTTTTGCTAGGGACTAGCTTAAGTTTTGTGAGGGGGATGGGATGTGAACCATGATGTTAAGTATTGTTTGGCTTTGTGATGTTGAGTATGGTATCCTGTTTCTTTGTTTACATTTGCATTTGCACGTTTACTGCTTTTTTAGTTTTTTAGGTTGCATTCACTGCATTCATCCTAGGATAGTCTTGCATGTTTTATATGGAATTTATTACCGAATGTTTTGAACTTTTTTATTGGGTAGATCAACCAACTATGCCATTAATCGTATGCTTCATCTCTATGAATTTGTTTGAGGTTTTTCTCGCTTGGCTTGTCACATTTATGTATTGCACTTAGTTAAGCTTGGTAGTCTCGACATCAATTAGTGGTGTTTTCTCTATTGCGGTTCACGAAGGCCTTTATAATAGGATGATGCATGTTAGGGTCTTTTGGTTGTTTTCCCGAGTAATTATGTACCTAAGAGGCAACAAGTCTTCACCATGCTTTGAGATTGCTAAATACCTAGGAAGGAGGTAGTGTGAGGTTGTGTGATCCTTTGTTTATAACCTATTCTTCCGAATAGGTTTGGGGAGGGGGTTACACCATCATAGACTTGTTTTCGTTTTCCATTTTCGTATCGTGAGTTTATTTTCCTTTTCCGTAAATTTTATACTCCAACCTATTCTTTCGAATATGTTTGGGGAAGTCGTGTGAGTCATTTGTTTCTCTTTTCTTATGCTACTAAAAAAAAAAAAAAAAAAAAAAAAGAAAGAAAAAGTTCCAGGAAAAAAGAAAAAAAGAAAAAAAGAAAAAAAGAAACTAGAAAGAAAAAAAGAAGGGAAAAAAAGAAAAGACCCCAAAAAAAGAAAAGAAGGGTCCAAAAAGAAAGCCAAATAGCAGTTTAGCAAAGTGTTGTGTCTCATTTTCAATTCTTGTAATGTTCGTAATCGTGATGTAATTTTCTATTTTTTGTCTTTTGTTCTTGAGTGTCATCTGTTCTAGACCACCGTCGTTCTGCTATTCAGGAAGTGGTGAATAGCTTAAAACTTTACTTGAGAGATGGGTAGAATAGGGGAGTGTTAACTTTTATAGGGAACCCTCCTTCGTTTGATGAGAGCCAGTACTGGTTCGACCTCTTTGAGGAAAAGTCTTAACATGGTGGAACAGCAGTAAGTCCTCAGTTTCATAGGCACGGGACAACCATTCGTATCTTAGCATGCTTCATTACGTCGTCACTGACTAGGTCCAGGTAGATAATGTTACGAGAGACTATCTTGTCTTGATATAAGTGATTATGTGGATGTGTATAAGTCAATCGAGGTATTCTTCAACCTATATTCATGCTTTGATTTATATGGTTCTTGTTCATATGTTTTTTGATAGATTCAGTAGATTAGTTCATTTTATTTGGCATGAGACTCCATTTTGTGTCTTGCATTGTTTTTTGCATTAAAGTCTAGCTTAGTTGCTTGAGGACAAGCAAAGGTTCGGTTTGGGGAGTTTGATGAATGTGTATTTTACACTTTCATTTGAGTCTTTTTCACCTATTTTAGCTATCCTCTATGTTCGTTTAGCTATATTTTAGTGCATTTTATTAGAATAGTGTCACGTTTCCCTTTAGATTTTATTTTACAGGTTTTGGTTGAGAATCGAGGATTTCCGGGCAATTATATTGAAGTTGACAAGGAATTGGTGTTCCAGAAGCCTATTTGGAGTATCTGAAGGTTTCCGGATAGGATTTGGACTCTAGGGGTCGAATCTGGAGGTTAGAAGGCCAATAGAACTCAGAAACCGAGTCCGAAAAGGGGAAAAAAATCCAAAAACGCGGAATTCCGCGAAAATTACTCCCGGGCGAACCGCCCGGGACGTGGGGCGAATCGCCCCACACTTTTTCGTAGCCTATATATAGTTGCTCAGTTTTTCTCCGAAATTCATACTTTTCCAGACCTATTCTCTCACCTTTCTCTGTAGTTTTAGGTAGGAAATTCCCAGAGCCTGTGCTGGGGGTTCGTAGCTTAGGAGACACTTTTTCATAGCAGATTGGAGCTTGTAGGATCGCAATTCTTCGGAGATTGACAACCTTCGGTAACATTGTATCTTACAGTTTATTCTACTTATTTTCATATATCTTTCAACATGTTTTCTTCTATGATTTCTGTTGATTGCATGCCTATTATGAGTAGCTAAACTTATCGTTGGTGTAGTATGTGAATTCTTAGCGAAGGGAAGATAATCATGCTAATGGCTATATCGCGCATTATACTCCGTGTTATTGCTTTATTTCGTTGATCAGGCTCAGCCTAAATTCTCGTATGTTGTATTAATTATTATGCACAATTGGACCCTCGCCGACCTATGCGCATCTATATCTTCGTAGTGTTGAATAATTACGGAACACAATAGGACAATAGTGATTGACTTGTCAGTATCTCTATCTTCGTAGTGCTTAATAATTGCAACAGGACATTCGATTGATCAAAGATCTCCATGCAAGACCGAGGAATTTACGCATGATTATTGACCCGTTATGCTTTGAAGGATCATACTATCACCAATCTCCATTATCTGTTAGAAAAACCTTTGCTTTTACGTCTGTTGTTTTTATATTCTTAGTTAAATAGATAAAGCTAGTTATAGTCCTGAGAGAACGACACTCGAGGTCATTCTACTGCTACACTACGGTTTTCATTGTAGTTGTGGATTGCCTTTGGCTAAATAACAAATTTATTTGCTGAACCGGGACCCGACAAATCCTCGTTCAATTGTGCATAATAATTAATACAACGTACGAGAATTTAGGCTGTGCCTGATCAACGAAATAAAGCAATAACACGGAGTATAATGCGCGATATAGCCATTAGCATGATTATCTTCCATTCGCTAAGAATTCACATACTACCACCAACGATAAGTTTAGCAACTCATAATAGGCATGCAATCAACAGAAATCATAGAAGAAAACATGTTGAAAGATATAAAAAATAAGTAGAATAAACTGTAAGATACAAAGTTACCGAAGGTTGTCAATCTCCGGAGAATTGCGATCCTACAAGCTCCAAACTGCTATGAAAAAGAGTCCCCTAAGCTACGAACCCCCAGAACAGGCTCTGGGAAGTCCCTACCAAAAACAACAAAGAAAGGTGAGAAAGTAGGTCTGGAAAAGTATGAATTTCAGAGAAAATCTGAGCAACTATATGTAGGCCTTGAAATACTGTGGAGCGGTTCACCCCACATCTGGGGCGGTTCGCCCCTGAGAGTTTTTCGCGGAATTCTGCGTTTTCAACGCGTTTTTGGATTTCTTCCCCTTTTCGGACTCGGTTTCTGACTTCTAGTGGCCTTCTAACCTCCAGATTCGACCCCTAGACTCCAAATCCTATCCGGAAACCTTCAGATACTCCAAATAGGCTTCTGGAACACCAATTCCTTGTCAACTTCAATATAATTGCCCGGAAATCCTCGATTTTCAACCAAAACCTGTAAAATAAAATCTAAAGGGAAACGTGACACTATTCTAATAAAATGCACTAAAATATAGCTAAATTAACATAGAGGATAGCTAAAATAGGTTAAAAAGACTCGAATGAAAGTGTAAAATACACATTCATCATTAGTCCTTAGACTTGAGGACAATACTACATCATATGTGAAATAATGTACTTTGACCATGCGCAATGCTTGCACTCTTAAAGTAGGGTAGATACGGCATGCGTTGGGTACATTAGGAAGCATATGGTGTGAGTGATTGGGCCAAGATAGGATTCATTCCTCCGTAATAGATACAAGGAGAGAATACTCACTTCTCATATTTAGTGCGATAACAAAACCGGTGGCCACCGTATGTGAATATGTCAAAATGGTGCTTGGAAATAATTCATAGATCGACTAATAAGATTGAGAAACCATGAATGGAGTTATTAGAAAAGACACATAACCATATTCTAGACTCATTCGAGTATTCGAGAATGAAGGGACCGTATCATCAAAGTACCCTACACTACAGGTGGTTTGTTTTCCTCACAAACGTTCCTTGCATATTAATATTGTCTGATAAATTGTCTAGGAATTTATTATGAGCTTAATTAGATTATTTCTTAATATGCAAGGCCCTATGGGTCACATTTCAAGGTGGAGTTTCTACAAACGAGCTATGTATATAGGATTAAATATTAATTAGATTAATGTTGAATTGCTATATATATGTTAGGAAACTTGTAATTTTGATGAGCAATTAACCATGCTAAATTAAGGAAAGTCCAGTAACTAGTACTCTTAAGGTCCATAGGAATTTAGAATTTTAAGGACATTGTAAAAGAGGAACGTTTGCTGATGACTTAGTTAGGTGCTAGATAAGTTATTTCTTTTGCGTATGATGTATTTTATTTTCTGAAAAGAAAATAATTTATTGATGTTGAAGCTTATGATGTATCTTATTTTCTGAAAAGAAAATAACATATTGAAGCATTTAGAAACCTCTCAGAATCTTGAAGACTTTTGAAGATCTGAAGACTTGAAGAATTCGAAGATCTGAAGATTGCTGAAGACTGGCATCTACAAAGGTACGTGTTGCTCAGAAAGTGAAATTTCAGCAACAGCACTGCATAAGTGAAAATCTGAAAGACAGAGTAGGTTGTGCTTGCTGAAACTGAGACTAATCACTTGCTGATAGAACATATGTGACCCATTGCTGAAAGTACTTGAATTTGCGCTCCAATGTTACTGTTTGAATTCTATTCAAATATGCATTAAATGCAAAGCTTACACGCGGAAGGACATGAAGACTAGAAGACAAACAAAGACGCTGCTGAAAGTACAAAAGCAAGATAGTGACATGTTAAGGAACAAAAGCCTTAGGATTTGAAATTCAAACGGCTCCTTACTAACACTATAAATAGAGGTCATCTGGCAAAGAGTTGAAGTGTGTCAACAACGTGATCAAACTCTCACTTGTGCTTAAAACTCACATACCTTCAAACTCTCGACATCTGCCATTGATACGTTCCAAGACTTAAAGCTTGAAAAAGCTGATTGTGAAGAAGTAGAACAAACTCGGCTAAGAAATTAGTTAAGTGTTCTTTCTTTCGAACAAGAACAAGTCTTGACACCAGAAACAATCAAACTTGTTTACTGCAAAGTATTCCAAGTTGTGTTTCTTAGATTACTTGTTGTAACTGAATAAGTTATAGTTAAGTTATCTCACCCCAAAACTCTCTAACTGAAAATACACCCTTTCAGGCGTGATATTCAGGGGAACTTAATCGAGCATAGTTTTGCTGATTAAAAGTATCAAGTTTGGTGGAGAACAAGGTTACGTTCTCTAGTTTAGGTTGGAGACAAAGCAAGTGTGCTTTGGTTTCTGTTGAATCACTCTAGATAGGAGATTGTAAGGAACCTCAATCATATCTTAGTGGATTCAGTCCTAGAAAGGACAAAGTGGATTAGTTGAGAGATTACGCCACTCTCAGATACCACTATAAAAGTGTTTGTGTGATTTATTTTCTGTATTTAGTTTTCAGCAAATCATATCTGTCTGTACACAGTCACTCACTTCACTTGCTGAAAAAAGCACTTATTGTATCAAAGACTTTCGCTCTCTGATTTTAAATATCAGCAAACCAAGCTACTGTAAAGTAACTTACGCTTGCTGAGAAAGTTAAGTATCAGCAAACTCATTACTGAAAAGTAATAAGTACTTGCTGAGAAAGTTTTAAACGACGAAAGTTTGAAAAGACTATTCACCCCCCCCCTCTAGTCTTTTATTGTTGTTTAAAGGGACCAACAAGTGGTATCAAAGCAGGAGGTTCTTTAACCTTCTGCACTGAACCTAGATCCCCTTAGGTGCTTTCCGTAAATCACTCTCACTTGATCAGTTTGGTAGTGCTTTGCTGACAGGATGTCTTTAGGAGATGCTCCCTTGCTGAAGATGGAAAATTACGAGAAATGGCGAAACAACATGATGCTACATCTTGAGGCCATTTGTGATGAGATGGTTACCGTCATCAATGATGGACCTATCAAAATCACTAAGATTGAAAGGAGTTTCCCTCACAAGACCACTGAAGCTGGGAAGGAAACTATGCTAGGCGAACCATCAGATACGGTTGTGCCAAAACAAAGAGAGGAATGGACTTCTGACGAAGCTAAGAGATTCCGTCTTGATGGCCAAGCTAGAAATATCATCATTCGATCAACTCCGGATACCATACAGTGCAACTGTGGGGTGCTAAGACTGCAAAGGAGGCTTGGAAAATGGTTCAAGATCTTTGTGCTGGATCTGACAAGACCAAGGAAAACAAACTTGAAGTACTTAAATTAAAATTTCAAAACTTTAAGCAAGGTACAAACGAGTCACTGGAAGACTTGGATTTCAGATTCACAACTCTTGTTAGTGAAATGGCAGCATTGGGTGTTGGAAACCTCTACTCAGATTCTGAGAAAGTGAAAACTATCATCAAAAGTCTGAATCAAGAATGGATCCACACTCAGAATTTCTATTATAATCAAGGAATGCCATAAATTACACCAACAGAGTTGTTCTCTCATCTTGCTACTGTCAATTATGAGACAAAGCAAAGAGAAAATGTGTTTGCTGAAAAATCGCAAAACATTGCTCTTGCTGCAAAGCCGTCATCTTCTGAAAAGAAGAATGATAAAGAGCCTGCTGATGAAAATGCTTTAGTTGTTAAAAACATTAAGAAATTCATCAGTAAGGAACTTGAGAGGCGAAAAGCAAAAGAGAAGCTGAAAAAGCATCTTGGTAACAACTACCATAAGTACAAGAATGATACTAGCTCGCTGAACAAGCAATCTCAGCAAGCTACTTCATCAGAAGAACCGGCAGTTGGAAATGATCTATGTTTTTACTGCAAAAAGCCTCGACACTTCAAAGCTAATTGCCCTTTGCTGAAAGGCAAATCTGCTGAAAAGAAGAAGAAGTTCAAAAGAGCTTTTATTGCTGAAGAAAAGAAGAAACTTCAAGCAAAACTCGATGCATTGTGTATTGATACTAGCTCCGAAGACAGTGAGGATGAAAGTTCAGACACCGACGATGAAGAAGCTACTCTAGACGTGGAGATTGGCAAAGAAGTTTGTGGAATAGCTATGGAAGCTTATCCAGATGTGTCGAACTACGAATTCTGCCTCATGGCCGGTCAGGTAAACAACTCTACCTCAGACTCAGACTCAGAAAGTAAAGACGAGATTGACCTTGACAAGATTCAAGGAGAAATCGAAAGATTTGAGAAAACTCTCAGCAAACAGCAAGAGAAACTACAACTTGCTGAAACTCTGACCAAGCAAACTACTGAAAAGTACGTCTTGCTGAAGGAAGAGACAGAAGAAAAGGATGCTGAAATAAGGCGTCTGAAGAAGTTGATTGCTGAGGCTGCAGAGAAAAATTCTCAAATGGCATTAGAATTGGAAGAGTATCAGTCCTCAATTCTAAAGTTACTTGCTGAAATCCAAGAAATGAAAAAGATGAAAATCAATTTCAAATCTATGTGGAAGCAAGTAATACGCTGACTGAACTAAACTCTTATTTGATAGATCCATCTCAGAAAGAAGGTTTAGGAGCAACGTGTGGGTGATAGAAACGTCTTGAGAAAAGATAAATCACCTATCTCCTTTGTACGTGCTACTGATAGTAGTCCACCAGAAATCTATCAGTATGGTCAAACTAAGGTTGCTGAACATGCAATCAAGTACCTATGACCATAAAGCCCGCTGTTGCTACTCAAAGTAACAAGACTTTAAAAGGAAAACAGGTTGCTGAGAAGCAACTGGAAAGAAAAGAATGTTGTGAAGCATTCCGCCAAACAAGTTGCTGAAAAGCAAGTTGTTAAGACTAAAGGCAAGATTACTAAAAGTAATCAGAAGTCCTTTGCTGACAAACCTGAATCAAGTAAGGTTGCTGAAGCAAAAGCTCAGCATTCTCCGAAAAGTGGACTAGGTTTACAA
>CM051455.1:87184276-87317589 GCA_028274465.1 Plantago ovata | reverse complement strand
AGAGACTATTCAAGATTCACTTGCCGGTAGTATCCATCCGCACAAATCTAAACCCAAGACTGGAAAACCCTCACTTGCTGAAAAGCTTGAAGTCATGAAAAAGGACCAGGGTAAAAGTCATACGGACAGGACCCTGGTTACTGCTGTTGTCCACCAGTACATACTAATATTGTACTCAAAAGGTATCAACATCAGTCTCCTCACGTAGAACACCCCAGCCAATAGACGGTGTTGCTGACAGCGAAGAATCGTATACCTGAAAGAAGCCGCAAGAACAATGCTTTCTGACACTGATAATAGTGGAGGCTTTATTGGTTGAAGCGAATTTAAATACCGCCTGCTATCCTCAAAACAGATGTCTGATTACTAAGGAATACAACAAAACTCCTTATGAATGTTTGTTGGAAGACTCCTAACATCACTCATCTAAGAATATTGGTTGCAAGTGTTTCGTTCTTAATAATGGTAGAGAATACTTAAGAACATTTCAACCAAAGGCAGACGAAGCGATATTTCTTGGCTACTCCTTGCATAGTAAAGCTTATAGATTTTACAACAAAAAGGCACAAAAGATTGAAGAATCAGCGTATGTTGTATTCTACGAAAAGTCACAAGGTGTGCCTACTGAAGAAGAAATATGAGAATGTATGAAAAAGTTAATCATACATGAGCAAAGAACTGAATCTGATGCTAGGAAAATCAAGTCAATTGAACTAAATGATGATTCTGACAATGACTCTCCTCCCTCGAGTCATGACAAGATAAATATAGTTCACGACAAAGAATTTTCAGCAAAAGACGCGGTTGCTCCGGAAGTTGCTGAAATTACGCAACCTCCAGTGCCTGCTGATGAAATACCTCAATCTAGCAATGCTGAACAAGCAGTTGCTGACGAACAAATCTCAGGAGAGACACAAATTCCCAGTAGTACTGAACAAGTACATACTGAAGAGTCACATGCTGATGAGCAAACATATCCTGATCCAACAAACAAGAAACCTGTTAATAAATGGATTAGAGATCATCCCTCTACGGATATGATTGGCGATATTAATAAACGCCAAGTGACAAGATCCAAAGCTACTCACGGACTTGCTGAAGAAGCAACTGTCGTAGAAGTAGAATCATTGTTCTCTTGCTTTGTGTCAGAAATTGAACCTAAAACCATAGAAGAAGCTTTGAAGCATTCTGAATGGATAAACGCAATGCAAGAAGAATTGGATCAATTTGAAAGGAATAAAGTCTGGAAACTTGTGCCAGTTGCTGAAGATAAGAAAGCTATTGGTACAAAGTGGGTGTTCAGAAACAAGCTGAGCGAGTCTGGTGAAATAACAAGAAATAAAGCACGTTTAGTTGCTCAAGGTTACTGTCAGACTGAAGGATTGGACTATGATGAGTCTTACGCACCAGTCGCAAGATTGGATGCAATTAGGCTTTTCTTGGCCTTTGCTGCTCACAATGACTTCATTGTTTACCAAATGGATGTTAAAAGTGCATTCTTAAATGGTGAACTTGCCAAACTCATGACTAATAAGTTTGAAATGAGTATGATGGGAAAATTGAATTATTTCCTAGGATTGCAAGTCAAGCAACTCAAAGATGGAATATTCATAAATCAAGCAAAGTATGCGAAAGAAATGCTCATGAAGTTTAGGATCAAAGAGGATGAGAAACCTGAAAAGATCCCTATGAGTGTTGGTACCAAATTGGGCTATACTAAAGAGGACAAAAGTGTTGAAGAACACAAGTATAGGAAGCTCATTGGTTCCTTGTTGTATCTAACAGCAAGTAGACCTGACATTCAGTATGCTGTTTGTGTGTGTGCAAGATTCCAGTCTGATCCAAGAGAATCACACTACAAAAAGGCAATCAAAATACTGAAATATGTTAAAGGTACAGTCAATGTTGGATTATGGTATCCTAAAGATTCTGGACTTCAATTGGTTGGCTATTCTGATGCTGATCATGGAGGATCAACTCTTGATAGAAAAAGTACCTCTGGAACTTGTCAGTTTTTGGGTACTAGATTAATATCATGGTTCAGCAAGAAGCAAACTTGTGTCGCCAATTCATCTACTGAATCTGAATACATTGTAACTGGTTGTTGCACAGCTCAAATCCTATGGATTCAGCAACAATTAAGAGATTATGGTATTTCTGCAAAGAAAACACCAATCTTTTGTGATAATACAAGTGCTATTGCAATTACGCAAAATCCTAAGTTTTATTCTAGGACTAAGCACATTGATATTAGACATCATTTCATTGGAGATCATGTGAAAAAAGGTGATATTGAGGTTGTGAAAGTAGGCACTGAAGATCAGCTTGCTGACATCTTCACCAAGCCCCTACCGGATAATAGGTTCGCAATGCTAAGGTATAACCTTGGATTGATTGAACTACCTCAATAAAGGATACATTTGGCAGAATGCTGAAACAGGTATTCAACAAGCCAAAGTATTCCTATTTACTGATTTCTTCTAAGAAATGATAAGTCACTACATGATTGCTGAAACAGGCATTCAGCAAGTAATTCCTTCAAAACGGGTATTTGTTAGGAAACTTGATCACTTGCTGAGACATGCACTCAGTAAGAGAAAGAACTTAAATATTGCTGAGACGGGCACTCAGACAATCAAAAGATACTGAAACAGGTATTCAAGTATCTAAGGAATTCTCTGAGACGGGAACTCAGAAAAAGAGCAAAGCTCATCTCTCAGATTTTACCAAAGGATATCTCAAGTAAAAAAAGAATTTACTGATACGGGAAATCAGAAATATCTTTTAAACTTAAAGAAAATACGAGATATCTAAGTAAGGGGGAACTTTCAGCAAGTATCAAGTGTGATAATTCAAACTCGCTGAAAAGACTCTTGTCTATTTCAGCAAGCAATCTATTCCCTTAAAACTCGGTAAGATCAATTTGTGACGTTAAACTGGCACAGATAAACTCGCAATAATCATGACATGAAATTCAATCGTGGCCATTGATTAAAAGCATTTATTTATCTAACGGCTAACAAAACAAAGAGAGAGAGTGCTCTGACGGTTTTAGTTAGTGGGCCACTACGCATTCAATGCAAAGGCTCCACTAACTCCAGTGTTTCTCTGTTTTACCCTTGCTGAGAGCTCAAATCGATTGAGTTTCTCACACACCAGAGACACTATATAAAGAAGGAGTTAGAGAAATGACAAAATTCTTTAACTCACATTTCCTTTCTCTGCAAATTATAGCCTGAATCTACTGTACCTCCGGTCAAAAAGCAAAACTATCTCTTTTCGTACACATTTTATTTCTATATAAAAAGAAATGTCTCCCAAGAGACAGTTATCAAAGTCCTCAAAGTCGTCAAAGGTTGATAGTGCTGAAACACGCACTGCTCCGGTGACTACTCCGGCCACAAACACAACGAAAGTTGTGTTGAAAAACGACCGAATCACAGAAAAACCTATGCCTCCGTCATATCTTGACACTGCAAAGTGTGAGATGTTGATGCAATGGGGAGGGTTTGCAAAAGAAAAGTACATTAGGTACTTTTATGAACAAGAACTCGATGACCAAAATGAAGAGGCGCTTGAGTTTATCAAGCAGCAAGGCCTCATGAACTTTATCTCTGCTCGCACTAAGCAAGTGAGCATGATTGATACAATGGAATTCTACAACAATGCAGAAATCCAGTCCCTCACAGACAGTAATGGAGTCACTGAAAAAGTGATCCTTACTTATGTTCAGAACACGCAAATCGTCCTGAAATGGACTGATTTAGCGGAGATATTTCAGATTCCAACCACTGGAACTGAAGATGACGTCACTGCCACTGACGAACAAATTGAAGCTTTCTACAGTGACGTCAGAAATGAGAAAATGAAGAAAGGCGAGATAGCTCCCGTGACTTGGACAAAGCACGTTAAGAGAAAGCATCTCTGCCATTCACTTGGTCTAGTAGCTCTGCTGCTAATAAAAGTTCTTGACTCCCAAGTTGGAGGAATTGACCAAGTAGGCCTTAGAAGATGGCCATTGCTGATGCACATCTATGAAAATAAAACGGAACTTAACTGAGCTAAGTACATTTTCAACAGGCTTGTTGATTGTGTTACTAAGTTCAAGGTAAAGGTTGAAGACAACAAGGTCTCACCTTCCTTTCCAGTTATGTATGGAATCAAGATATTCTATATCCTTGAACATTTCAGGATTCAGCTAAGAAACCCATTGCCAATCAAGAAATCTATGTGCAATGTGGGAAGATCTTTCTACAAGCAGAATGTACCTAAGATTGCTGGAAAGAAAACTAAGAAGACAACAACTGCAAATGTTGTCAGCACAAGCCAACAAGAAAGGTATACAACAGCCGCAGATGTTACCACTCAGCAACTTAGAGATGAAACTGCTGGAGATGGTGGTAACACAAAAGCAACAAGGTATGTGTACAACACCAGTTGCTGAAAATGCAACTATAGATGACTCTGGGAAACTAGAGAAATCTAACAAGAAAAAGAGGAAAGCTGATGATGACACTCAGACTGCAGCATCATCAGCAAACCCCATACCTAAGAGGAAACGCACAAGCAACAAAAGGAAGAAAACACTGGCTCGCCAGTCAGTCCCTGATGTCCAAGACTCCTCAGTCAATTCCCAGACAAATGCTGAAACGCATTTGCCAGTAGATGTTGCTGAAGTAATTACTGAAGCCTATGTCAGCAATGTTGAAGTGTTTGCGGAAGCCTTCAACAATCAACTCAATGTTGATAATTCTACTGAGAATAGACCACAAGGCAGTGGAAATGAAATTCCTGCCCAAGAACCTGATATCTACATTGTAGATAATCTAGATGATCCAACTATGGAACCAGTAAGCGATATTGCTGCTGATCTGCAAAAAGCGGCACTTGCTGATGCTGCTGAAAGATGGTTGCTGAACAAGCAACTCATCAAGTTGCTGAAACAACGCTTGCTGAAGAACCAGTTGCTGAAATAGCAATGGTTCCAGTTCCTGAAGTTGCTGAAACTCAAGAAGCATTATTCAAAGACGCATCTCATGATGCTGAGAATACTAGCCCAAGTTCACCCAAGACATCAATTGACAAAGTCCAGCTTGTACTGGAAGATTTAAGCAAACAAATGGAGTTGGAAATTGAAGAATCATCCAACAAGTCAATTGATCTCTTCATGACAAGCAGTGAGCTCAATGGTCAAGATGCTTCTGCTCAACTTGTCATTTCAGAGATAAGGGAGATTGCTGAAACCGCATAGCTTTCTCAGAAAGAGCAAAACCAGAAGTCTGCTGAAGAAACAGTCCAAGAATCTGAAGAAACTGTTAATGCTGAAAGGACTGAGCCACAACCTGTCCTTCCTCAGCAGGTAGTTAATTCAATCATCAGTAAAACTTCAAATTCTGAAAATTGTTCTTTTGCTAAAATTATCTTATCTCTACAGACTTCTCAAGATGCAAGTCTGATGGTTGCTGAAGCCTCTGCACCGGAACCAACACTCCCTGCTCAGCAGGTAGTTAATAATTTTGGTATAAAAACTAAGTTTGACAGCTTAGTACTTGTGTCTAACTTTAATTTATTTCAGGATGAACAAATGGAGGATGCTACTCAAGCTCCTCATGGAATGTAAATTGTACTACATGAGCTTGCTGACTCTCAGCAGGTAAATCATGTTTCAGATATAAACTCTAAGACAATTCTCCAAACCATTCCTGATCTAAATAACGTTTTTTTTCAGGCTCAAAAGGAGACCACTGAAGTGGTACTCATCACTGAAGATCATCAAGTAAGTTCTGAAGAACTGTACTTGAACTTCAAAAGGACAACCTTGTCAAGAGTTGCTAAATCTGTCAGCAACTGGCAAAGGTACAGGCGAATGGATTTCTCAGATCTTCACCTTCATCTCTCAAATGAGAAAAAGAGATCTTCTCTGCTGAAGCTCGAAACATTTGTCCACTCCATCCTTCCTGAAGAAATGACATATTCTCATCAAATGAGCTCCAATCTGATTGCTCAAATCAGAGAGAATATGAAGGCCAAATTCAAGAGTGCCTCTCCAGCTGAACAAGCTGTTATGCTCAAAGGTCTATTTGTGCCTGTGGTGGCTGATCCCCACAAAATAAATGAGGAAGAGGAAGTGACAAGTGTTGCTTTGTATAAGCACGTGGAGTTGGTTATTCTGACAGACGATGATGAAGAAGAGGAAGATGAGAACATTCCCACTGATCCCAGTGATGATGAAGGGAAAGATTCAAAGGACAAGAAAAACGACGATGATGACAATCAAGGTCCAAGTCCTGATGCTGGAGGATTGAAGTTAATAGTTGCTGAAAATGCTCAACCTCAAAATCAGCAAGCTGAATAACAACAATCTCAGCAAGAATCTCAACCTGCTCCTGCTGATGCTGAAAATCAAGCACATGTGCAAGGTGCTGATACTGAAGAAGAATACGCCAGAAAAAGGGCTGCCTTGAAAAATGGCAAGAACCAAGTTTCTGATGCCAAGGTCACTGATGCAAACCTTGATGATGAAGATGAATTGGATGAAGATTACCAACGAGCTCTACAGAACAGTCTATTGATCCATGCAAGGCATACAAAGGATCTAGAAATTGGTGAATCTTCAAGACCAAGACCAAAGGAAGTTCCATCCCTTCCTTTTACTACTGGCGAAACTCCAGTAATTGAGCCCCATACTCAATTAAAACTAACTACTGGTGAAACTCCAGTTGTTGAGTCTGAAGCGTTGCCATCAGCAACCACTCAACATAAAGGAAGTGAAGCTACTGATAAAGGTTCAAAAGTTGCTTAACTTGATGAATCTGAGGATGATGACGACTTGTCAGAAAATGAAGATGAACAATCCAAGCGAGACCCCAAAGTTGTTCAGATTCCTCCTCCTGATTACATCACTTATGAAGGAGATTCTTTAAGAGCCGAGCTGCTTTTACAAGATGATTAGTTTGCTTCCGAACTTAAGGTTCATTCCTTAACACCTCATTTAGTGCCGTTCCCAAGAGTTGAGGAGTTTACTCCCAGAATTCTAGCACTAAAGCAAGTCCATGATGCCTGCAAACCTGAAGATGATGCATTGCTTGCTGAGAGCCAACTTGACATTGAAAAGATATTGGCTACAGTGCTGAGACGCACTACAACTTTGACAATAGCTTAGAAAGACATCAGTCTTTATCACAAGAGCTATGAAGAAGATGTAAGTCAAGCGCTCAGGCTTGCAAAGAATGCTCTAGTGAAGGCACAAAATATTATGGATGAGAAGGTCGCAACAGAGAAAAGACATGAAGAGAACATGATGAATATTCAAAGAGAGTTGTCAAAATGACTTCTGACCAACAGCAAATCATCATGAAGTATAACAGTTTAAGCACTCTTGCTGAAAATAGCAATGAGTTTTATTCTCTGCACATCACCCCGATGTTGCAATCCATGTCTAAGGGGGAAAAGAAGAATACTAGAAAAGAAACCAAACCCCTCCTGCTCCTGCTGTTGATGCGCCACTGCCCATAGAACCGCTTGCTGAAAAAGAGCAAAGTTCTAAAAGGCAAGCAAAATTTGAGTTGAATTCAACAAGTACCAAAAAGAGAAAAACCGCTGCTGAAACTCAAGATTTTTGCCATACTGAAAGTCATCACAATCTGAATGAAGAAGATGATGACAATCAAATAATAGCTCAAGCAATAAGAGCTAGACCCTTAACAGCCTTGACTCCGTCTGGCCACTCAAAGCATTTTCCGTCTGACTCTTCAGCAAGAGATCAAGACAATGCTAAGACAAGAAGAAGAAGGCAAAGAAAGGAAGAAAAAAGGCTGGCCAGCATTGCTATTGGCTCCGGCATTGAATATACAAAGACCAGTAATGACGAAACCACTCAGAATGTAATCAGAAACATTCATGGTTGCTGGATCTTAAAGCTGGAAGACTTGCTGGTAAATGAGTTCTTTCCTACAGCCATATTGAATCAAATGTTCAAATGGATTGAACTCAAGGTCCAAAGAAAGCAAAGGGAAGAATCCCTCCCAAGGAATATTGCTGGGAAATGGTTGAATCTTAAGGTCCAAGTAAGAAGAATTGCCATTGGTAAGACATACAAACAAGAACCAAATCTGATCAAACCACATGGCATCGCTTACTACTCTGACCCAGTAACAAAGAAACCTAAGAAGAAACTTGGATTGATTCCTTATGATTACTTCTATCTTACTGCTAAGGATAAAGAAGAAGATCTTCTCTAGCTAAGAAAGATTCATCCGAAAAGCATTTCAGATACACATCTTCTCCATGCCAGCAATTGGGGCATGCATTTGTGGGTAACTAATTACATGAAAATGAATGTTGAAAAGCATCATCATACTGCCTGCAAAAATGCAAGAATTCTTCAACTACAAGTCCGTAGGCTTCTGGAAAACTACGAAAAGGATTGTGTTGAATTCACTGCACTTGCTGAGAAGAGTGTAAGAGAGATTTTGAGAAAATCCTCTGATTCTTTGTTATCTATGCTTTCTTGTAAACTTCTGAATGATAACTTTCAGCAATGAATTCTTTTTTACTCTTATTGGTTTTTGATTATGCAACTTACTTATGCTTACTGTTTATTATTTCAAGTATGCTTGCATTAATCATCTGATTTATTCAACATCAGAAACCTCTAAAAGGGTAACAATTAATTTAGCCATGGATTGCTAACATCAAAAAGGGGGAAATTTGTTAGGAAACTTGTAATTTTGATGAGGAATTAACCATGCTAAATTAAGGAAAGTCCAGTAACTAGTACTCTTAAGGTCCATAGGAATTTAGAATTTTAAGGACATTGTAAAAGAGGAACGTTTGCTGATGACTTAGTTAGGTTCTAGATAAGTTATTTCTTTTGCGTATGATGTATTTTATTTTCTGAAAAGAAAATAATTTATTGATGCTGAAGCTTATGATGTATCTTATTTTCTGAAAAGAAAATAACATATTGAAGCATTTAGAAACCTCTCAGAATCTTGAAGATCTGAAGACTTGAAGAATTCGAAGATCTGAAGATTGCTGAAGACTGGCATATACAAAGGCACGTGTTGCTCAGAAAGTGAAATTTCAGCAACAGCATTGCATATGTGAAAATCTGAAAGACAGAGTAGGTTGTGCTTGCTGAAACTGGGACTAACACTTGCTGATAGAACATATGTGACCCATTGCTGAAAGTACTTGAATTTGCGCTCCAATGTTACTGTTTGAATTCTATTCAAATATGCATTAAATGCAAAGCTTACACGTGGAAGGACAAGAAGACTAGAAGACAAACAAAGACGCTGCTGAAAGTACAAAAGCAAGATAGTGACATGTTAAGGAACAAAAGCCTTAGGATTTGAAATTCAAACGGCTCCTTACTAACACTATAAATAGAGGTCATCTGGCAAAGAGTTGAAGTGTGTCAACAACGTAATCAAACTCTCACTTGTGCTTAAAACTCACATACCTTCAAACTCTCTACATCTGCCATTGATCCGTTCCAAGACTTAAAGCTTGAAAAAGCTGCTTGTGAAGAAGTAGAACAAACTCGGCTAAGAAATTAGTTAAGTGTTCTTTCTTTCGAACAAGAACAAGTCTTGACACCAGAAACAATCAAACTTGTTTACTGCAAAGTATTCCAAGTTGTGTTTCTTAGATTACTTGTTGTAACTGAATAAGTTATAATTAAGTTATCTCACCCCAAAACTCTCTAACTGAAAATACACCCTTTCAGGCGTGATATTCAGGGGGAACTTAATCGAGCATAGTTTTGCTGATTAAAAGTACCAAGTTTGGTGGCGAACAAGGTTACGTTCTCTAGTTTAGGTTGGAGACAAAGCAAGTGTGCTTTGGTTTCTGTTGAATCACTCTAGATAGGAGATTGTAAGGAACCTCAATCATATCTTAGTGGATTCAGTCCTAGAAAGGACAAAGTGGATTAGTTGAGAGATTACGCCACTCTCAGATACCACTATAAAAGTGTTTGTGTGATTTATTTTCTGTATTTAGTTTTCAGCAAATCATATCTGTCTGTACACAGTCACTCACTTCACTTGCTGAAACCTTGCTGAAAAAAGCACTTATTGTATCAAAGACTTCCGCTCTCTGATTTTAAGTATCAACAAACCAAGCTACTGTAAAGTAACTTACGCTTGCTGAGAAAGTTAAGTATCAGCAAACTCATTACTGAAAAGTAATAAGTACTTGCTGAGAAAGTTTTAAACGATGAAAGTTTGAAAAGACTATTCACCCCTCTCCCTCTAGTCTTTTCTTGTTGTTTAAAGGGACCAACAATATATATAAATATAATAGAATTATTATTAATTAGATTAATATTAATTCATTATATATGGAATATATATTTTATAAATATAATTAATGGAATTGAATTGGATTTAATTAATTAATTGAAGACTTGTGCATTTGGGCGGGATTTAGAATGAGGTCCAAATAAAGAAAAGGGAATAAAATAATAAATAAAACAGAACCAGGTAGCTGGGTCGATGGTATGGGGGCAACGTTTTGCTGCCCCATGTATTTTATTTATTTATTTTATTTTATTTTCCTTCTTTTCTTTTAATTCTTTCTTTTAGTAATTTGATTTATCTGTTTGTTAGATTTGTTGATGACTTTAGAAGTCTCCTAGTCAATTAGATTTGCTGGGATAAGAAATCTTACGTGATATTCTAAACAAACTTACTGATTAAATCAGAAAGAAAGAAAGAAGTCTTCCATTCTATTCCAACACACGTGAAAACACTTTCTCTCTGAAAGTCAGAAAGAAAATCTTCTTTCTCTCTATTAGCTCAAACAAAAGAACCTCCTAGCGTTCTTGATAGAAATCACTGCCCGTGGATACCAAGGTCGACACTACAAGGAAAACTGAATTTAGCGACGGATGTCATCCGTCGCTATATGTTAGCTATCCGTCGCTAAAGGCGATTAGCGACGGATTGTCCGTCGCTAAATAGGACGTCGCGAAAAGTGGCATCGCTAAAATAAAAAGCGACGGTTAAACCCAGCCGTCGCAAAATAATAGCGACGGATAAACCTATCCATGTCCCTAGTGGTCGTTGACCATTATGGAGACGGAACAAATTATCCGTCGCTATTAGTTTGCGACGGATGGGTTTAACCGTCGCTAAATGGATGGGACACGTGTCCTTCCCTGGCCAAGTGCTCAGTGCGACGGATAGAGTCATCCGTCGCTATATTTTATATATATATATATATATATATATATATGTATAGTATATATATATATTATATATGTATATATATAGTTGTATATATGTATATATGTATATGTATGTATATGTATAGATATATATATATATATGATATATATATATATATATATATATATATATATATATATACATATATATATATATATATCTATATATATATACTATATACATATATATATATATATATATATATATATTATATATATATTATATCTATATATCATATATATTTTCTTTTTTTAATTTCTGTTATTGTTTTCAAATTATGTTTGTTATTCGAGTTAAAATTGAATGCGCCAGAGATTTATGAACGATGATTGACGGTACGAAACTATAAATTTCATTCAACAAACTAAAATTGTACGTACAGAAATACTAAAATGTACGAACATAAACATAAAAAACGAGCATCTCAAAATGTACGGAGATGCAATCCTACAATGTACGAACATAAACTAAAAATACTAAAACTACTAGCTACTCCTCTACCTCTGCGTTCTCCTCGGCCTCTGCGTTCTCCACCCCACCCAAAGCTCCAACATGGTGGTGTGGCCGGATGAGGGGAGGGTCCCGGTTCCAGTACGCTTCCCACAGCGGCCGAGAAGCCGTGTCAATCCATAGGGGCCATTTTCCCTCCTTGCTCCAGTAAGTTTTGACTCTCATCATCGTATGCATGTGGATGCTAGATCCTCGGACCAGGAACGCATTCCACAACTCCTCCATATAAGCAGGAGGCATATAGTAGTAGTTCTGCAATATATATTCAATGTACATAAGTGAAATGAAACACAATTTACCTAAATGTTACACTTAATTAGTGAGCGCCGCCTACTCAATAACCTAAGGTTGCGGTCTAACATAATCATGGGCGCCGCCTACCCAACATCATGAATGCGGACGTAAAGTTATTAAATACAAATAAAGTACCTCCAATTCCTCGAAAAACTGCTCCTTTGCGGACATAGGAAGCGTACTCCACCTTTCACCCCCACTCCCTAGCTCTGGAAGCGTATGAAATCTTCTACGGATGATGTTACCCAACTTTCTATCAGCTTCAGGCGGGTGAAACCTGTAACACATATTAAAAAAATAATTATGGATACCCACAACTTTATATAAAAACAATTAAATACAAACTTTAAGTACAAAACTTACATGGAACCCTGCCCAACAGAAAGACAGGCAGCCCATTGTCGCCGCCCTGGGGCAGTGCTTGACCTTCGTCGCCGCCCTGGGGTTGTGCTTGACCATCAACGTTCATTGTCTTGATTGTTAGTTAACTTATTGTCAGTTAATAAGTTGTCACTTAATAAGTACAGGCGAGGACTCGGAAAGCAAGGAAAGTTTGTAATGTTTACTCTATGGATACCAGGAAATAAAGTCCATTTATTTGTAGGTCACGCGATGATCATATTATTAGTTTGGTCATATGGTGTGTTCAGTTAAATACAATCAGTTCGCTTAAATGTCAGTAAGGCTTACCAATGGGTGCAAACCAATAAAACGCTTACAGATCGACATTAAATGTATAGTATTAGTTATCACCCAATGTAAGCCTAATCCAACACTTCCAAACTAATATATGTATATCGTTATCACACTTTATAAAATGATTAAATACTAACCAAAATCGTAAAAGTCTACTTCCAGAATAGATTGATAGATTACATCTATTTCAATCTACTTTAATAAACCAAAAATTACTCAAAATAAATATAAATAATTAAATTAACTAATTAACATAATTAACCAGATTTATTTAACTGAATTAATCTATATTATACTAATTACAGTTAATATAATCAATTACAGCCTCTCATTAATTAAAAAAATTTTATAAAATTAAATAAGAAATTGAAAAAATGGAAGAACAAACTGATTATTGCTATAGAACATATATAATCTAACAATTTACAACTAGAAAAATCATAATTAAACACAAAAATTAGAAATCCCCAAAATAGTGTTAGGGTTCTAACCTTTTATTTGGGCATAGAATCTGAGGTGGTGGCAGTGGTGGATTTGAGGCACCGTCGAGTCCTCTACATCCACAAACAAGAAACACAAACAAACAAAGGGAAGAAAATAGAGTCAGATTCGAAACCAAATCAAATGAGAGTAGAAAATTTCGCAGATAAGAAAGGGTAAGAATATACAAAACATAAACACGAGACTTGCCGTGGTGATGTGGTCGAGGTGGTGGTTGTGGTGGTGGAGCCGATCCGTGGTGGTGCTGGTGGATTTGAGATGGGAGGAGAAGAAGGAGTTAGGGTTTGAAGAGATTTGGAATGGAGAAGTGAATGAATATGTACAGACGATGTCGTCTGTATAGTCGACACTTAGCGACGGATAGACTTATCCGTCGCTAGGTGTTCATTTATTTATTTTATTTCAATTTTCTTTATTCTGGTTAACAGAGTTAGCGACGCATAGACTTATCCGTCGCTAGGTTGATGCCGGATTGACCCTTTCCAATGACGAACTGGGCTTAGCGACGGATAGTATCCTTATCTACTAATCCGTCGCTAAATGCCTGATTTCTTGTAGTGCGAAGGAAGTAATCAACCTGTTGATGAGCCATCTTGGAGATTCTGTTGACGAATATTTCATCTCTGGCGAAGAAGGAATCAACCAGCCGGACGAGGAGATTGCAAGGCTCTGTCTGGAGATTGAGGAACAGCTGCCCAGTAAATTTGCCTATCTGCTGGAGAACACGTAAGTGATATCTCCTAGCTTAATAAATGTAATATAGTCATATCAGTTTAGTGAGATCAAAACTTTTAAACTTCCGCTTCTTAGCCTTAGAGGCAATTTCTTCTCACCTTTACTAACAGTGGTATCAGAGCTAGGCTGAATCATGACTATATTCATTTATGATTTATAATATTGTTGTTGTGAATTATTATATGTATGTTTATGTTTAAAGTTTCCAGATTTTAATTGTTTTTAAGAAAGGAAAGGAAAACAAAACATGGGTTTTATTACTGTATGTAATTTTATTTCCAGATTCTTTATATTAGATTTAAAGGAAGGAAATAAATTACATTAGTAGCTTGGCTACTATATTTACGTTGGAAAGAAACTGGCAAAGGTGGAGATGGTTCTCCACCGAAGCTTGGCTCCCTATCATTCTTTTCTATGGTTTCAATCTCTTCTTCTTTGTACCTTTTAAGAAACATAGTTGATTTGGTTTGTGGCTTATGGAGTTTTGAAACTCATTTAAAGTTAATTTCAAGCTTTGTAAACACAAACCTCGAATCAAACTAAAATGCTATGGAGAAGAGTTACAAGAACATGAAAAGGAAGGATGCAAAAAAAAACCGCTCAAACGCACCCTGGAGGTGAGGGGCGGACCGCCCCCTGGGAGAGGCGGTCAGCCTCCCACCACCCGAGAGGCTTGGCCTCTCTGTGGTTGAGGGGCGGACCGCCCCCTGTGAGAGGCAGTCCGCCTCCCACAACCCGAGAGGCTTGGCCTCTCTATGGTTGAGGGGCGGACCGCCCCCTGTGAGAGGCGGTCCGCCTCCCATGTCCAGAGGCCCCGGGGGTTTTGAAGATTTTCCCTTTTTTAATTTATAAATGGTTTATAAATTATATTTAAACCCTATTAATACTTTTGGAAGGTGATTAAAATATTTAGAGACATAAATATAAGTTTATAATATTTAGTAACATGTTGTTAGTTTATAAATAGTTTATAAACTACATTTTAGTAGTAATGTAATGCTTTGGAAGATTATATTATTATTAAAACTTGTTTAAAGGTTTTGGAAATTCTTAGAGAATTTATAAATTAGATTTATGACTTACATATAATGATAATAATCCACAACAACTACTTGTATGCTCCAACTTGATTGTATCACAGGTGTTGAATGTCTAAATGAGCAATTTAATATTTAAATATTATATTTAAATACTGTTAGTCCGCATTTGTTGTATGGGTAGGCGGCACCCATCAATTTCTGGACCACATCTGTCATATGCATGGGTAGGCGGCACCCATTACTTGCTAGTCCGCAATTGATATGTATGAGTAGGCGACACTCATTACTTGTTGGACCGCATTGCATGAGCCTTGGATAGGCGGCACCCATTATGTGATGCATGTTAGGGATCTTGGTCAAGCGACTAAATACCTCATTTGAATGTTCCCCAATTAATTTAAGTCTCGATTAAATCGCATGATGTCACCCATCATAATTGAAGGTTTAATGGACTTACTAATCTCGTGGGTAATATGCACAATAGTGCTTACTCCGTTTGCCGTAAGAAAGTTGCCTTCATAGGGCCATTGTTGGTGTCGTGTGATGATTATGACTTACTTCAATTATGTAGAGTCGCCATAGCGTCTGACATATTTTGAGGACATCGATCAAAATGGTTTTGATCAACCAAGAGTTGTATTGTACAATTGGTTTGGAGACCTACCTGTTTGGTTATTATAGTGATCAGTCATAGCTGGGGCTATAATAGTGCAATCATGGATCTTGACGCACTACAACTATTGTAAAATAATGGTTCGTACTCTCTAAAGGGGTCAGGAATATGTGAAAATAGTGAGAACTGAATAAAGCTAAAGTCCTAGTTTATTTAGTCGCTGATTGTGATCATAGAAGTTATTTTGGAGTATTAATTTCAGTTTTATTTATTTACTTCTCTAGGTCTGAAAAGATGGCCAATTTATCCATAAGAATGATCTTGGAGAAATGCACTCTTACTGGTCCAAACTTTATGGACTGGATCCGTAATATTCGTTTGGTGCTTAGGCAAGAGAAAATTGAGTACGTCTTGGACGGGCCAATCCCCACTCCTCCTACTGTTGCTGCTGAGCTTGCTAAGTTTGACAAAGCTGCTCACCAGAAGCACAAAGATGCTGCTGCTAATGCACAGTGTGTTATGCTAGCTTCAATGACTATGGAGCTGCAAAGGCAACATGAAAACATGATGCCATATGAAATGCTCGAGCACCTCAAAAGCCTCTTTGGAACTGTTTCTAAGAGTGTTGAGTTTGATCTTCTTAGAGAAATCTTTAAAATGAGGATGTCTGAAGGAGGGAATGTATCTGAACACGTGCTCAAGATGATTGGACTCATTGAGAAACTGGCAACTGCTGGAATCAAATTTGAGAACCGTGTTTCAGTCATCATCATCCTTCAATCATTGTCGGATTCATATTCCACATTCATCATGAATTACAATGTGAATGCCAAAGATGCTACACTTCCTGAAGTCCACAATATGCTTAAGACCTATGAACAGGCTCAACCTAAGAGGAAGTCTGTTATGCTGGTTGGATCATCTGCGAAGGCTCACCCTAAGGGCTATGGCTCAAAGGGTAAGGCTAAGCAAACCAAGAAGCCAAAGGTTGGACCTAAGGCCAAGGTTTTTAAGCGCAAGGTTGGAAATCAGAAGAAGGTGGTGAACATGGAGAAGGAGACGTGTCTTTACTGCAAGCAGAAAGGACACTGGAAGAGAAACTGCACGAAGGCAATTGTTGATGGAGTTGTGACCACGCATGGTGCATCTGGCTCCCATCAAGGTATGTTTGTCATTGAGATAAATATGTCTACACAAAACTCGAATTGTTGGGTATTAGATACTTCTTGTGGCTCACACATTTGTAACAATTTGCAGGGGCTCATTGATAGCCGACAGGTTAGACCAAGGGAAATTGATCTACGCGTAGGAAATGGATCGTCCGTTGCTGCCCTACGTGTTGGAACTTATAGATTATATTTACCCTCGGATTTTGTTTTAGAATTGAAAAATTGTTATTTTGTTCCTTCTATTGTAAGAAACATTATTTCCATTCCGATGTTAGGCAATGAAGGGTTTTTCATCCATTTTGCCAATAATAATTGTTATTTTTCGCATAATGGTATTGATATTGGAAATGCTCCTCTTATGAATGGTTTGTACTTACTTGAATGTAGACATAATTTATTTCATATACAAAACAAACGACCAAAGCTTGATAATTCAAGAAATATCACTTACTTGTGGCATTATAGACTTGGTCACATTAATGAGATAAGAATTGCAAGGTTAAGAAAGTTAGACTATTTAGCACCATTTGATTTTGAATCATATGGGAATTGTGAATCATGTCTTAAAGGAAAAATGACCAAGAAACCTTTTTCGGGAAAAGGTACTCGAGCTAAACAAGTACTTGAGTTAGTTCACTCTGATGTGTGTGGACCTTTCAAAACTCAAGCTAGGGGTGGGTTTTCTTACTTTATAACCTTTACCGATGATTTCTCTAGGCTTGGCTATGTGTATCTTATGAAACACAAATCTGAAGCTTTTGAGAAATTCAAAGAGTATAAGGTTGAAGTAGAGAAACAACTTTAAAGAAGTATTAAGACTCTTCGATCAGATCGAGGAGGAGAATACTTAAGTAAGGAATTTTTGGATTACTTAAAGCTTAATGGAATTCAATCACAATGGACTCCACCAGGAATACCACAAATTAATGGTGTTTCTGAGAGAAGAAATTTGACTCGAGCACATCTCTGGGAAGATCCTGTTGATGAGCCATCTTGGAGATTCTGTTGACGAAGATTTCATCTCTAACGAAGAAGGAATCAACCATCCGGACGAGGAGATTGCAAGGTTCTGTCCGGAGATTGAGAAACAGCTGCTCGGTGAATTTGCCTATCTGCTGGAGGACACGTAAGCGATATCTCCTAGCTTAATAAATGTAATATAGTCATATCAGTTTAGTGAGATCAAAATTTTTAAACTTCCGCTGCTTAGCCTTAGAGGCAATTTCTTCTCACTTTTACTAACAACTATGTGGTGAGATTCATAGTATAATGAATTGTTTTATTCGTTAGAACTGATTTTAACGGTATGTGATAATAATAATTAATTATTTGTTATGGTGGCTTTTGGGCGTTTGTTCAATCATGGTGGCTTCTCACCTTTGGGCGTTTGTTCAATCATGGTGGCTTCTATGTGAGGTTGATCTTGCATCCGTCCGGAATGATGAAATAGCAACTCCAAATTTCTACTACATGATGTTAATCGTAAGTGACATTTTTTTTTATCATACCACTGTTTTAAATATTTATTTTCTAAACCTGTTTGCTAATATTATTTGATTTTATATTGTAGATGGATGTGTTCCAGTATGAGATCTTCGATAGGGTCGAAGAGTTGTTGCGAATTCTAACCGAAGCATCACATCCAATGGCCAAATATTTATCATGCATAGTTAAAATGTTGAATGGTGATGAACAAATTCGACAACAAGATTACGTCTCTTCAAAGAGATTGCAACAATGCCAAGAGGGTTGTCCCGTTTGAAGAATTATAAAAAAAAAAAAATTATTAGGCCAGCTTCGCGATTTAAATTATGGTATCTTTGCTTTGGATTTCAATATTCTAAAATTTTGCAACGATGATCATATCGTGGGGATGGATGATATAGATGATGGCTTGTGTTTTATTTGTTTGGCAAACCAGGAAGTATTAAGCTATAGCCGTACTTATGAATTTCATACGGCTATAGATGAGATTTAATTCATCGAATCGTTGTATGATTAAAAAAGTTTAATTTTTTCGACGGTTAATGTCATTTGCAATATAACTCATTTTAGCTTATATCGATTATATATGATTACTACAGTTTCTTTTTCTTTTTCTTTTTTCTTTTTTTTTCTTTTTTTGTATTTTTATTTTTTTACCTTTATAAAACAGATTCGATATTATAATATTGACATAATAATTTTTATTTCCACTTGATGATATACTATTAAATGTATAATAGCTATTTCGTTGAGTGATTGATCTCATTGTGCTATATCTTTGGTATGTATTTAATAATACTAAAGTTTTGGTAATTCAGCAAATCGTCTAGTCAACACATTAATTGTTTAAATTAGGAGTTAAATACAATTACATAACCTCCATATATATGTTGATATCGATATCTTTATTCAATTAGAGGTACTCCACGTATTTTTTATAATTACCTTTAATTTTGCAAACCAGATTTAACATGTTTAATCGATTTACCTTTAATTATATACGATACATTTGGAACAATTATTGTATTGCATAATCATTACCTAATATACTCTATACATTACATTATAAATAGTCTTTGCTACTATCATAGTGTATGTCCACGAATTTAAGAGCAATATATATTGAAATCAACGTTCAGATGGATGTTGACATCTCAAAGTCCAAGAACAGGATCTGCAGGGCCATCATTCATGTTCGTAAGCGCAAATAAATCATCCGTAAACAACATAGTCGGATATTATCTATTCCAACGGATTTGGTTAGAAAAATCATTCAACGTGTTGCTGTGGACTCATCATAATCGATTGGTGTACTTCAGTTAACGTGAGAATTTATTGTATTCAACAAGCTATTGCGAATTGTCTGATTTCCATATAATTTTTATTTTATCGCATTGATTTATCTACAGTTGCAAATGTCTTAATAAACTATCATCTGAGTCCTTTGTTTACCGCTATATGAAGTTCGAGTTATTTCATTCAAAGAGTATTTCATCATCCGAATTACTTCTCCATGCCAAGTGTCTTCAACATGATAACCCAGACTTACTATACAGATACGCCTTGGTAAGTCGAACTTACTAATTATTCAGCATAAACATTTTTTTCTTACATCCTTACTAACACAAATTTCTACAAATATTGATGCAGATAGATTACTTCTTCTAGAAAAAATATGAAACTGCCCAACAGTTCCTTCAACGGGCAATGTTAGTTGGTCATGTGGAAGCAGCGTATTTGAGTTGTGTGTTCAAGATTTGGCACATGCATGATCCACAAATTAGGGAAGACGGTATATCAATAATGCATGCATATGAAGGTTAGAATATTGTGGTTCATACGTGTTTCAATGTGTTGTATCCATACACCGAGTGGAAGTGGATCAAGCACTGGGTGTCACTACTGCCTAGCGCACAGAGAATTGATGATCCTATTCGACACCACCAATTGACCCCGTTACTGTAATTGTGGCTAATAAGTTGAAATAATATCTTAATATGCAACATCAATATTGATTTTTATTTTATCTATTAGGCGTCCATATTATTTAGTAACATGTTTGATGTACAATACTACGATAGTCTGCCATAATGTATTTAAAATTCAAGATAACATTTAAAAAACAATAGGTGCATTGATGTTTTGTTATAACACATTATGTGTTAGGAAACTTGTAATTTTGATGAGCAATTAACCATGCTAAATTAAGGAAAGTCCAGTAACTAGTACTCTTAAGGTCCATAGGAATTTAGAATTTTAAGGACATTGTAAAAGAGGAACGTTTGCTGAAGACTTAGTGTAGGTACTAGTTTGGTGCTTTAGTTTTGCTGATGATGTACTTTGTTTTTACAAATGAACTATTGAAGCACTAGAACCGCTCAGAAACTTGAAGATTCGAAGACTGAAGACTTATGAAGAATTCTTAGAAAGGTATCTACAAAGGCACATGTTGCTCAGAAAGTGGAAATTTCAGCAACAACTCGCATAAGTGAAAATCTATATGACAGAGTAGGTTGTGCTTGCTGAAACTGAGACTGACTGCTTGCTGAAATACATATGTGACCTCCTTGCTGAAAGTACTTGCATTTTGGCTCCAACGTTCACATTTGAATTCGATTCAAATGAACATTAAATGCAAAGTAAGCACGCGAAGAACATGAAGACTAGAAGATAAATGAAGGACGCTGCTGAAAGTACAAAAGCAAGATAGTGACATCTTAAGGAACAAAGCCTTAGAATTTGAAATTCAAACGGCTCCCTTGATTCACTATAAATAGAGGTCATCCGGCAAAGAGTTGAAGTGTGTCAACAACGTGATCAAACTCTCACTTGTGCTTAAACACTCAATCTTCCATACTCTTTACTGCCTATTGATCCGTTCCAAGACTTAAGCTTGAAACAAAAGCTACTTGTGAAGAAGTAGAACATTCACGGCTAAGAAATTAGTTAAGTTTTCTTTCTTTCAAACAAGAACAAGTCTTGACACCAGAAACAACTTAACTTGTTTACTGAAAAGTATTACGAGTTGTGTTTCTTTAGATAACTTGTTATAGCTGAAAAAGTTATACTCAAGTCATCTCATCCCAAACCTCTCTAACTGATAAACACCCTTTTTCAGGCGTGAAATTCAGGGGGAATTAATCAAGCATTGTGTTGCTGATTAAGTGTCCCAAGTTTGGTGGAGAACAAGGTTTAGTTCTCTAGTTAGGTTGGAAACGAAGCAAGTGTGTTTTGGTTTCTGAAGAATCATTATAGATAGGTGTTGTAAGGAACCTCAAGCTTATCTTGTTGTGGCCCAAGTACTACTTTAAGCTAAATGAATATGTAATAAGCAAGCAATAGCAGATATATGAATAAATATGAGATGAACTGAAGGATTGTATTAATATCGCAAGAGACGATTACAACTCTTGGTGAATGACCGGAGAAACTGTCGGAACTTGCAATATTCCGGTGAGGTATTAGAATAGGAGATAGATAGATTCAATGTATTTAGGTAGTTAGGATAGCATGGGAGTCTGTGAGATTACCTCAACAAACTTCACTGATTATTTCCTTTCTCCACCACACACATATAGTGATGCCAAAATAGGACAAGGACAGCTGGAGGTAATTTACTGGGTGGATTGTTTCTCTCAACGGCCAATTCACCTGCACAAAACTAAAAGATAAAATAGAAATTACAGCTGCAGTAAACTGTAAAATACTAAAGTGCCAAAATAGAAAATGCGTTAAGTAAAATGCGCCTTTGACGGATTGACTAGATAATGGGCACGACAATGCTCTCTCCTCAATTTTGCCTTGTCCTCAAGGCAAAGGGAATTTAGGGTACTGCCGGAGAATTGACTCATGCTTCTCCTAGGTCGCCGCTTCCGGCGGGAATCCAGACCACTGAATCAGATGTTCGGTTGAAAGGCGATTGCGAGCACGGATCGACCGAGTTTGGAGCACGGCAATTGGGTAAGTCATTGGTGAGCCCTCGCTGTTGATTTCTGGTAAATTAGGATTTGGGGAAAAACGAGTCTTGATCTTTTTCTTCAGTAAAGAGACATGAAACACATTATGCATCTTGGTTTCTGCAGGCAGATCAAGCTTGTAAGCCACAGTTCCAACTTTAGCCAAGACTTTGAATGGTCCGAAGTACTTGATGGACAATTTGGTTCGTCGTTTGAGTAAAGTGTTGCCAACTTGAAAAGGCTGCATCTTCAGGAACACGAGATCTCCAACGTCAAATGATCTTTCAGTGCGGTGAGAATCAGTATACCTTTTCATTCTCTCTTGAGCAAGTAGTATATTTTCCTTCAAGAGTTGTAACATTTGTTGCCTTGTCCAAATCATTTCTTTAGCTGCAGAAAGAGGTGCTTGAAGATATGGTCCAAGAGATAGTTGGGGAGGTGGGTAGCCGTACAGAGCTTGGAAAGGGCTAATCTTGATGGAGTGGTGGTAACTGGAATTATACCACCACTCAGCCAAAGGTAACCATTCAACCCACTTCTTTGGTTTAACATGAATCATACAGCGTAAATAATTTTCCAAACATCTGTTTAACCTCTCTGTCTGGCCGTTACTTTGAGGGTGATGTGTTGCACTCATGTTCAATTGTGTTCCCAATAGTCTAAAGAATTCTTTCCAGAACCCACTCTGAAAAACCACATCCCTATCACTTACTATCACCTCAGGAATTCCATGTAGTTTGTGAATTTGTTGTAAGTAGAGAGCAGCAAGAGACTCGACTGTATAAGGATGAGATAATGCAATAAAATGTGCATACTTAGTGAGTCTGTCAATAATAACCCAGATTACCTGTTTCCCAACTCAATTTGGAAGGCCTTCAATAAAATCCATAGAAATTTGTGACCATGGAGTAGTTGGAATTGGTAATGGTTGGAGTAACCCTAGGTATGCCACTGATTCATCTTTACATTGCTTGCAAAATCTGTCACATCTTTCTTAAGTCCTTTCCAATAGAACATAGACTTGACCCTTCGGTAGCTGGTATGGACTCCTAAGTGCCCTCCCACAGCAGAGTCATGAATGGCCTGCAATATCTTAAGTCTGATGCCTTCTTGTTGGCTTATGAATAACCTGCCTTGGTACCTTATCAAGCCATCAACCACTGTGAAATCTGTTTGTGTTTGGGGACTGATGGAACAGGCAGCAAGTATCTCGGTGGCTTGGGGATCTGTAAGAAAATATGGTCAGAGTTAACCCTAGTGTACGCAACGGAATTTCAAAAAATTTCTTAACATACAGGTTAATTGATTATGCATATGTCGTATATATATAAACACGTCAATTAGAAGACTAACCTTACTTCCAAAGCAGCTTCCAAGTCTTCGTAATATTCCGGTGTATCTTCTCCTTCGTCGAAGTCGAAGATATCTACAATACTCTGTATATCTGCAAGACAATAAGAGTTAGTTTCCAGCTCCTAGAACCTCAACCTTGGTATCCACGGATGAACAGCCTATCGGAAGAATGCTAGGATATTCTTTGTGTGACCAAGAAGACGGGGCGGCGATTCCTCCGGTGAGGTGGCGCGCGCGGGTGGCTAAAGAAGAGGGGAGAGATTTTTATTTTCTCTAAGAAACCTGGGTAGAATAACTGTGAAAGTCTATGTCTGAAACTTTGTTCAAAATTGTGTTTAAAAAGCTCTCTAATAGTCCACTATATATAGTAGTCTATAAAAGCCTAAGGCATAAGCAATTAGACTTCGTAAAGGAATAAGAATCTAATTCTTATCGCACAAGGAAACCAATATCAAGTCTAGATTCATTCCCAATCAAATCAAAACTCAATCAGGAAAATCTAACTTATTCCTTGGACTTCTAATAGAGGAAGGAGTCGAACTCCTTCCCCTTATCCATCATGCGCGCGCGCGCCTCCTAGGGACAGTAGGTGGGTCCCAATTTTGGGACCCACTTATAGTTCTAAGGCAATTCAAACTCCAAGTAGATTTTGCCCAAGTGCATATGTTAATTTTAAATTAACATATCCTTTCTAATCAAACCTCCATTATATTTCCAAAATATAATCTTTAATTGTATTTACATAAAATACAATTAATTAGCCAATTCAATTAATAATTCCAAATCATTAATTGAGCCACCAAATATTATAATTAATTCCAAATCAATTATAATCCATCAATCACAATTAATTCCAAATTAATTGCGATTCCATCTTCAAGGATATTTTGATAGACTGAATCACCACATAGTGTGACCCATAGGGCCTCATCGTATTAAGCAGGTCCTAGACTAGGCAACATGGAATTCCTATACGGTTCCATTTGCAATATTAATACGTGAGGACGTTTGAGAGGTTTCTCAAAGTTAACCCTTTCGTTGCGAAGCCTGTTGCGCTCAACGCGGCGATGGTAACGTCCCTTCATCTGACTTGCTCGAATGTATCTAGGATCGATGAAGTGTCTATCCCAATAATACATCCACGGGCGTCTCATGGAGTTGCTTGGTTAAGATATACTTATGACCATCATAATATATCATTTGCACTGGCCAGTGACTTTACCAACACAACTATGCAGACTATGAGCAGTTCTCTCATGTGCTACACTTGAGAGATGAATCATTCACAGAATCACTTCTCACCCCCATTTGTATGTAGCCATAATCCTGGATCGTGTCTTAGGTCAGCTGCTTATTCAGAACTGACATCGACGGGTCCACCAAGGATATGGGGCAACAAATGATAAAGTCCTGTAAGTACAAAGGACGAATGGCATCACTTCGACAACTTACCGGTTCCCATAGAAACTTCAGTCTAGAGTATACATCGATGGGAGTGTCCGGTGGGTACTTCCATTGTTCGATAAAGCTTCTTCGAACAACTATGCGCAGTTATGGGAACGTTTCTCGATTGTCCAACAATCCGTTCCGTGGCCGTGGGATCGGCTCACACTTGCTCCAACAAGTATAACCTCCACGCATACTAGTCTTGTCTGGTTCATTCAGACCCCCACATCCGAGATGAACCTCGACTAGGGAGAGTTTGGGATAGATGATAACTCACATAGCTCCCACTATCTGTGTGATCGGTCATCTATCCGAGGGGACATGTTTAATATCAATACAGACAGTAATAAAGATATGACATGTTGCAGCCTGGTGTAATATAAATATGAAAGCGATACTCAATAGTAAAATGCAACAAACATATATTATATTACGTCGACCTGTGTAATAGTACATATATGCCCTCTACAAGGACACCATGCCCTTAGTAAGGACTGTCTCTAGGACATGTACACTATCAATCTCCCACTTGGACTTGAGCCAGTCACCTTTATTCCTAATGCCGAGATTAGCATAATGTCTTAAGTGGACTTCCACTGATAAGACCTTGGTGAAAGGATCTGCCACGTTGTACGTGGTAGAGACACGTTCTATACTAACTTCTCCTCTATCCATAATCTCACGTATAACCTGATATTTTCTAAGTACATGTTTGTTCTTGTTTGTAGATCTAGGCTCCCTAGCTTGAGCGACGGCGCCCGTATTGTCACAATAAGTCGTTATTGGACTGAGAGCAGGAACAACCCTCAATTCCTTCAAGAACTCTGAAATCCAGACAGCTTCTTTCGATGCTTCTGATGCAGCAATGTACTCGGCTTCTGTGGATGAGTCAGCAACCGTGGCATGCTTAGAACTCTTCCAACAGATAGCTCCTCCGTTCAATTTGAATACGTATCCTGTCTGTGACTTAAAGTCATCAGGATCTGATTCAAATCCAGCGTCGACATACCCAGACATCTTTAATTCTGGTTCTCCACCAAACACCAAGAACATCTCTTTAGTTCGTCTAAGGTACTTAAGAATGTTCTTCACAGCAGTCCAGTGAGGTACTCCTGGATTCTGTTGGTGTCGACAAGTGACACTAAGCGCATATGCCACATCAGGCCTTGTGCAATTCATTGCATACATTATAGACCCTACTGCCGAAGCATAGGGCACACGACTCATTGCATTTCTTTCTTCATCAGTTTTAGGACCATCCTTAACTGATAAGACAATCCCATGCCTAGCTGGGAGAAAGCCTCTCTTTGAGTCGTCCATCTTATAACGCTTCAGTACTTTGTCGATGTAGGTGGACTGTGTCATTCCTAACATCCTCTTGGATCTATCTCTAAAGATCTTGATCCCTAGGATGTAGTTCGCTTCACCCAAGTCCTTCATCGAGAAGGTACTTGATAACCAAACTTTAGTCTCTTCTAGCATAGAGACATTGTTTCTCATGATCAAAATGTCATCTACATAAATGATCATGAAAACAACTCCTTTGTCGCTGTGTCTCGCATAGACACAGGGATCTTCCTTGCTTCTGATGAAGTCAAACGATTTGACAGCTTCATCAAAGCGGATATTCCAGCTCCTTGACGCTTGCTTTAGCCCATAGATGGATCTTTGTAATTTGCATACAGCAGTTGGCCTGGTTTTACTAATAAAACCTTCCGGCTGTACCATATAGATCTCTTCCTCAAGGTTGCCATTGAGGAAGGCTGTCTTTACATCCATCTGCCAGATTTCATAATCATAGTAGGCAGCTATCGCAAGTAGAATTCGAATGGACTTCAATTTTTCTACCGGTGAAAAGGTTTCATCGTAATCGATGCCATACCTTTGCGTGTAGCCTTTCGCCACAAGCCTAGCTTTGTGCGTTTGTACCTTGCCATCGGGATCTGTCTTCCTTTAAAGACCCATTTGCACCCAATTGGTCTAACCCCTTGGGGCAAGTCTACCAAGTTCCAAACTTGGTTCTGGTACATTGAATCCATTTCTAATTCCATGGCCTCTTGCCATTTGTCTGAGTCAATATCAATTATTGCTTCTTTGTAGGTCTCGGGATATTCCCGATCTGATAAACCGACATCAAGTTCACTGATGTCTTCTATCATAAGGCTTTGCTTCTGAGGTCCTCTTAGGATCCTCTTCGACCTACGGAGCTCGACTTGTTCTGGTGCTTTTCTTTTCTGGCTTCGTGTAACACGAACATTATCAGTGGGTGCTGATGCAGCTGGTCATTGGACGCGACCCTGTTCCCTTGCGGGAGGCTGCTCTTGTGCAACTTGTTGCACAGGTTGGTTGACAACGGGTTCTATTGGTGTGGTTTCAACTGTTGATCTAATCACAGGACTCCCACCGACTATGACATGCCTAGCAAGTGTCATATCATCACCCTTGTCTGCTTCGAAAGCTCCCACTGAACTTGAGTCCAAATCAGAAGATTTAGAGACCTCATGTTCGCGCGTGTCAAAGTCTTGAATTTCTTCAAGTTCTGTCATATCATCTAACCTCTCTTCTTCGAGGTATTCAGCTTCTAAAAACTTCACGTTTCTAGACACGATCACCTTGTGATCTTCAGCATGATAGAATTCATAGCCTCTCGTCTGACGAGGATAGCCTATGAAATATACTTTGACACCCTTGACATCTAACTTATCAGTGAGCATCAGCTTGACTATCGCAGGACAGCCCCAAGGTCTAAGATAGCCTAGTGAAGGTTTCTTTCCCTTCCATAACTCATAAGGAGTTTTCTCCACTGATTTAGATGGTACACGGTTCAGAATGTAGATTGCAGTTTGTAGTGCATATCCCCACAGTTACTTTGGAAGAGTCGAGAATCCAATCATTGATCTTACCATGTCTAACAGGGTTCGATTCCTCCTCTCAGACACACCATTTAATTGTGGTGTTCCAGGAGGAGTCCATTGCGATTGAATTCCATTTTCCTTCAAGTAATCGATAAATTCTTCGCTAAGGTATTCACCTCCTCGATCTGATCGAAGAGTGACTATCCTTAGGTTCAATTCATTCTCGACCTCGTTCCTAAACTCCTTGAATTTCCCAAAGGTCTCAGATTTATTCTTCATAAGATAAATATATCCATACCTTGAGAAATCGTCAGTAAAGGTAACGAAGTAAGGATAACCCCCACGCGCATGGACTTTAAACGGTCCACATACATCGGTATGTATGAGCTCTAAGCAGCGAGTGGCACAAACACCTTGTCCAACAAAAGGTTTGTTCGTCATCTTACCTTTAACACAAGATTCACATGTACCATATGATTCAAAATCAAATGGTTCTAAGTAGTCCAACTTCCTTAGTCTTTGAATCCGTGTTTCATTGATATGGCCTCGCCGACAATGCCATAGATAAGATGGATTATTCTTCTTACTTGAAGACGGTTGTTTGTTATGTATTTGAAAAAAAGGTAGACTACTTTGCAAAATATATAAACCATTCACCAAGCGAGCTTTTCCATAATACTGATCATTTAATGAAAAATAACAAGTATTATTCGCAAATCGAAAGGAAAAAACCCATATTGTCTAACAATGGAATGAAAATAATATTTCTGACAATGGATGGAACAAAATAAACATTATCAAGTTCTAAACATTGTCCCGAAGGTAAATCTATCTTGCTGCGTCCAACGCGTTTGACTTCAACTGGATTGTCGTTCCCAACATGCAAGTCGATTTCACCTTGCTTGACTAGCCTGTGATCAATTAGCCCCTGCACATTATTACAAATGTGTGAGCCATAGTCTGTATCTAATACCCAACCATTGGAGTCAAAAGTAGTCATGTTCATTTCAATAACAAACATACCTGAGCCAGAAGCTGATGACTTCTTAGCTTGATCTGCCCTAAGCTTAGGGCAATCTTTCTTCCAGTGGCCCTTGAGCTTGCAATAGAGACAAATCTCGATCCTAAGTCGAAATTCAGCCATCCTACGATAGCGCCCATTCTTGCCACCTCTCTTCCTTTTGGGTCTACGATTGACCCTTGGGAATCTGTTGGCAATGGGTCTCTCAGCAATCAACTCTGTTGCTATCCCAACATTGGGATTGTGAATAGATTGCAACAATCTTTGCACGATCAAGATAATGGAAGCTTTAGCTTCTATCTCTAAGCCAAATCCAACAAGTTGTAATAGAAAGTCAACCAATGACTTAACTTGTTCAGGCGACAGCTCTTCTGTCCCAAGCCTTTTGATAAGCATGATCTTGATAGCTTCGAACCCTTCACACATCCTTGGAGCATCCAAGAATGAGTAGAGATATTTCACAATCTCATATGGTTCCTTGTCTCGACATGGTCCAACCATATTGTCAGACATAGCATTCAGCAACAAGTTCTTTACAAACTCGGCCCTTTCCACTTCCAATTCATAATAGCAATCACAGGTTGCCGTAGTGAATTCAGTGGGAGGTGGAGGGATAGGTTCGTCCAAGACGTACTCAACCTCATTGTACCATAGCACCTTTCGTACCTCATGGATCCAATCCACGTAGTTTGGTCCTGTTAGCTTTTGCAACTCCAAGTTGGCAACAAGCTCGGAGGACGGTATAGCCATTTCTAATATCCTAAGGAGAAATAATATAGAGCGAAAATAATAAATCAACTATCGAAATATTATTTCTAAATACACAGTCAACATAACTAAACAACAAGGTCCTTTAGCTGTTTGGCTCCCACTATTTTCACATATGCTTGCCCCCACAACAAACATACGGGTAATGTCCAACAAGTTACGGTAGTGGCCAAGATCCAAATCCATACTATGCTATACTCCAACGGGGGCTGGTCGCATAGAATAATATGACCGGTAGGACTAGTAAGACTATCCAATTGCGTCACACAACTCTTGGTTGTTAAATCTAATTTAACCTGATGCCCTACATATTGTACCTATCGAGGTCGCTAGATACAATATGCAGTAAGTCATAACCATAGACTTACTCTAATCTGACGATTACTGCGAGTCTGTAAGACTAGGTCGCCAATACAAGAAAACGCAATGAAAGTTCAGAATTAAAGCACCCTATGGAAAGCATCTCAGAAATACATACATATATATATTTTTGTACTTATATTGGTTGGGGCTTGTAGCTGATGAACCGGAATTTGTCAGATTCTAATTAATCAAATAAATTTGTAATTAGCCAAAGGCAATCCACAACTACAACGAAAACCGTAGTGTAGCAGTAGAATGACTCGAGTGTCGCTCTCTCAGGACTATAACTAGCTTTATCTATTTAACAAGAGAATATAAAGCAGCAGACAGATAGCAAAAGGGGGTTTCTAGCAGATAATGGAGATTGGTGATAGTATGATCCTTCTTAGCATAATGGGTCGATAATCATGCATAAATTCCTCGGTCTTGCATAGAGATCTTTGAATCAATCTAGTGTCCTGTTGCAAATATTAAGCACTACGAAGATAATTGGTCTGACAAGTCAATCACTATTGTCCTAATGTGTTCCGTAATTATTCAACACTACGAAGATAAACTCGCACACAGGTCGACAAGTGTCCGATTGTGCATAATAATTAATACAACATACGAGAATTTAGGTTGTGCCTGATCAACGAAATAAAGCAATGACACGGAGTATAATGCGCGATATAGCCATTAGCATGATTATCTTCCCTTCGCTAAGAATTCACATACTACCACCAACGATAAGTTTAGCTACTCATAATAAGCATGCAATCAACAGAAATCATAGAAGAAAACATGTTGAAAGAATATAATAAAATAAGTAGAATAAAACTGTAAGAAACAAAGTTACCGAAGGTTGTCAATCTCCGGATGATTGCGATCCTACGAGCTCCAAACTGCTATGAAAAAGTGTCCCCTAAGCTACGGACCCCCAGAACAGGCTCTGGGAAGTCCCTACCTAAAACTACAGAGAGAGGTGGGAAAGTAGGTCCGGAAAGATATGATTTTCGGAGAAAACTGAGCAACTATATATAGGCCCCGAAATACTGTGGGGCGGTTCGCCCCACGTCTGGGGCGGTTAGCCCCAGAGAAAATTTCGCGGAATTCCGCATTTTCGACTTTTTTTCCCCTTTTCGGACTCGGTTTGTGTCTTCTAGTGGCCTTCTAACCTCCAGATTCGACCCCTAGACTCCAAATCCTATCCGGAAACCTTCAGATACTCCAAATAGGCTTCTGGAACACCAATTCCTTGTCAACTTCAATATAATTGCCCGGAAATCCTCGATTTTCAACCAAAACCTGTAAAATAAAATCTAAAGGGAAACGTGACACTATTCTAATAAAATGCACTAAAATATAGCTAAATTAACATAGAGGATAGTTAAAATAGGTGAAAAAGACTCAAATGAAAGTGTAAAATACACATTCATCAATAGCTTGAGGGTTGTTATCAGTCATCTACAAACAAGTAAGGGCGCCGCCTACCCATCATGCATGAACGGTCTACACGTAATGGATGCCGCCTATCTATTCTAGTTCTAAACGCGGTCAAGCACATAATGGGTGCCGCCTACCCATACATAAATATGCGGTCCGACATATAAGAGGGCGCCGCCTACCCTCGCATGCATAGCGGTCGAACGGAATGTAAAAACATGGTATTTAAACATGCATTGTCAAACAATAGCATATAGAGCAAATGAAACAAGTAGTAGCCTATGTGGATGACAAATGACTTCATAATTTCATTATGAAAATTATAATTCCATACTTATAATCTCTATGAAATAATTGAAAATTTGGACTAGATTGAATAATCGAAAATTCTATTGACCAAGTAGCAATTTTCGAAAACCCGAAGGACTTAATTGTAATTTTAAAAACCTTGGAGGTGTTAAATCTAAAATTCAAAAGTAGAAGGACTAATTTGCAATAAACAATAAATTGATAAATTACAAATGGGACCTTTAACTTTATACTAATTAAATTTAACCCCTCTAGTTTAAAACAATTACAATTAAATCATATTATACTCCAAATATAAAATTCAATCCTCAAAACTTTCAAAAATTCGATTTTGGGTCCAACCCGAAAATATATATAATTTTTTTTTTTTGAAACGTGGGACCGGATTTCCCGTCCCCCCGATGCCCGCGGCCCCCGGAGCCTGACGCCTGCGGCACGCGGGTACCGGCGCCACGGTCCCGGGCGACCGGCGCCCGCGGCACGCGATCACCGGTGTCTCGGGTGCAGGGGCCCGGCGCCTGGGGCGCCGGGCGCCTGCGTCCGCAGGCTCCGGGTACTTGCGTCACGCAGGTACCCGGGTGCCCGCGGTACACGGGTGCCTAGCGCCCGTGCCGCGGGCCCGCCGCCTGCGACGCGCAGGCGGCCCGGTCCGGAAGAAAAATATATATATATATATATATATAATTTTTTTTTTTTTGAAAAATATAAATTCTAAATTTATATAAAAAAAACTTTTGAAAATCGAATTTATCATAGAATCAATTGCATCCACATATCTACAAAATCATACAATATATATACGTATATACGTAATCAATTAACCTGGCTCCGATACCACTGTAAGAAAATATGGTCAGAGTTACCCCTAGGGTACGCAGCGGAATTTCAAAAATTTTCTTAACATACAGGTTAATTGATTATGCATATGTTGTATATCTATAAACACGTCAATTACAAGACTAACCTTACTTCCAAAGCAACTTCCAAGTCTTCGTAATATTCCGGTGTATCTTCTCCTTCGTCGAAGTCGAAGATATCTACAATACTCTGTATATCTGCAAGACAATAAGAGTTAGTTTCCAGCTCCTAGAACCTCAACCTGGGTATCCACGGATGAACAGCCTATCGGAAGAATGCTAGGATATTCTTTGTGTGACCAAGAAGACGGTGGCTAAAGAGGAGGGGAGAGATTTTTATTTTCTCTAAGAAAACTGGGTAGAATAACTGTGAAAGTCTATGTCTGAAACTGTGTTCAAAACTGTGTTTAAAAAGCTCTCTAATAGTCCACTATATATAGTAGTCTATAGAAGCCTAAAGCATAAGCAATTAGACTTCGTAAAGGAATAAGAATCTAATTCTTATCGCACAAGGAAACCAATATCAAGTCTAGATTCATTCTCAATCAAATCAAAACTCAATCAGGAAAATCTAACTTATCCCTTGGACTTCTAATAGAGGAAGGAGTCGAACTCCTTCCCCTTATCCATCATGCGTGCGCGCCTCCTAGGGACAGTAGGTGGGTCCCAATTTTGGGACCCACTTATAGTTCTAAGACAATTCAAACTCCAAGTAGATTTTGCCCAAGTGCATATGTTAATTCTAAATTAACATATCCTTTCTAATCAAACCTCCATTATATTTCCAAAATATAATATTTAATTGTATTTACATAAAATACAATTAATTAGCCAATTCAATTAATAATTCCAAATCATTAATTGAGCCACCAAATATTATAATTAATTCCAAATCAATTATAATCCATCAATCACAATTAATTCCAAATTAATTGCGATTCCATCTTCAAGGATATTCTGATAGACTGAATCACCACATAGTGTGACCCATAGGGCCTCATCGTATTAAGCAGGTCCTAGACTAGGCAACATGGAATTCCTAGACGGTTCCATTTGCAATATTAATAGGTGAGGACGTTTGAGAGGTTTCTCAAAGCTAACCCTTTCGTTGCGAAGCCTGTTGCGCTCAACGCGGCGATGGTAACGTCCCTTCATCTGACTTGCTCGAATGTATCTAGGATCGATGAAGTGTCTATCCCAATAATACATCCACGGGCGTCTCAGGGAGTTGCTTGGTTAAGATATACTTATGACCATCATGACCATCATAATATATCATTTTCACTCGCCAGTGACTTTACCAACACAACTATGCAAACTATGAGCAGTTCTCTCCTGTGCTACACTTGAGAGATGAATCCTTCACAGAATCACTTATCACCCCCATTTGTATGTAGCCATAATCCTGGATCGTGTCTTAGGTCAGCTTCTTATTCAGAGCTGACATCGACGGGTCCACCAAGGATATGGGGCAACAAATGTGATGATAAAGTCATGTAAGTACAAAGGACGAATGGTATCACTTCGACAACTTACCGGTTCCCATAGACACTTCGGTGTAGAGTATACATCGATGGGAGTGTCCGGTGGGTACTTCCATTGTTCGATAAAGCTTCTTCGAACAACTATGCGCAGTTATGGGAACGTTTCTCGATTGTCCAACAATCCGTTCCGTGGCCGTGGGATCGGCTCACACTTGCTCCAACAAGTATAACCTCCATGCATACTAGTCTTGTCTGGTTCATTCAGACCCCCACATCCGAGATGAACCTCGACTAGGGAGAGTTTGGGATAGATGATAACTCACATAGCTCCCACTATCTGTGTGATCGGTCATCTATCCGAGGGGACATGTTTAATATCAATACAGACAGTAATAAAGATATGACATGCTGCAGTCTGGTGTAATATAAATATGAAAGCGATACTCAATAGTAAAATGCAACAAACATATATTATATTGCGTCGACCTGTGTAATAATACATATATGCCCTCTACAAGGACACCATGCCCTTAGTAAGGACTGTCTCTAGGACATATACACTATCTGGATCACCCTTGTAACTGTGTGGTAAGCATCTTCAACTCACTAGTTTCTTGTTCTTGCTCAACCATGTATTCATATTTTCTTGACAAGGCATCAGCAACTAGGTTGGCCTTCCCTTGTTTGTATTCTATCACAAAATCATACCCCATGAGTTTATATAACCACTTTTGTTGAATGGAGTTAGTAATCTTTTGCTCCTTGAGATACTTGAGGCTGACATGATATGTTCTGATTATGAATTTGGAGCCAATTAAATAGACAGACCATTTTGAAACCGCTGTCATGATTGCTAACAGTTCCTTCTCATAGGTGGACAAGGCCTGATTCTTGGGACAAATGGCCTGTCTGAAGTAAGCTATGGGTCTGCCTTGCTGCATCAGAACTGCTCCAATCCCTGTCTGGCAAGCATCTGTTTCCATTTCCGATGGAAGCTTGAAATCAGGTAAGGCCAATATTGGTGCTTTCATCAACTGTTCCTTCAATAATTGGAAGGCATGTTCTGCTTCTACTGTCCACTTGAAACTATTCTTCTTGGTCATGTCAGTGAGTGGTCTAGCCACCACTCCATACTTAGGAGAAAACCTTCTGTAGTATCCAGTGAATCCTAAGAACCCTCTCAATGCTTTCAAGGTTTTTGGCAAGGGCCAATCAACCATTGTTTTAATTTTGTCAGGGTCAGTTCCCACCCCTTCAGCACTTATGATATAACCCAAGTAGTCAATTTGTGGCATGGCAAATGAGCACTTAGACTGTTTTGCATATAAGTCATGCATTCTGAGAATCTGTAAAACCTGTGTGAGGTGTTCACAATGTTGTTGCAGGGTAGGACTATAGACTAAAATGTCATCAAAGAAAACTACAACACACCTTCTTAATAATGAAGAGAATATCTCATTCATAAGCTTCTGGAAAGTGGCAGGGGCATTGGTGAGGCCAAAGGGCATCACATTGAACTTATACTGTCCATGATGAGTAACAAAGGCGGTTTTGTGCTTGTCTTGCTCTTTTAACCTGATTTGAAAGTAACCTTGTCTCAGGTCCAGCTTTGAAAAAACCACTGCACCATGTAACTCTGAAATGAGATCTTCAATAACCGGCATAGGAAACTTGTCTTTCACTGTCACTTCATCCAATTTTCTGTAATCCACACACATCCTCCATGTGGAATCTTTTTTCTTAACCAAGAGGACAGGTGATGCAAATGGGCTGGAACAAGGATTAATTAACCCCTGTTGTAATAAATCTTCCACTATTTTCTCCACCTCATCTTTCAGAGTATGAGAGACTCTGTAAGGTCTTTGTTGTATTGGTTGCGCCCCTTCTTTCAATGTGATGTTATGTTCAATGTGTCTTACAGGTGGAAGACACTTGATTTCTGCAAACACATCCTGATACTGCAGGAGAATAGCTTGGATACAAGGGGGTACTTCTTCAGGTATTGTCTCTCCTTTCATCTAAAATAGCTGAGCTACAATCCCATGAGTTGTTTTCTGTACTAGCTTTTTGAGTCCCTTCCCACTCAAGTAGCTTAGAGTGGCATCTCCTCCTTCTCCTTGCAACTGTATTTTCTTGCCTTGTTTAGTTACAATAAGGCAGTTCTTCTTTAAAGATAGAGTGACAGGATCATATTGCCATAACCAGTCATGTCCTAGAATTATATCACACCCACCCAAAGGTATAATTCTAAGCTCAACATGGAACTTGTTACCTTGAGAAGTCCACTGGAAGGAAGCACTCTTCTCCTTACTTACAGTTCTTTCTCCATTGGCTACTGTAATTACCCAAGGAGGGGTTGGTTCCACATTGCATCTCAACTCTGTAGCTGTTGCTTGGTCCAAATAGTTGTGTGTACTCCAACTATCAATTAATATTGACAGTTTCCTCTTCTTATGCAGGCCAGTTATCTTAAGAGAGTTATGTGCTCTGCTTCCCTGGAGAGCATGAAGTGTTATCTCTCCATCAGCTGGAATAGTAAGGTCAGGATCTTCAATCTCTTCCTCCACCACTTCTTCCTCTTCTGACATTACCATTTGGAAAAGCTTGGCACACTTGTGACCATAGGTGTACTTCTCATTGCAGTTGAAACAAAGCCCTTTCTCTTTTCTTGAGTTGTACTCTGCCTGTGACAGTCTTTTGATAGGTAGTGCATTATCTTTTCCACTGGAAGTGTTCTTGCTGGATGAACTGGTCCCTTGACTGGTGGTTTTGTATGGTGCAGGAACAACTCTTGGAGTGAATTTGCACTTTCTGGACCAAACTTCCAATGTGGTCTCCATTTGTCTGGCCTGGTTCATAGCAGTCACCAAGCTTGTAGGTCTGAACATCTGCACTGAAACTCTTACTTCTTCTTTTAATCCTTTCAGAAAACAGGATACATAGAACTCATCATTAATGGCTGGATGTTTGGCTCTAACCAAAGACTTCATTTCTTCAAACTGCTCAATATAATCTGCAACATCTCCCTTCTGTATTAATTGAGTAAAGTCCATGACTATGTCCTCTTGTCCAGGTACAAGGAACTTCTCCAACAACATAGCACAGAACATATCCCAGTGGATGTGTGGCTTACCATCAATATACTCACACCACAAAAGATCAGCAGCCCCATTCAGGTAATAAGATGCATGTAAGACCCTATTCTCCGGCTCAATCTGATTAACTTGAAAATACCTATTAGCCTTTCTAATCCAGGACCTAGGATTGTCCCCTGCAAACTCTGGGAATTCTAATCTATAGGTAGGCAAGGTATTTGGGGGTTGATTAGCTTGGTGTGTTTTCTGGGTAGTATACTAAAGTAACATTTTCTAAAGGGATCGTGTGTAATCCTGATCTTGATCCTTATCATGAGTGTCATCAAGGTTTGGGGTTTTGTGCATATTGTGATCATTATGTAAGTTGCGTAACGGAGGAATAGTGTATGTTTCAGAATTTTTCTTACCAGATCCACTGCCTTGTTCTTGATCTTTGTCTTTTTCTTTTCCTCTGTCCAGGAGGAGTTGATGCATCCCTTGCTGCATCTCCATCACCTGCTCCATCTTCTGAGCTAACACCCCCACAGCCTGATCTACTGTGGTTACCTTGGCCCCCATGGTGTTCATTTCTGCAGAGAACTTGACCTTCAAGGCATCTAGGATGGCGCTACAGTTCTGGATTTCTGTGTCATGTTTCTTCTGGGTTTCCAATAATTCCATGATGCGAGCGTCTGTTGATCCTGTCATGGCCACCTTCTGCTGCAACGGAATAACCTGAGCTCTGGACACCTTCTGCTACAGTTCTGGATTTCTGTGTCATGTTTCTTCTGGGTTTCCAATAATTCCTTGATGCGAGCGTTTGTTGATCCTGTCATGGCCACCTTCTGCTGCAACGGAATAACCTGAGCTCTGGATACCACTTGTTGTGGCCCAAGTACTACTTTAAGCTAAATGAATATGTAATAAGCAAGCAATAGCAGATATATGAATAAATATGAGATGAACTGAAGGATTATATTAATATCGCAAGAGACGATTACAACTCTTGGTGAATGACCGGAGAAACAGTCGGAACCTGCAATATTCCGGTGAGGTATTAGAATAGAAGATAGATAGATTCAATGTATTTAGGTAGTTAGGATAGCATGGGAGTCTGTGAGATTACCTCAACAAACTTCACTGATTATTTCCTTTCTCCACCACACACATATAGTGATGCCAAAATAGGACAAGGACAGCTGGAGGTAATTTACTGGGTGGACTGTTTCTCTCAACGGCCAATTCACCTGCACAAAACTAAAAGATAAAATAGAAATTACAGCTGCAGTAAACTGTAAAATACTAAAGTGCCAAAATAGAAAATGCGTTAAGTAAAATGCGCCTTTGACGGATTGACTAGATAATGGGCACGACAATGCTCTCTCCTCAATTTTGCCTTGTCCTCAAGGCAAAGGGAATTTAGGGTACTGCCGGAGAATTGACTCATGCTTCTCCTAGGTCGCCGCTTCCAGCGGGAATCCAGACCATTGAATCAGATGTTCGGTTGAAAGGCGATTGCGAGCACGGATCGACCGAGTTTGGAGCACGGCAATTGGGTAAGTCATTGGTGAGCCCTCGCTGTTGATTTCTGGTAAATTAGGATTTGGGGAAAAACGAGTCTTGATCTTTTTCTTCAGTAAAGAGACATGAAACACATTATGCATCCACTCTCAGATACCACTATAAAAGTGTTTGTGTGATTTACTTTACCGAATTTAGTTTTCAGCAAGCTTTACTTATTGTACACTGCCACTTTTCTCACTTCCTGAAACTAGCACTCTCTTAAAAGCACTTATTGTATAAAGACTTCCACACTCTGTTTTTAAAGTACCAGTAAAACTCGTTACTGAAAAGTAACTAGTACTTTCTGAGAAAGTTAAGTATCAGCAAACTCATTACTAAAAAGTAATAAGCACTTGTTGAGAAAGCTTTTAAACGACGAAAGTTTGAAAAGACTATTCACCCCCCCCCCCTCTAGTCTTTTCTTGTTGTTTAAAGGGACCAACAAGTGGTATCAGAGCTGGAGGTTCTTTAACCTTCAGCACTGAACCTAGATCCCCTTAGGTGCTTTTCGTAAATCACTCTCACTTGATCAATTTGGTTGTCTTTTGCTGACAGGATGTCTTTAGGAGACGCTCCCTTGCTGAAGCTGGAAAACTATGAAAAATGGCGAAACAACATGATGCTACATCTTGAGGCCATTAGTGATGAGATGGTCACTGTCATAAATGATGGACCTATCAAGATCACTAAACTAGAGAGAAGTTTCCTCACAAAATCACAGAAGCTGGAAAGGAAACTATCTTAGGTGAACCAGTCGATATTGTCGTTCCAAAACCAAGAGAGGAATGGACTTATGACGAAGCCAAAAGATTCCGTCTTGATGGCCAAGCAAGAAACATCATTATTCGATCAACTCCACATATTATACAGTGCAAACTGTGGGGTGCCAAAACTGCTAAGGAAGCTTGGAAAATGGTTCAAGATCTTTGCGCTGAATCTGACAAAACCAAGGAAAACAAACTCGAAGTGCTTAAGTTAAAGTTCCAGAACTTTAAACAAGGTACAAATGAGTCATTGGAAGACTTGGATTTCAGATTCACAACTCTAGTAAGTGAGATGGCTGCCTTAGGAGTTGGAAACCTCTATTCAGATTCTGAGAAGGTGAAAACCATTATTAGAAGTCTGAATCAAGAATGGATCCATACTCAGAATTTCTATTATAATCAAGGAATGCCAAATATCACACCTATAGAGTTGTTCTCTCATCTTGCTACTGTCAACTACGAGACAAAGCAAAGAGAAAATGTGTTTGCTGAAAAATCGAAAAACATTGCTCTTGCTGCAAATCCGTCATCTTCTGAAAAGAAGAATGATACAGAGCCTGCTGATGAAAATGCTTTAGTTGTTAAAAACATGAAGAAATTCATCAGTAAGGAACTTGAAAGGCGAAAAGTAAAATTGAAGCTGAAAAAGCATCTTGGTATATAACAACTACCATAAATACAAGAATGAAGCTAGCTCGCTGAACAAGCAAGCTCAGCAAGCAAATTCTTCCGAAGAACCAGCAGTTGGCAATGATCTCTGCTTTTACTCCAAAAAGCCTGGACACTTCAAAGCAAATTGTCCTTTGCAGAAAGGCAAATCTGCTGAAAAGAAGAAGAAGTTCAAAAGGGCTTTAATTGCTGAAGAAAAGAAAAAGATTCAAGCAAAAACCGATGCGCTTTGCATTGATACTAGTTCTGAAGACAGTGAGGTAGAGAGCTCAGACACTGAAGAATAAGAAGCCACTCTTGATGTGGAGATTGGCAAGGAAGTTTGTGGAATAGCTATGGAAGCTTATCCAGCTGTGCCAAACTACGAATTCTGCCTCATGGCCGGTCAGGTAAATTGTCCAACCTCTGACTCTGACTCAGAAAGTGAAGTTGATATTGACCTTGATAGAATTCAAGGAGACATCGAAATATTTGAGAAAACTCTAAGCAAACAGCAAGAGAAACTACAGAATGCTGAAACTCTGACCAAGCAAACTACTGAAAAGTATGTTTTGCTGAAAGAAGAGTCAGAAAAGAAGGATGCTGAAATATTGCATCTCAAGAAGTTAATTGTTGAAGCTACAGAGAAGAATTCTCAAATGGCAATAGAATTGGAAGAGTATCAGTCCTCAATTCTAAAGTTACTTGCTGAAATACAAGAAATGAAAAAGATGAAAATCAATTTCAAATCTTATGCTGATGCGAGTAATACGCTGACTGAACTAAACTCTTATTTGAGAGACCCATCTCAGAAAGAAGGTTTAGGTGCAACGTACGAAGGTGATGATGTAATAATCTTGAGTAAAGACAAATCACCTATTACCTTTGTTCGTGCAACTGATAGTGGTCAACCAGAACTCTATCAGATTGGTCAATCTAAGGTTGCTGAAATATGCAATCAAGTGCCTACGACCGTAAAGCCCGTTGTTGCTACTCAAAGTAACAAGACTTTAAAAGGTAAACAGGTTGCTAAAAAGCAAACTGTCAAGAAAAAGGATGTTGTAAAGCATTCCGCCAAACAAGTTGCTGGAAAGCAATTTGTTAAGTCAAAAGGCAAGATTACTAAAGGTAATCAGAAGACCTTTGCTGACAAACCTGAATCAAGTAAGGTTGCTGAGACAAAAGCCCAGCATTCTCCGAAAAGTGGACTTGGTTTCAAAACCAAGCAAAGTCAACTTTTTCATGAGTATAAGCAAAGTCAGCAAGGATACTTCAAAGAGATGAATAAAACCAAGCCTAAGAGTTCTGACAAAACTCAAAACGCTAGGACTAGAAGGAACCTTGCCAGAAAAGAACTTACTGAAAAGTATGTTCAGCAAAAAAGTCAACCGAGCAAGACACCACATCAGAAAGTGTACTTGATTAGCAATGATCAAAAGTCTTTCGGCTGAAAACCATCTAGCTCCTCAGCAAGTAGAAAACAAGTCAAAGTTGAAAAACTCAAGACTTGGGTTTCCACTAGACGCTTACTTGAACATGTTAATGGACATCCAATATTGGATAATTAACTTGTTTGCTCTTGATTGTGCAGACTTCAGCCACGGATACAAACAATGCAATTTGACACTTTGACATTGGTTGTGGAAAGCACATGACGGACAACAAGAAAAACCTTATAAACTATAGACGGTGGTCTAAAGGTCCAACAATAAGGTTTGTTGGTGGAGACTTTGTTTCTACTAAAGGTTATGGTGACGTTAAGTTAGGATGCATTACCATTTCGAGAGTTCTTTATGTCAAAAATCTTAAGTTTAACCTTTTCAGCATGAGTCAATTCGCTGACAAAGGTTACTTCATCAAAATCAAAAGTGATGAATGTAAACTTATAGACTTTGAGACAAAGAAGGTTATTATGGTTGCTAGAGGATCATGAGGTTTGTATACGGTAGATTGGTCTTCAGCAATCGTTGAAAAATGCCTTGTCTCAGATTATGATTGCCTTGCTGAAAAAGCATGGTTATGGCATAAACGAACAAGTCACCTAAACTTTAAGACGCTGAATAAGCTGTCTAAAAGGCACTTGTAGTTGGATTACCTAAGGTTACTTTTAAGAAGGATGGTGTTTGCAATGCATGTCAGCAAGGAAAGCTAAACCAAATCTTCTTTCAAGAACAAGGCAGTACCGTCAACTACAAAACCTTTACAACTCTTGCACATGGACTTGTTTGAATCTTCTTTAACAAGCTATGCTGGTAACAAGTATGGTCTGGTGGTGGTAGATGACTATTCAAGATTCACTTGGGTAGTATTTATCAAGCACAGGTCTGAAACAAGGACTGAAATAGCTAACTTGTTGAATAAGCTTGAAGTCATGAAAAATGACAAGGTAAAAGTCATAAGAACAGACCATGGTACTGAGTTTGTGAACCAGTACATAACTGAGTATTGCACTTCAAAAGGCATACAACATTAGTTATCCTTAGAAAAGACACCTCAACAAAATGGTGTTGCTGAAAGGAAGAATCGTACCCTTAAGGAAGCAGCTAGAACGATGCTTGCTGACACTAAAATAAGTGAAGCTTATTGGGTTGAAGCGATTAATACTGCCTTCTATACTCAAAATAGATGTTTGATAACTAAGGAATACAAGAAAACTCCCTATGAGTTATTTGTTGGAAGACCTCCTAACATCACCCATCTAAGAGTATTTGGTTGCAAATGCTTTGTTCTTAACAATGGTAGAGAATACTTAAGAACATTTCAACCAAAGGCAGACGAAGCGATATTTCTTGGTTACTCCTTGCATAGTAAAACTTATAAAGTTTACAATAAAAAGGCACAAAAGATCGAAGAATCAGTGCATGTTGTATTCTATGAAAAGTCACAAGGATTTCCTGTTGAAGAAGAAATATCAGATTGTATAAAGAAGTTACTCATACACAAGCAAAGAACTAAATCTGATGCTAGGAATGTGAAGTCAATTGAACTAAATGATGATTCTGACAATGACTCTCCTCCCCCGAGTCATGACAAGATAAATATAGTTCATGATAAAGAATTTCCAGCAAAAGATGCGGTTTCTCCGGATGTTGCTGAAACTATGCAACTTCATGCGCCTGCTGACGAGTTACCTCAAACCAGCAATACTGAACAAGCAGTTGCTGATGAACCAATCTCAGAAGAGACACAACAAGATACCAGTAGTACTGAGCAAGTACATACTGAAGAGTCACATGCTGAAGAGCAAAGTTATCCAGATCTAAAGAGCAGAAAACCTGTTAATAAATGGATTAGAGATCATTCCTCTACGGATATGATTGGTGATATTGACAAACGCCAAGTGACTAGATCCAAAGTATCTACTAATCAAGAACTTGCTGAAGAAGCAAACGTCATTGAAGTGGAAGCTTTGTCATCTTGATTTGTTTCAGAAATTGAATCTAAGATCATAGAAGAAGCTTTAAAGCATTCTGAATGGATCAAGGCAATGCAAGAAGAACTGGATCAATTTGAAAGGAACAAAGTCTGGAAACTTGTACCCCTTGCTGAAGGAAAGAAAGCAATTGGTACAAAGTAGGTGTTCAGAAACAAGCTGAGTGAGTCTGGAGAAGTAACAAGGAACAAAGCATGTTTAGTTGCTCAAGGTTACTGTCAGACTGAAGGATTGGACTATGATGAGTCTTATGCACCAGTTGCAAGATTGGATGCAATTAGGCTTTTCTTGGCCTTTGCTGCTCACAATGACTTCATTCTTTATGACATGGATGTTAAAAGTGCATTCCTAAATGGTGAACTTGCTGAAGAAGTCTACTAGGAACAACCCCCTGGCTTTGAACTTCCCTCAGAAACCAAGATGGTATACAAGCTTCAGAAAGCTGTATATGGTCTAAAACAAGCACCAAGAGCTTGGTATGATACCTTAGCTAAGTTCTAGCTGGATAATGGTTTCAATAAAGGTGAAGTTGACAAAACCTTATTTACCATGAACCATGATGGTAAAATACTCTTAGTCCACATTTATGTGGATGACATAATATTTGGATCTAAGGACAAGCAACTTTGTGATGATTTTGCCAAACTCATGACAAACAAGTTTGAAATGAGTATGATGGGTAAATTGAATTATTTCCTAGGATTGCAAGTCAAGCAACTCAAAGATGGAATATTCATATATCAAGCAAAGTATGGAAAGGAAATGCTCATAAAGTTCAGGATCAAAGAGGAAGAAAAACCTGAAAAGATCCCTATGAGCGTTGGTACCAAATTGGGCTATACTAAACAAGATAAGAGTGTTGATGAACACAAGTATAGGAAGCTCATTGGTTCATTGATGTATTTAACAGCAAGTAGACCTGAAATTTAGTATGTTGTTTGTGTGTGTGCAAGATTCCAATCTGATCCAAGAGAATCACACTACAAAAAGGCACTTAAGATACTGAAATATGTCAAAGGTACAGTCAATGTTAGATTATGGTATCCAAAAGATTCTGGATTGGAATTGGTTGGTTATTCTGATGCTGATCATGGAGGATCAACTCTTGATAGAAAAAGTACTTCTGGAACTTGTCAGTTTCTAGGTACCAGATTAATATCATGGTTCAGCAAGAAGCAAACCTGTGTTGCCAATTCATCTACTGAATCTGAATATATTGCGGCTGGTTGTTGCACAGCTCAAATCCCATGGATTCAGCAACAATTAAGAGATTATGGTATTTCTGCAAAGAAAACACCAATCTTTTGTGATAATACAAGTGTTATTGCTATCACGCAAAATCCTAAGTTCCACTCAAAGACAAAGCACATTGATATTAGACATCATTTTATTAGAGATCATGTGGAAAAAGGAGACATTGAGGTTGTAAAAGTAGGTACTGATGATCAACTTGCTGACATCTTTACCAAGCCCCTACCAGATAATAGGTTCGGAATGCTAATGTATAACCTCGGATTGATTGAACTACCTCAATAGTAAGGAATACATTTGGTAGATTGCTGAAACAGGCATTCAGCAAGCCAAAGTATGCTTACATGTACTCTTTATAAAGTCCCTTCCACTGATTTCTTCTAAAAAGAAATTATAGTACACTACATGTTTGCTGAAACAGGCATTCAGCAAGTAATTCCTTCAAACCGGGTATTTGTTAGGAAACTTGATCATTTGCTGAGACGGGTACTCAGTAAAAGAAAAGAAGATTGCTGAAACTGACATTCAGACAATCAAAGATATTGAAACAGGTATTCAAGTATCAAAAGAAAAATCTGAGACGGGAACTCAACAAAGAGCAAGAATACTTCTCAGCTTTTACCTAAGGATTTCTCAATATAAAAAGAATTTGCTGAGACGGGAACTCAGAAATGTCTGTTAACTTAAAGAAATATGAGATATCTGATTAAGGGGGAATTTTCAGCAAATACAAGGCTTGTTACCTGAAAAGGTAAGCGCCAAAGTCAGATTGAACAAAATCGCTGAAAAGATTCTTATTTACTTCAACAAGCAATTAGCGTTGGAGTAAAAGAGATCAAATCCCGTGAATCAAGGTAAAATCAAGTTGTGACGTTAATCATGGCACAGATAAACTCGCTCTTAATCATGACATGAAATACAATCGTGGCCATTGATTTTAAAGCAGTTTTTGATCCAACAGTTGATATTACAAAGAGAAAGTATGCTCTGACGGTTTTTGTTAGTGTACCACTACGCATTTAATGCAAAGGCTCCACTAACACACATGAATCTCTGTTTTACCCTTGTTGAGAACTCAAAACCATTGAGCTTCTCACACAACAGAGACACTATATAAATGAAGAGTTAGAGAAAGACAAAATTCTTTAACTCACATTTCCTTTGTCTGCAATTTCTCTAGCATGTGCTCTGAATTCACTGTACCTCCGGTCAAAAAGAAAAACTCTTTTTGTACATTTCTTAAACCCTCCTACTATATAAGATATGGCTCCCAAGAGACAAACCTCTAAGACCTCTAAGTCATCAAAGGCAGACAGTGCTGGAAAAAGCACTACTTCGGTTGAAAATCCGGCAACAAACACAGTGAAAATTGTGTTGAAAAATGACCGAATAACCGAAAGACCCATGCCGCCTGCATATCTCGACACTGCAAAGTGTGAGCAGATGATGCAGTGGGGCGGATTTGCCAAAGAGAAGTATATTCGATACTTCTATAAACAAGATTTGGACGAAGAAAACGAAGAGGCGTTGAACTTGATTAATCAACAAGGCCTTCTTTTCTTCATTACTGCTCGCACCAAGAAAGTGAGCATGTTGGACACAATGGAATTTTACAATAATGCAGAAATCAAAACCCTTACTGACGGACAAGGAGTCACTGAAAAAATGATTTCTACCTCAGTTCAAGGAGTGCAAATCATCCTGATATGGATTGATTTAGCAAACATCTTTCAGATTCCAACTACTGGAACTGAAGATCACATCACTGCCACTGATGAAGAAATTGAAGCCTTCTACAGTGATGTCAGAAATGAAAGAATGAAGAAAGGCCAGATTGCTCCCGTGACTTGGACAAAGCACGTAAAGAGGAAGCATCTTTGCCATTCACTTGGTCTGGTAGCTCTGCTACTCATCAAAGTCTTAGACTCCCAAGTTGGAGGAATTGACCAAGTAGGCTTGAGAAGGTGGCCATTGCTGATGCATATCCATGAAAATAAAACTGAACTCAACTGGGCTAAGTACATTTTCAACGGACTTGTTGATTGTGTTACTAAGTTCAAGGTAAAGGTTGAAGACAACACAGTCTCACCTACCTTTCCAATGATGTACGGATTGACAATATGCTACATCCTTGAACATTTCAGGATTCATCTAAGAAACCCATTGCCCATTAAGAAATCAGTATGCAATGTGGGAAGAGCCTTCTATAAGAAGAATGGACCTAAGGTTGGTGACAAGAAGTCAAAGAAGACAACAGCTGCAAATGTTGCTGAGACTGATAATTAGTCCATGAATGCAACAGCTGCAGATGTTGCAAATATTGGTCAGCAAGGTAAGTATACAACAGCTACAAATGTTGTTGAGAATGCAACAGCTGCAAATGTTGCTACTGATGCCACTACGGTTGCTGAAACTAATGCACCCAGTGAGAAATCTAAGAAGAAAAAGAGGAAAGCTGATGATGACACTCAAACTGCAGCGTCATCAGCTGATCCTATTCCTAAGAAGGCACGAACAAAGACTTACCCAAGAAAGAAAACAACGGCATGCAAGTCCGTTCCAGTTGTCCATGTCATTCAGGATGATGATGTTCCAGTGGTTGCTGAAACGCAAGCCACTGCAGTACATTTTGTTGAAGTGTTTGCAGAAGCCTTCAGCAATGTTGAAGTGTTTGCAGAAGCCTTCAACAATCAACCTAACGTTGATACATCTGCTGAAGCGAGACCACATAGCAGTGGAAATGAAAATCCTGCCCAAGTTCCCGATATCTACATTGTAGATAATCTTGATGACAACACTCTGGAACCAGCAAGTGATATTGCTGCAGATTTGAGAAGAGCTGCACTTGCTGAAAATGTTGCTGAAGAGATAGTTGTTGAACAAGCAACTAATCCGGTCCCAGAAATTGCTGAAGCTGCAATTGCTGAAGAACCACTTGCTAAGACTGCAATGGTTCAATTCCTAGAGGTTGCTGAAACACAACAAGAGACAGCATTTGACGACGCATCTCAAGATGCTGAGAATATTAGACCTAGTTCACCTAAGACCTCTATTGACAAAGTTCAACTGGTGCTGACTGACCTAAGCCAGCAAATGGACTTGGAGATTGAAGACAACTCCAACAAGTCAGTAGACATGTTCATGACAAGTAGTGAACTTAAAGGTCAAGATGTCTCTGCTCAATTGTCATTTCAGAGACAAGGGAGATTGTTGAATCTGCACAGCCTTCTCAATTAGAGCAAGAAAAGAAGTCTGCTGAAGAACAAGTCCCAAATAATGAAGCTGCTATCATTGCTGAAAGGACTGAGTCACCACCTGCCCTTCTTCAGCAGGTAGTTAACTCAGATATAAGCAAAACTTCACTATCTGAAACTTTATCTTTAGCTAATATAATTATTTCTTTACAGACTTCTCAAGATACAAGTCAGAAGATTGTTGAAACTTCTGCACCAGAATCCACAACTCTTGTTCAGCATGTAGATGAAAGTTTTGGTAAATCTACTAAGTTTGAAAACTTAGTACTTGTATCTAATATAAAGTTATTTCAGGATGAACAATTCAAGGATGTTGCCCAAGCTCCTGAAGCAATGGAAATAGTACCAGCACAACTTAGTGTGCAACATGAGCTTGCTGAACATCAGCAAGTAAATCATGTTACAGTTTTAGACTCTAAAACTATCTTCCAAAAGCTTCCTGAACTTAACTTTACTCTCTTTCAGGCTCAAAAGGAGACCATTGAAGTGGTTCACATCACTGAAGATCTTGAAGTTAGTTCAGAAGAACTCTACTCAAACTTCAAAAAGAATACCTTGACGAGAGTTGCTAAGTCTGTCAGCAACTGGCAACGGTATAGAAGGATGGACTTCTCTGATCTTCACCTTCATCTGTCCAATGAGAAAAAGAGAATCTCTTTACTCAGACTTGAGACATTTGTACACTCAATACTTCAGAAGAGCTTACATATTCTCAGCTAATGAGTTCAAATCTGATTGCTCTAATCAGAGAAAATATGAAAGCAAAGTTCAAGAGTGCCTCTCCAGCTGAACAAGTTGTGATGCTCAAGGGTTCCTTTGTACCCGTGGTGGCTGATCCCCACAAAATCAATGAAGAAGAGGAAGTTACAAATGCTGCTATGTACAAACATCTCGAGTTAGTCATACTAACGGACGATGATGAAGAAGAAGAGGATGAAAATATCCCAAAGGATACCAGTGATGATGATGAAGGAAAAGGTTCTAAGGACAGCAAGGATGATGATGATGATAATCAAGGTCCTAGTCCTGATGTTGGCGGAGTAAAAATGACAGTTGCTGAGACTGAAAATCAAAACACTGAGAATCAACAAGCTGACCAAACTCCCAGTCAGCACCAAGAATCTACTCCCGCTCCTACTGAGACAAGTACTCAAGCAACTGAACAAGTTGCTGAAACTGAAGAAGAGTACGCCAGAAAGCGTGCTGAAATGCACTTAGGCAAAGCTAAGCTTTCTGATGTCGAGTTAGCATTACTCGAAGCTAAGGTCACTGTTCCAAACCTTGGAGAAGAAGAAATGGATGAAGATTATCAAAGAGCTCTACAAAATAGCCTACAGATTCATGCTAGACATACGCAGAATCTAGATATTGCTCAATCTTCAGAAGTGAACAACACGGAAGTCTCCTCCCTTCCACCTACTACTGGTGAAACTCCAGTTGTTGAGTCCAAAGAGTTGCCCTCAGCAACCACTCAACCAAAAGTGTCTGAAGCTAAAGATTTGGGAACCAAGGTTGCTGGCCTTGACGAATCTGATGACGAAGAAGATCTATCTAACTTCTCAGCAAATGAAGAAGAAAGAACAAAAATTGATTCCACAGAGGTTGCAATTCCTCCTCCATCTCCCCAAACTGATGAAGGAGATGCTGAGAGAAGTCGCTTGCTGAGAAATGATGATGAATTTGCAACTGAGATCAAAGCTCATTCACTTACTGCCTCTGTAGTGCCGTTTCTAAACGTTGAGGATTTTACTCCAAGAATAAAGGCACTAATGGTTGTTCACAAAGAATGCCAAGAAGAGGATGATGCATTGCTTGCTGAGAGTCCACTTGACATTGGCAAAATACTGGCTACAGTGCTGAAACGCACTACTTCACTTACCATAGCTCAGAAAGACATCAGTCTACACCACAAAAGCTATGAAGAAGATGTCATTCAAGCACTCAAACTTTCTAAAAGTGCATTGAAAAAGGCTCAGGCTATTCTTGAAGAAAAAGTCGACAATGAGCGCAGACATGAGGAGAATTTGGCTTGTATTAAGGAAGAAATGTCAAAGCTAACTACAGATCAGCAAGGCATAATTCCAAAATACAACAGCCTAAGTACTCTTGCTGAAAATTGCAATGAGTTTTTCTCTCTACACATCAGACCGATGATGCAATCCATGTCTAAGGGGGAAGATAGACAAAGAAAGTCTTCAAGATCAAATAAACCCTCTGCTGAAGCGCCATTGATTTTTCCTGGTCCACCTCCCAGAGAACCTCTTGCTGAAAAAGAGCAATGTTCTAAGAAACGAGTTGAAACAGATTCTGAGAGAAGTTCAGTAAATCCAAAAAGAAGAAAAACTTTTGCTGAAACTCAAGAATACTGTCACACTGAGAGTCATCAAAATCTGAATGAAGATGATGATAATGATGATGACCAAACAATAGCTCAAGCTATAACAGCTAGGCCTATTTCTGCCTTAACTCCTTCTGGGCAATCCAAACACTTCTCTTCTGACTCAAGATCTTCAGCAAGAGATCAATAAAATGCAAAGTCAAGAAGAAGAAGGCAAAGACAGGAAGAAAAAAGGCTTGCCAGCATTGCAATTGGCACTGGCATTGAATATACAAAGACCAGCAATGAGGAAACAACTCAGAATGTGATCAGAAACCTACATGGTTGCTGGATCACAAAGCTGGAAGATCTTTTGGACAATGATTTCTTTCCAACTGCGATACTTAATCAAATGTACACTTGGATTGAATTAAAAGTGCAAAGAAAAGAAAGGGATCCTCCTCCCTACCCAATAAACATTGCTGCAAAATGGCTGAACTTAGAGATCTTAGTAAGAAGAACTTCTATTGGCAAGAAGATAAAACAAGAGCCCGATTTAATCAAACCGATAGATGTTGCTTACTACAGTGATCCTTTAACCAAGAAGTCCAAGAAGAAATATGGCTTGATTCCTTATGAGTATTTTTATCTCACTGCCAAGGATCAAGAAGAAGATCTTCTCTGGTTAAGAAAGATTCATGCCAACAAGGGAATTTCAGATACTCAACTTCTCCATGCTAGCAATTGGGGCATGCACTTGTGGGTACTTCACTACAAAGAAATGAATGGTGAAAACCATCATTATACTGCCTGCAAGAATGCAAGGATTATTCAACTTGAAGTCCGTAAGCTACTTGAAGATTACGAGAAGGACTGTGTTGAATTCTCTGCTCTTGCTGAGAAGAGTGTAAGGGAGATTCTTAGGAAATCTTCAGCTGGAATAGCTTAAGTCCCTTGTAAAAAGCTTTGTTTATTTTGTTTGCTGAATTTTAGTTATCTCTGAACTTTCTTGTAAACTTAATGAAAGATAACTATCAGCAATACACTTTTGACTCTTAATGGTTTTTGATTATGCAAACTACTTATGCTTACTGTTTTATTATTCAAGTATGCTTGCATTAATCAACTGATTTATTCAACATCAGAAACCTATAAAAGGGTAACAATTAATTTAGCCATGGATTGCTGACATCAAAAAGGGGGAAATTTGTTAGGAAACTTATAATTTTGATGAGCAATTAACCATGCTAAATTAAGGAAAGTCCAGTAACTAGTACTCTTAAGGTCCATAGGAATTTAGAATTTTAAGGACATTGTAAAAGATGAACGTTTGTTGAAGACTTAGTGTAGGTACTAGTTAGGTGTTTTAGTTTTGCTGATGATGTACTTTGTTTTTACAAATGAACTATTGAAGCACTAGAACCGCTCAGAAACTTGAAGATTCGAAGACTGAAGACTTATGAAAAATTCTTAGAAAGGTATCTACAAAGGCACATGTTGCTCAGAAAGTGGAAATTTCGGCAACAGCTCGCATAAGTGAAAATCTATATGACAGAGTAGGTTGTACTTGCTGAAACTGAGACTGACTGCTTGCTGAAATTCATATGTGACCTCCTTGCTGAAAGTACTTGCATTTTGGCTCCAACGTTCACATTTGAATTCGATTCAAATGAACATTAAATGCAAAAGTAAGCACGCGAAGAACATGAAGACTAGAAGATAAATGAAGGACGCTGCTGAAAGTACAAAAGCAAGATAGTGACATCTTAAGGAACAAAGCCTTAGAATTTGAAATTCAAACGGCTCCCTTGATTCACTATAAATAGAGGTCATCCGGCAAAGAGTTGAAGTGTGTCAACAACGTGATCAAACTTTCACTTGTGCTTAAACACTCAATCTTTCATACTCTTTACTGCCTATTCATCCGTTCCAAGACTTAAGCTTGAAACAAAAGCTACTTGTGAAGAAGTAGAACATTCACGGCTAAGAAATTAGTTAAGTGTTCTTTCTTTCGAACAAGAATAAGTCTTGACACCAGAAACAACTTAACTTGTTTGCTGAAAAGTATTACGAGTTGTGTTTCTTTAGATAACTTGTTATAGCTGAAAAAGTTATACTCAAGTCATCTCATCCCAAACCTCTCTAACTGATAAACACCCTTTTTCAGGCGTGAAATTCAGGGGGAATTAATCAAGCATTGTGTTGCTGATTAAGTGTCCCAAGTTTGGTGGAGAACAAGGTTTAGTTCTCTAGTTAGGTTGGAAACGAAGCAAGTGTGCTTTGGTTTCTGAAGAATCATTATAGATAGGTGTTGTAAGGAACCTCAAGCTTATCTTAGTGGATTCAGTCCTAGAAAGGAAAAAGTGGATAAGTTGAGAGATTACGCCACTCTCAGATACCACTATAAAAGTATTTGTGTGATTTACTTTACCGCATTTAGTTTTCAGTAAGTTTTACTTATTGTACAATGCCACTTTGCTCACTTGTTGAAACTAGCACTCTCTGAAAAGCACTTAGTGTATAAAGACTTCCGCACTCTGTTTTTAATGTACCAATAAAACTCGTTACTGAAAAGTAACTAGTACTTGATGAGAAAGTTAAGTATCAGCAAACTCATTACTGAAAAGTAATAAGCACTTGCTGAGAAAGTTTTTAAACGACGAAAGTTTGAAAAGACTATTCACCCCCCCCCCCCTCTAGTCTTTTCTTGTTGTTTAAAGGGACCAACGTTATGTCATCATACAATTTCTTATATCAAGATGTCTATTATGAAATGTGTAGTAGACTAAATAATGTATTAGTAAGCGGTCAAGGACCGAGAAGTATATTAGTAAGCGGTCAAGGACCGAGAAGTAAAGATCATAGGTTATTTGAGGAAGAACATAGGATATCTGTTACGAAAAACAATCAATCACGAACTATAACTCGAACAGACAAGAACAAAACAATAAAACAATAAAACAATAAAAGCAAGAACACAAGATTTAACGTGGTTCAGCTGTACATAGCCTACGTCCATGAGAAGGAATCGGTTCTCCACTAAAACACGAACACAAGAGTACAGATACAAGAACCACAGATGAAGATATCCACACAACCCTGCAACTTCTATACATCTCTGATTTCTCTCTGTTTTTCCTCTCTTGTTTTCTCTCGGGTTATAAGAATAATAACCTAATGACAAACTCACAATTTTCCCAACAAAGGAACCTTTATTTATACTACTGGCAAACTTGTTCACCAAATTGTAGTAGAATTCTATTCCTAATTGATTTCGATCTCTTATTCCTAAAAGAGTTCGTATACCATAAAATCAACTTGTCTTGAGTTAATTGTTTCCGAGTAGAAGTCATGCTACAAATCTTACAATCTCCACCTTAGCATGATCTTCAGTTCCTTCCAATCCAAGATGTCCCTTAAGGTTGGGACAGACCTCGCTGGTCCAGCAAACCGACTAAACTCATGCATAGTTCAAACTTCTCTACTGGCAGAGTTTTAGTAAATGCATCAACATGATTTCTTCTCGTGTTAATCTTCATTATTTCAACTTCACCCTTCTCTACAACATCCTTGATGAAATGATACTTGATATCAATGTGCTTTGACTTGTCATAAAAAGAGTGATGTTTTGCTAGATGTATTGCGCTCTGACTGTCACAATGAACTTTGACAGTGTCTTGATGAACTCCAAATTCACTCAAGATTCCCTTTAACCAGATTGCTTCTTTGACACCTTCAGTAAGAGCCATGAACTCTGCTTCTATCGTTGAAAGAGCTACCACAGGTTGATGAGTAGATCTCCAGCTTAATGTAGTTCCAAAGAGTGTAAAGACATAACCAGAAAGTGATTTCCTGGTGTCAAGATTAGCAGCAAAATCTAAATCCACATATCCCACAATAGCATCTTCTACACCTGCCTCCCAGTGATACTTCCCAAGTGTATCCATGAACCTGCTGAGTGTACTTAAAGCATGTGTTATATCAGGTCTACAACACACCATAGAATACATTACACTGCCTACTGCACTTGCATATGGAACTCGTTCCATGTATAATGCTTCCTGATCATCTTTAGGCTTGTGATATATAGATAATTTGAATTGAGCTCCAATAGGAGTTTGCACCACATCTGCATACTACATATTAAATCTTTCTAACACCTTTATCAGATATGCTTTATGAGACAGAACAATTTCTCTAGTAGAAAGATGATCAATATCCATGCCCAAGATTCTCTTGGCTTCCATCAAGTCTTTCATCTCAAACTCTTGACTCAGTAGTCTCTTGCTCTCAGAGATGCCTGATGAATGTGTATTTTACACTTTCAATTGAGTCTTTTTTCACCAATTTAGCTATCCTCTATGTTAATTTAGCTATATTTTAGTGCATTTTATTAGAATAGTGTCACGTTTCCCTTTAGTTTGTATTTTACAGGTTTTGAGTGAAAAACGAGGTTTTTCGGGCAATTATATTGAAGTAGACAAGGAATTGGTGTTCCGAAGGCCTATTTGGAGTATCCAGAAAATTCCGGATAGGATTTAAAGTCTAGGGGTCGAGATTGAAGGTTAAAAGGTCACTAGAAGGCAAAAACCGAGTCCGAAAAGGAGAAGAAATCCAAAAACGCGTCGAAAACGCGTATATGGCCGGCTGGAGGTCCCGGGCGAGTCGCCCGGGACGTGGGGCGAATCGCCCCACACCTGCCTAACCACTATATATAGTTGCTCAGTTTTCTCCGTTTTTCATACTTTCTCAGACCTTTTCTCTCACCTTTCTCATTAGTTTTAGGTAGGAATTCTCCAGAGCCTGTTCTGGGGATTCTTAGCTTAGGAGATACTTTTTCTTAGCGTTTTGGAGCTTGTAAGATCGCGATTCTTCGGAGATTGACAACCTTCGGTAACATTGTATCTTACAGTTTTTCTATTTATATTTATTTATCTTTCAACATGTTTTCATACAATCTTGCTATGATTTCTGTTGATTGCATGACATCTATGAGTAGCTAAACTTCTCGTTGGTGATAGTATGTGATTTCTTAGCGAAGGGTTAATAATTATGCTAATGGCTATATCGCGCATTATACTTTGAGTTATTGCTTTATTTCTTTGATCTATCTAAAACCTCTATCTTCGTAGTGTTGAATGATAACGGAACACAATTGGACAATTCATTGATCAAAGTTCTCTATGCAAAACCGGGGACTTCATGCATGATTATTAACCTGCTATGCTTTGAATAACCATACTATCACCAATCTCCATTATCTGTTAAGAAAAAACTTTGCTAAGTAGTCTGTTGATTTTATATTCTTAAGTTAGATTAGATAAAGCTAGTTATAGTCCTTAGAGATCGACCACTCGAGGTTATTTTACTGCTGCACTACGGTTTTCGTTGTAGTTGTGAATTGCCTTTGGCTAAATACAAATTTATGTGATTAACTAGAATCTGACAAGTTCTAAAACCAGTTCATCAAATTGGCGCCGCTGCCGGGGACTATACTCCTTTTTTTTGTTTAGCTTTTTTATATTTTCAGCATTCAATTCCTAGTTCTAGTAGTTTTTAGTTTTCCTATTTAATCTCTCTCTGATACTCCTTTCCTAGTTTGTTACAGATAGTGTATGCGACATACACGATCTAGAGGAACACCGCTTGCTGATTCAATTGCTGAGATCGACAGAGTCCACCACCAAAGAAGGCGACTACTTCGAAGGCGTGAACTAGAGGAAATAGAGGATACCGATTTCTCTGAATCTCTACACAGTCTTTTCAAGGAAATCGACAGAATGGCAGAAGCTAGACCACTGAAAGCATGGGTTCAACCCTCCAAGGATCGTATGAGGGTATCGGCGATTGTTCTTTCGTCTGCAACTCGAGATCTGGAAATCAAGAACCACGCATTCCAACAACTTCCGAGGTTCTATGGCTTAGCAAGGGAAGATGTGATGGGTTACTTGCACGATATCGATGATTTCGTCAACCAACTCCCACGACCCGGAGCTGAAATAACAACGGATGAGTTTAGGATGAAGGTTTTTGCTATGGCGCTTGGCGACAGAGCCAAGTCATGGTTGAGTTCTCTACCGGCGGGCTCGCTGGACACTTGGGAGAAGGTTTTTTCAGCTTTCATGGAAAAATACTTCCCTCACACCTTGACTACCGCGCTTAAGGCGCAAATCACTGGGTTCAAACAAGACTATGATGAGACCATCTACACCGCGTTTGAGAGGTTCCAAGACCTCATGAACAAGTGCCCTCACCATGGTTTTGAGCTTTCTGATCTAGTCCAACACTTCTACAATGGACTAACCTTCGAGAACCAACAAGTGGTGTACTTCCAATGCCGTGGCAATATTTGGGAGGAAACCGCAGAAGCCGTCTGGGCAGTTTTCGAAAGGCTTGCTAAGGGGTCGCAGTTTAAGGACCCAAGAGCAATGGTTAGGAAACGTGGACCTGAAGCTCCACCTACTCAAGAAGCCCATATGTATGGGGGGAATGGGGATCGATTCGAGTGCTTTACCAACGAATTGAAGCAAGTCCTCAAAAGCGCCACTGGAACAGCTATGTCAAACGAAGTTTGCCGAATATGCAAGAACTATGGGCATGGAGCTCATATGTGTAGATCGGAGCTTGCATATGATGATGGCAATTGGGTTCAAGGAGGCGAAGAGGAAGCCTTCGCTACGGAATTTGGTACTCAAGAAGCTAGCTACGGACAAGATGGAAGGAATCCTCGAGGTGGATTTTGGAGAAGAGGGTTCCGAAACAATCAAGGATATGCACCGGCTAGCCAAACTTATGGCCCTAACCAAGACCGAAGAAGGCTTAACTATGGTAATGATCACTGCGAAAATCCCGCTCCAAAAGAGTAACCGAAGTCGAAGACAGCTCTACTGATGGATAACTTGCAAAAGATGGTTGATCACACCCAAAGTTTTCTCAAACGTTATGAAGACGATTCTGAGAAGACTAGGGCAAGGCTTGATCGGTTGGAAGAGAGCACTAGGCTTTCCCATCAAAAGATGCAAGAGTTGATCGACCGAGGAGCAAGTAGGGAGCAAGGGAAGCTACCTAGCAACACTGAGAAGTCGATGTCCATTACATTGGTGGGTGATCTACCTGTTGAAATCACCATCAAGAAGGTTGCTAAGTGCGAGTGTTGCAAGGGGGAAGAACCCCCACTACCCAAGGAAGAAGAGAATGACCTTGGTTCTGATGAGAGTGAAGAGGAGCAAGAGGATCCCGAGCCACTCCCTCAAAGTTTCGATGTTAAGGTAGGGATTGGTGAACTTGAAGATGTCCGTGCTACACTAGACACGGGATCCTAGTCTAATGTGCTCCCGATGAATGTGTTTGAGAAGAGTAGCCTTGGAAAACTGTTTGAGCATAAGGCTATTGTGCAATTGGCGGATGGATCCTTTGTGAGACCCGAAGGCGTTGTGAAGAACGTATTGGTCAAGATTGGTGAAGTTTCTGTATACACCAATTTTGTAGTTATGCCGGCGTCTACACCTGGGATGGGGGATGTTGTTCTCTTGGGGCGAACGTTCTTGACTAAACTACGCTCCGTGATAGACATCTACCGAAGGACTTGCACCATTGAGGTGGATGGCAAGCGACATGTGTTGCGAGCCATATCTGATCCACCTGATCACTTCAATGCTTATCACACTGTTAACTACTGTGGTCTTGCTGTCTATGTTCATTCTTATTCACAGGTTCGTGGCATGAGGAGAAGGTCCATGAAGGGGAAGTCTAGTACCCTCGAGAAGAAGAGTTAGGCGCAAGAAGGAGTCGAGTCAAAGACTATAAACAATGACGCTATCCGGGAGGCAACCCGGAGTTTTTATCGCTTTTTTACCGCTTTATTGCATGCATTCATACATTGAACAATTTGCGTTTCATATGTGAATTTGTTCGTCTATGTGTCGTATGTGCTTATGTTTATGTTTGAGTGAACTTTTTCGAGTGGTTTTATGAGTAAAATTGTTTTTTGGGACTTAAAAACAGGATTTTTTTTCGAAAGTTTCGTCTCCCCACCTCAGGAGGTGGGGGGCGAATCGCCCTACATGTCCAGAGAGCTCCACGCTCTCTGGACGTGCGGGGCGATTCGCCCCACACGGGGCGACTCGCCCCACACCCGGGGCGACTCACCCCACGACTTCTGGAGACTAAAAACGAGAGAAAGCCCCCTTTCTCCTCATTTTCTTCATCTTCTTCACTTCTTTCTCCCCAAAATCCAAAAAAATCGAAAATTCTTCAATCTTTCATAAAATCTTCAATCTTCCATCAAATTTTGTGTTCTTTAGCTTCAATCGAAGCCCATTACGTGCTCTTTCTTTTCATCCGAACAACTTTCACTCAAGTGCACTCGTTTTCCAGATCTGAGATATCTTCACATGAGCCCTAATTTTTCAAATTTGGGGGTTTTCTGATTTGTGCTTCAATTAGGCTTGTATGATGTATAGGTAGGTTGTTTGTGTGATTAGAAACGTTAGTTACTATCAATTGCATGCTCAATTATGCTTGGATTGTTGGTTTGAGAATTTTGCTACTAGATGTCTTTATCTTGTTATGCAATGTATATTTATCTTCCATTCCATACATATGATTGTGTTTACTGATGTAATAATGATAGACATGATGGTAGAATGCATAATTAATGAGTTTGAGGGTTTTTTATGCTATAATTTTTGCTACTATGGTATGAATTGAGCATTATTATTTAGGGTTATTGGTTGTCTAGCACAAGCATAATGCGATATGTACATGTCGAAATTATTTTGGTGTGTTGCATGTTAGTAGCTAGATTAGACATGGAGGATTTGCGAAGTTCGATTGTTGATATTATCACTCGTGTGTTTCGCTCTTACATTGGCATATGCATGAGTCAGTTTTGTGTCATACGAGATACTAATTGCTGTTTGTAGGAACCATGCCACAAAGGGAGAGGAGCACTCCCGTTTGGCTACTATGAAGTATTGGAGGAGGATCGATTACAACCATGCAAAGGAGAGTGATCTCGTTAGAGGTACGTTCGAGCCATGGGCTCTTGCAACAACGTCGCGGTTTATCCAAGAGGAGGTACGAGAATCCACCTGGAGTAAGGACTCTTATGTCTATTCATGCACCACCGAAGGGATTGAAACAACTATTACGTCAGCAATCTGTCACAAGGACTGCAAAGTTCGTGTGAATAGGAAGGTAACGGGGCGGCCTCACCACAACGGATTCAGTCTTGAGTCGACAGCGGTGACAAAGTTCCGAATCGCTAACTTGATTCCAAAACATAATGACATGGACACCCAGCCCGTCTTTGGGGTGCCCCATCGACTGCCTCTAAAGGGAGCGCCATATAGACATCGGGAGCATCAACCGTAGAGAATGTGGTCGACATTGGAAAAAATGGAAGAAGACCTCTGAGCATCCGAGCAGCTTACTGTAACTTCCTCGGGGTGTAAAACGTTGGAGAGGGAGGCTCTGATACCACTGCTCTTTCCCCTTCAACAGTTCACAACCTATTGGAGAGATACCGGATGGAAGATTACATAACTGCGGCGGCTAATCTTGAGGATTCTCTTCGACAATGCAACTCTACTGGTGACGATGGTGATGACAGTAGTGACAATGAATACCATAGGGACAATGAGGATGCCATGAATACTGATGGAGGAGTTGGCCCTATCCATGGAACTACCACCACCACCACGAGCTCCGATGATCACCTATAAGGCCCCTCGAGCAGTCTCAATACATTACATCCAGCATACTCAGTCGACCGAGGCCAAACCACGCGGTAACATCATTAGACTTGTTTTTTATTTTTTAGTATGAGTTGTGAGTTTATTTTTCCTTTTTCGTAAATTTTGTACTCCAACCTATTCCTTCGAATAGGTTTGGGGAGGTCGTTTGTGTGTCACTTTTATTTCTTTTTCATTGTGCTACTGCTGGCTAAAAAAATCGAGAAAAAAGAGAAAAAGGAAAATTCCAGAAAAAAGAAAAAAAAACTGGACAAGAAAAAAAATAAAAAAAGAAAAGACCCCAAAAAAGCAAAGAAGGGTCCAAAAAAAAGAGCCAAAAAGCAGTTTAGCAAAGTGTTGTCTCATTTTTCAATTCATGTAATGTTCGTAATCGTGTTGTAATTTTTTTTGTCTTTTGTTTTTGAGTGTCATCTGTTCTAGACCACCCTCGTCCTGCCATTCAGGAAGTGGTGAATAGCTTAAGGCTTTGCTTGAGAGATGGGTAGAATAGGGGAGTGTTGTCTTTTTTAGGGAACCCTCCTTCGTTTCATGAGAGCCAGTATTGGTTCGACCTCTTTGAGGAAAAGTCTTAACTTGGTGAACAGTAGTAAGTCCTCAGTTTCATAGGCACGGGAAAACCATTCGTATTCTAACAGGTTTCATTACGTCATCACTGACTAGGTCCAGGTATAGAATGTTACGAGAGACTATCTTGTCTTGACATAAGTGCTTATGTGAATGTGTATGAGTCAATCGAAGCATTCTTCAACCTATACTCATGTTATGATTTGTATGGTTTTTGTTCATATGTTTTTTTGATAGATTCAATAGATTAGTTCATTTCATTTGGCATGAGACTCCATTTTTTGTGTTGCATTATTTTTTGCATTAGAGTCTAGCTTAGTTGCTTGAGGACAAGCAAAGGTTCGGTTTGGGGAGTTTGATGAATGTGTATTTTACACTTTCAATTGAGTCTTTTTTCACCAATTTAGCTATCCTCTATGTTAATTTAGCTATATTTTAGTGAATTTTATTAGAATAGTGTCACGTTTCCCTTTAGTTTGTATTTTACAGGTTTTGAGTGAAAAACGAGGTTTTCCGGGCAATTATATTGAAGTAGACAAAGAATTGGTGTTCCGAAGGCCTATTTGGAGTATCCAGAAGATTCCGGATAGGATTTGAAGTCTAGGGGTCGAGTCTGAAGGCTAAAACGTCACTAGAAGGCAAAAACCGAGTCCGGAAAGGAGAATAAATCCAAAAACGCGTCGAAAACGCGTATATGGCCGGCTGGAGGTCCCGGGCGAGTCGCCCGGGACGTGGGGCAAATCGCCCCACACCAGGCGAATCGCCCGGTGTGCCCCACACCTGCCGAACCACTATATATAGTTGCTTAGTTTTCTCCGTTTTTCATACTTTCTCAGACCTTTTCTCTCACCTTTCTCATTAGTTTTAGGTAGGAATTCTCCAGAGCCTGTTCTGGGGATTCTTAGCTTAGGAGATACTTTTTCTTAGCGTTTTGGAGCTTGTAAGATCGCGATTCTTCGGAGATTGACAACCTTCGGTAACATTGTATCTTACAGTTTTTCTATTTATATTTATTTATCTTTCAACATGTTTTCATACAATCTTGCTATGATTTCTGTTGATTGCATGACATCTATGAGTAGCTAAACTTCTCGTTGGTGATAGTATGTGATTTCTTAGCGAAGGGTTAATAATTATGCTAATGGCTATATCGCGCATTATACTTTGAGTTATTGTTTTATTTATTTGATCTATCTAAAACCTCTATCTTCGTAGTGTTGAATAATAACGGAACACAATTGGACAATTCATTGATCAAAGATCTCTATGCAAAACCGGGGACTTCATGCATGATTATTAACCTGCTATGCTTTGAATGACCATACTATCACCAATCTCCATTATCTGTTAAGAAAAACCTTTGCTAAGTAGTCTGTTGATTTTATATTCTTAAGTTAGATTAGATAAAGCTAGTTATAGTGCTTAGAGATCGACCACTCGAGGTTATTTTACTGTTGCACTACGGTTTTCGTTGTAGTTGTGAATTGCCTTTGGCTAAATATAAATTTATTTGATTAACTAGAATCTGACAAGTTCTAAAACCAGTTCATCAATGACTTCCATGTGCTTACTGGCAATCAACATGTCATCCACATATATGAGAAGATAGATCATGTCATTAACATCTTTACCTCTGAAATACACACAGGTATCATAATGACACCTCCTAAAGCCAATTTTTTGCATATACTTGTCAATCAAATCTCTTATACCATTGCCTAGGACTTTGTTTTAGCCCATACAAAGATCTTCTTAGTAGACAATAAGCTTTGCTGTCAGGATCTTCAACCTGTAATCCTTCTGGAATCTTCATGTAGATTTCTTCTTCCAGTTTACCATGCAGAAAAGTTGTAGTTACATCCATTTTATGTAAATGTAGACTAAACTGAGCTACTAGAGCCAACAAAATTCGAATAGAAGCATGTTTTACCACAGGAGAGAATATTTCAGTATAGTCAATGCCTTCTCTTTGTGTAAAACCTTTGGTAACCAACCTTGCCTTATACCTTATTACTCCTTGATTGTCAGCACCCAACTTCTTCTTAAATATCCACTTACATCCCACCAGCTTCTGTCTGTCCGGCTTGTCCACTACCTCCCATGTAGAATCCTTTTCCAAAGATAAAAGTTCATGTTCTATAGGCACTAGCCAGTTCTCCCTTTCACTGCAAGTTGTAGCCATTTGATAGTTATTCGGTTCATAGCAGTTTATTTCTTCAGCAACTATTAGTGAAAATAACACCATATCCTTAAGATTTGATGAGACTTTCTTCTGTCTTGGAACTCTATCTCTTGTGAGTTGATAAGATTCAACTTCTTCTGGATTCACAGTTGGGATACCTGCACACCTTCTTCTTACTGGAAGAATTGGTGTTGTACTAGTACTTGGTGTATCAAAGGTAGGATCATCTTGATCTGGTGCCGTGTCAGGTAGTTCAGGAGGCTCCACCTCCAAATTAGTTCATTCTTTAGAACTATTTTCTTCCATCACTTCTGTACTGATGTGAGAAGCTTTCTTGAATGGCATGTGCTTCTCATTGAATACTACATCTCTACTAGTGATGCACTTCTGATAACCATCTTCATAGCACCATAGTTTGTATCCTTTAACTCCAGGAGGATATCCTAAGAAGATACATTTTAGAGCTCTTGGTTCAAGTTTGTCTTGTTTTTTATGGACATAACAAGAGCTTCCAAAGGTTCTGAGATGAGTGTAGCTTGGAGGATTTCCCCTCCACTTCTCTCCAAGAGACTTGAAATCTATAGATGATGAAGGATACATATTTATTAGATAAGCTGCAGTGGTTGCTGCTTCTCCCCAGAAGTTCCTGTTTAGACCAGCTCCAAGTAGCATACACCTTATCCTCTCTAGTAAGGTTCTATTCATCTTCTCAGCTACTCCATTTTGCTGTGGATTTTTCGGGACTGTTTTGTGTCTAACAATTCCTTTCTCCTTACAGAACTGATTAAATTCATGAGATAGAAACTCAAGTCCATTGTCAGTCCTGAGATGCTTGAGTTTAAGGCCGGTCTGCAACTCAACTTCTGTGACCCAATCTTTAAACTTCTGAAAAGTTTCATCTTTGGTCTTCAAGATTGAGATCCATAGTTTTCTGCTGTAATCATCAATGATAGTGAGCATGTATCTTTCTCCATTCCTGGTTTGCACCCTAGAAGGTCCCCATAGATCAGAGTGCACATAATCAAGCTTATGTTGACTTATGTGTTGTTGAGTACCATAAGCTACTTTCTTAGCTTTCCCTAGTGTGCATTCTTCACAGAAATCTATCTTGGTGACTTTTGTTCCATTCGGTAACCCAGATTTAGACAGCTCCATGAATCCTTTCTCACCTATATGGCCTAGTCTGTGATGCCACAGTTTAGTAGCATCATTGGCTTCCACTGAACTGGATTCACCTGTTACTGTGTTCCCTTGGAGAAAATACAATTCATTCTTCTTGATCCCTTTAATGACAACTTTTCCTTCTTTAATAATCTGGAGAACTCCACCTTGAGATTTGAATAGATATCCTTTTGTATCCATCATTCCTAGTGAGATTAAATTCCTTCTCAATTCTGGAACATACCTCACTTGAGACAATTCTCTCACCACTCCATCAAACATCTTAATTCTTATTGATCCAATTCCCTTGATCATACAAGATTCATCATTCCCAAGCACCACAGATCCACAGTTCTTGAGTTCAAGATTCTTAAACCAGCTCTTAACCGGAGACATGTGAAAGGAGCATCCACTATCCAATACCCAATCTTTAGAGACTGCATGTTCAGAGACTGAAAGTACCTCAACATCTGCATAGACTTCGAATTCTGCAGCCTGTGTTTGATTTGCTTGCATCCCTTCTTTCTTCTTAAGAGAATTCTTGTAACTGTAACAATCTTTCTTGACATGGCCTGGCTTCTTGCAGTAGAAGAACTTTCTGTGATCTTCACTATTATCATTATAAGATTGTTTGTTGGATCTGTTGTTATCTTCTTTTCCCTTCCACTTTTTGAAAATTTTCTTCTTAGCAGAATTGTGATAGAGACCTTCACCATCACTTCCAACGGGCAATTGTGGTTTCTTTGCCTTTTCTTTTGTCCCGATAGCTTGAAGAACATCTTCGAATGTGAGTGCTTGCTTGCCACCATATAGTAGCGCCTCTTTGGTAAGTTCAAATCTCTTTGGTAAAGCTGTCAGTAGCATCATAGCTCGATCATCGTCCTTGATCTTCTCGCCAATGCTTTCCAGATAATCAATGAGTTTCCGGAACTCATCGACTTGTTCCATAATTGGCCTGTCATCAACTACCTTGAAAGCATAAAGACATTACTTTAGATATTGCTTGTTTGCCAGCGTTTTGGCATTTTAGATTTCATCAAGCCTATCCCACATGTCTTTGGCAGTTGTTTTATCCTGGATTTCTCTGATGATGGTATCTAATAGGTTTAATACAATCGAGCTCATGCCCTTCCTGTGAATTTTCTTCTTCTCTGCGGCATCCATAGTGGCTGAGAACGCATCTTCTCCGTCCAGGGCTTCTTCACATCCTTGATGCGCCATTAGTGCTCTGATCTTAACCTTCCATAACCCAAAATCTCCTGTTCCGTCGAACTTGTCAATCTCAATTCGAGTTGTCATTGTGATACTTCCCACAGACGGCGCCAATTGTTACGAAAAACAATCAATCACGAACTATAACTCGAACAGACAAGAACAAAACAATAAAACAATAAAAGTAAGAACACAAGATTTAACTTGGTTCAGCTGTAAATAGCCTACGTCCACGGGAAGGAACCGATTCTCCATTAAAACACAAACACAAGAGTACAAATACAAGAACCAAAGATGAAGCTATCCACAAAACCCTGTAACTTCTATACCTCTCTGATTTCTCTCTGTTTTTCCTCTTTTGTTTTATCTCGGATTATAAGAATAAGGGCCAGTATCTTTTTAGGGTATCATTAGCGTACCTAATAACAGATTAGTACACATTAGACAAACAATAACATTTTAGTGCCAAATTTGACCAACCAAAATCTGATTTTGGGACAGCCAAACAAGGTTGTGTGGGACAACTAAAATGTAATTGAATTTTATCTTTTTTTGGTCTTTTCTTTATTTTTCTTTTAATTTTTACTTTTTTCTTTTTATTTTTCTTCTCTTCTTCTTCTTCTTCTTCTTCTTCTTCATTCTTCAAGTCTACTACCGGATTTCGATACCAAAATCCTGCCACCGGAATCCGGCCAGATCGGAGCTTTGCAGCTCCCGATCTGGGAGCTTGCAGCTCCCAAATCGGGAGCTGCACTCCGTTCAGGGAGCTTGCAAGCTCCGATCTGGGAGCTTAAGTGCTGACAGATCGGAGCTTGTACAGCTCCCAGATCGGGAGCAGCAAAGCTTCGATCTGGGAGCATTTAATGCTCCCAAATCGGAGCTTTGCAGCTCCCGATCTCGGAGCTTGCATTATTCCGGTGGACGGTGGAGCAGAGCTCCGAATTATTCCGGTGACCGGAGTTCTGGAGAAGAAAGGGAGATAAAAAGAAAAAGAAAAACAATATAAAAGAATTAAAAAAGAAAAAGGAAAATAATTTTGTCTTCTACTGTAGCTAAGGCCTTGTTTGTTTGGGCATGAAATTCTCGGTGGCAAAGTTGTAAATATTGAGTAGTCAACTCAAAAAGGTACTAAAATGTTATTGTTGAACTAAAGGGTATTAATCTGTTATTAGGTGTCACAAGGATACCCTTCCATGGTAATAACTCTAAGAATAATAACCTAACGATAAACTCACAATTTTCCCAACAAAGGAACCTATATTTATACTACTGGAAAACTTGTTCACCAAGTTGTAGTAGAATTCTATTCCTAATTGATTTCGATCTCTTATTCCTAAAAGAGTTCTTATACCATAAAATCAACTTGTCTTGAGTTAATTGTTTCCGAGTAGAAGTCATGCTACAAATCTCACAATATCTGTTCAACAACATAGATGGTAAATGGTAGAACATAGATTGCTAAAATAGTATGTCCTATGAACTTGAATTTATATGCAATATTCATGTTCTATGTTTGTCCAAATATTACCCATATTCCTGAGAATATCTCTCATGATCATGGAAATATTATCCATGATTCTCCCAATATATCCCATATACTTACAATTTATTGATAATATTCATGTTCTATGTTTGTTCAAATATTACCCACGTTCCTGAAAATTTCACCCATGTTCATGGAAATATTACCCGTGTTTCTCATAATATCTCTCATGAGCTTTCTTTTATTTAAGTGTCATGTTATATATTTCTGAAAATATATTGTATGTACCCAAAGTAGAACACATGCATATGGTAATGTAATTTTTAAAATGTGAAAGAGCTTCATAGGAAAACAATTAAGATCAACTGTAAGTGTCAAAATTGTTTACAGAACATAAGAAAAGAATTAGATCAAGTTTTTGCTTGGAGATTTTGATCCAAGCTTTGGTATCTTCGGTTTCCTCTCACATTTGTTCTCCAATCTTTGTGTTTCCTTCCTTTTGTCTCTACAAACTCTAGGTCAAGGACACATATCGATGCAGTAGTATTTGTAGCACTATCACACTTCTTATAAATATCCAAAAATATCAAAATCTCCAACAATGACAGTTATACCTACATATCAAATGTATAACTTAGTAAACAGTGACATTGAAATGAACATAGGCCATATTGTTGAGAACATAGAGATTATTAGTGAGAACATAGAATACATTGCAGAGGACATACAGAATATTGGTGAGAACATTGAGTATATTGCAGATATCAATTACTTAAAAAACAAATGCAAAAAATATGCCAATAGACAATATTAGTGAGAACATAGAGCTTATTGATAAGAACATGGACCATATTGGTGAGAACATAAGTCATATTCGTGAGAACATAGAGCAAATTGCATAGATCAATTTCCATGAGATGGGTGCAAAAAACAGAGCGTACTGGTGAAAACATAGATCATATGTATGAGAACATAGAGAATATTGCAGGGGTCAATTTTTTATGACATAAGCACACTGGTGAAACATAGACAAATTTGTTGAAAACATTGGTCATATTGCTGAGAACATAGCAATTATCACATAGGTCAATTTTCCATGAGATCAGTTCAAAAATAGAGCATTCAACAACATTGAGTAGAACATATCAGTGAGAACATAGAGATTATTTCACAAGTCAATTTTTCATGAGATTAGTGCAAAAAACAGAGCATACTGGTGAGAACATAGATAATATTATTGAGAACATATGACATATTGCTGAGAACATTGGACATATTTCTGAGAACATAGCGAATATTACAGGGGTCAATGTTTTATGAGATTAATTAGTCCAAAAAACAGAGCATTCAAAACAGTTAGCATATTGGTGAGAACATAGACAATATTGGTGAGAACATGGGTCATATTGCTGAGAACATCGCACAACGTCAATTTTTCATAAGATCTACATAAATCTAGATGTAGACGCCAAATCTAACATCTATCACCAACAACCTTCAATTTAAACACAAATCTACATAAATCTAGGTACAAATAACAACAATAATGTCGATCTAGCTCTAAAATTGATCGATGTCAAGGCTAATATAGGAAGAAAAACATGAAAATAAGCTCCATGAACACAATTAGTACCTTGTTTAGATTCTGTGGTGGAGATTTAGATAGTCTCCGTCGATGATGTTTGTTTCTTCGGCGTTGAATCGTTGTTTACGGCGGCGATGACATGTTTCTCTCTCTAGCGTCGGTGGTTTTTCTCTCTAGAACGTAGTTGACGGACGAGTTGCTATTTTGTTTTCTGATTTTTCTGTTTTTTGGGTGTTTAATATGGTTTATATAGGTTCCATATTCATGACCCTTTTTTATCCTAGTTGCTTGCGTTTGGGGTGTTTTTACAAACTAGTAGTTGTTTGGGGTAGTTTCATAATTAATATAAATTGGTTTTTGTGATCTTTATCTAGAGGTGGTCTCTCATGAGACTCATTCAACAATAGTGGAAAACATGCTAAAAAAATGGATAAGAAATAAATCTATACGTGGCCCAGGTTGTAAATTCTGATTAGTATCATAATGGCACTTTGCATCTCCACGACTCCACCAAACAGTCAAACACAGGAGTATGATAAAATTTTATTAAACCAATAGGAGTTTGTTTTTTTATTGACAATATGGGCTGCTGATGTTATTAAATTCGTTTACCTGACAAAATTTGTAACTTAATTGGCACTTGTGTAAATGGAATTATAGTACTACTAGGTACCGCGTCACACGCGTAGCATAATCTTGTAAAACATTATTGTTGTATTAAATAATATATTGAAATAAATTGAGTGAATATATATAATCTTCACATAATGACTTCAAACGTAATTAAAAAAATAACTAATTGAGTAATGAAACTTAATATACATGGTGTGTTATAAATGTATATAGTTTTTGTAGTTATGCAATTAGTAGTTTTGAATTGAACTATATTAGACATATGAAAAATATTATTCCGATGAGTTAAGAACCATCAGATACATCTCTAAACTTTGGAAACATTCAACTTCAAAATCTGCAATGCAACTTTTTCGCATGTTTATTGGTATTCTTCATCAGTTGAATATATTGTCAAGTGCTTCATATAAACATTATAGTTTCATAATATGATATTTTTAGTTATTTTTATCGTATGATTTAAGAATAATTTAAGGTCAAAATGATCATCGAAAAAGTCAACAAAATCAAGTGTTACATTTATTATTGGACGGAGGAAATATGTCTTTTTTTATAAGAACATATCATGGTTATTTTTAAAATTAATTATAATACGTCATACAACTTTATGTTAAAAAATAAAAATATAAGAAGATAATAAATAAAAAAGAAAAAAATTACGTCAATAAGATTCGAACCCAACACCTTCAACTAAAATAATGATACAAATAATAGAGAAAAATCACGCCAACAAGATTCGAACTAAACACCTTCAATAAAAATAAATAATAAAAATAATGGAGAAAAATCACGCCAACAGGATTCGAACCCTACATCTTTTAATTAACTAATGACACATGTACACACCAGATTGAAATTGGATAAACAAGATCAACGAATTAAAATTGATTGGTCAATCAATTGGGTAAATCAACCAACTTATTATATTACTTTAAAATTATTTAAAATTATTTGCAGCAAGCCAGCAACTAACAGTCTAACACCACGCGTCCATGTGTGTGGCCTTAAATTGCAGATAGCATCTTTAAGTGGTGACTAATTTGCAAAATACTCTAGTACTTGAACTAATTAACATATATTCCAGGTACTAAGTTGTAATTTCGGCAATTGATCTTTTACCTTAAAGACTGGCAAGATGGTTGACGACTATTCCCGCTACTAGTGGACTTGTGTGCAAGAGCGATGCGTAAAAGTTTTCGGTGCACACACAAGTGAGAACAAATTCGTGTTGGTCTGTGGGACCAACATATCACCCTGGAGAGCAACCCAAGAGTAAACGTGCTGGCCCAATTAGTGGTCGGGGCGTTAAAAATGGATGTAACGCCCAAGAAACTCAGAGGCTTAAAGGATTGAGAACGTTACTCTTACCAGCAAGATGCACCTCTCTTTTCGGAAATCCATCCAGAAAAACTCTAGAGTTAAACGTGCTTACTCTACAACAATTCTAGGCTGAGGGAGCTGCTGGGAAGTTCCGCACAAGTGAGAGAAAAGTGTGTGGATTATAATAATTGTTGGTTTGCGTCAACCCAAAGGATCAGGGCTTCGGCCAATTTAATGGTTGTGACATTACAAATTGTATCAGAGCCTAACCAGCCCAAAACCAACAAAGGGCGGACGGTTGGTTGGGACAAGGCGCAAGGAGAATGTTGCACAATTTAAAATGGGGTGAATGTAACGCCCTAAAAAGTTAGAGGATTAAAGTATTGAGAACACTACTCATACCACCAAGGTATACCTTTATTTTCGCAAATCCATCTATATGAACTGTAGAATTAAGCGAACTTGGATTTGGAACAATTTTAGGATGGGTGGCTTATTGGAAAGTTCCCGGTGCGAACACGGACAGGAACAAACTGCGGGGATCAGAACACATGTTGGTCTGTGGGGCCAACATATCATCCCGGAAAATAACTCGGAAATAACCGCGCGGACCCAAAATTTTGGACATTTGACCTATTAGTGACGGGACATTAGATATATAAATCGAATATAAAGTGACTAAACCCAATTATATCATGGACCGCACCCAAACCAACCTGACTCACTCACCTAAATGTACCGCAAACTATTTCACCTAGTCATGGTGTTTGATAGCTAAAAGCGTTCGTCAAATAAACGAAGTTACCCATGTTAAGTTGAATTTCTGAATTCAACCTCTAACTCGGGATTAGGATCCAAATTAACTTTATACCAAAATTGAGGGCGGGGTAGTTAATAAACCACCAAATTAACATAACATCAGGGTTTTTTTTGCAATTAATTAGCTGACTTCAACGTGTTCTCTTCTTGACAATAATTCTATTCCTTGCAAAAAGAGTTTGAATTTTCCTCATCACGCAATTGATTAATCCCTTATATTTTTCTTTATTTAAACATACATTCTCCAAACCAAAACTTTCCCAGTACCATGCTGCTTGCTTAACTTCATATAAATTCTGCACTCTTATTGGTTTATCAGAGAAGTGAAATAAGAAGAAGAAGAACATGGCACAGGTTTTGCTCCATGGAGATCTTCATGCAACTATCTTTGAGGTAGACAAGCTACATGTCAACATTTTGGGAAAGATTTTCCACAAGGTAAGTCTTCCACTCAACTTGTTTTCAGATTCTTCATGGTTTACTGATCAATTCTTTTTAATCCTGCATAATAAAAGGAAGATATATAACAGTACTATGTTTTAAATTGAAGATCGAGCAAGTATTTGTTCTAATACTCTCTCTCCGTTCCAATCTCATTTTAGACCAGACATTGAAAAATTAATATAATGACTAGATTTCGTTTTCCCCAACTGCTTAAACTTTTGGTAAAGTTAGATTTGTATCACAAGTAAAATATCACTCTAAATTAGTTTTCTCATTTAACACTTATTTTAAGCAATTTTAAGACGTTCAATTTACCCTCTCTCTAAATCAATTTATATTCACCTCTTCCTCCCTTCCTTAAATTAGCTCTAAGTTAAGTGCAAAAGGCAATGGAAAAATTTTGAAAAATTTAACCCTGGAAATCTGGGTAATGGAAATCATATGGTAGTCTGGTGATAAGGGTGCTTGAGTAGCACATGAGACATGAGAGATTCTAACATCTGGAGTCATAAGGTGGTATGACTGTATTTGGAGTCATAAGATGCTAAATCAGTAGTTTATTTATATGAGTAGAAGTAGAAGTAGAGTAATTAATTTGCGGCTATAAAAAATTAATAATAATTTTTATATCCATCATAATCACTTCGGTAGTTGGGTACATAAATTAAATCCACTATTTGTAATTCAACCCTATTTGTTTTATGTCAAAATAGACCATTCTGGTTTATTGGTGGACAATTCCAGACCGGCAATATTACGTAGATGAACTCATGATGAGTAATATGTAACTTAAGAAATAGATCCAAATGAATCTAAAATAAATATTTGTACTCATGGAATATGTATTTGTTCAATGCTAGGAAATGTACTTCCTGCTTCAAGATTCGAATTTCACATTGATAAGTTATACAGACTGAGTTTGATTAAATTAAGACTTATATTTTTTAGTTGAATTAAACAATATATTATACATAATCGAATAGTATTATTTATCCATTAGAACATTTGATAATTAATCATATTATCTACTTCACGTGAAGTAGGTAAGGGCAGGTTCCACACCCATATGGTTTGGGGTTGAATCCTTTATTAATGAAAGATATTCGGGTATGCATCAACGAACTAACACATGCATGTTGTTTACATTATTACACTTTCACATCACTTTTTTTAAGAATACACTCATCACTCGTATGCAAGTTGTTGTCAAGCTAATTGAAGACGACAAATTAACACCATACTTCTTAGTTAAGAAGAGTCGGTGTAACCACCACGCTAATTCGTAAAGTAAAATTAATCCTTCCTTTTGGAGGTAATAATAATACATTAATACTCATATAATATCATCACATTAGCATTTCTTTTACGGATCTTATGAATAAAAGACACGAAGACACGAAGACACGAATCACCTACCCCGGCTCATAAGATAAGGCAATCGATTCATAATATAATATTTGATGTTTGTATGAAGTGATTTAGGATGCTATATAATAGTAGTGTAAAAATAGTTGTAATATTTGTAGTTTACAATATATATATATATATACACTAGAATGCGCGTGTCACACGTAGCGTGACAAGCAACATTATTAAACTACTCGTTTACGTTACTAACAGGAAATATTGTTTGCCAAATATAGTTAATTCGTATGTGAATAACTGAATAAGCTATTTTCTTTTCAAAATGTATAGCTAATATAGTTTCATAAATGAGCTATGGAAATATCAATGCATTTGAGCTTTAAATAGCATGCAAGTTAGAATTTAAGTTTTGTTATATAACAAGCCTCCTATTTTGGCTTTCAAGTTTCACCATTCCATGTAGTTAGACATATTCACCCAGAAGCCTACCAGTTCCAGCCTTCCTGTTCCTATTCCAGCCCCACCCCTTATGCTAAGACACGTGTCCATTTCCAGTAGCTTCTTCGGCTATCTGGACCCTCCTTTGTACTGAAGTTCAGCGATACATCTTGTATCATGATTTGAGGATGTCCTTCTTATTCGTGTACACTAAGTTGAGTTTAATGAAATCTTTTAGCTGTTTCAAAAAAAGACACGTGTCCATTTATTTCCCCACCCACTCCTTCCATTTCATCCCGTTCAGTAGTAGTAGCAGCTTCAACTTCTCAAGCTGTTGAGGATGTCCCGAGAAATATCAAGATTAGTAATTAAAGATGGTAACAATTAAAGAAAACAAGATTAATATTACCAATGAAAAGGTAATTCACCAAAGACAACGAAACCAACATATGACATTATTTCACCTCCAGATCCCACCAAACAAATAATTAACAGAGAGACTCACAACTCAGAAGAAGAAATTCATACCGTCAAATACCAACATCGTGACATATAGTAATTTCACCTGATCATAAATTCTCTAAAATATGATCCCTTCATGAAGTTCATCAAATATCAAATTTTCCATTTCAAGCCACACGCACCCAACCTCATACATCAAATTTGTTTATCCATTACTGTGAAATGAGAGAACTGGTTTCTTGCTTCGATAATAGTCGCAAAACTCAATCTCTTCCTTCAAGTGAGAAAATGGGAGAATTTACTTGGGAGCTTTGCCTTATATTTCACAGTTGGCCGTATTGTATATGTGTTCACAAGTTGCATACACATACTTATAAAAAATTATTTATTCCATTTCATTAATAAATTTGTAAGGTTAACTTTTTAAGTAACTTTGACCACTAATTGATTCTAAATTACACAAGATAAATATATAATAAAATTATATGTTTTACTTCATTTACTTTATAAAATAATTTTATAAAAATTTTATCTCATCTAATCTATAAGTATTTTGTGGTCAAAGTTCATTACGAAGTTAATCTTAGGAACTTATTATTATTGAAACGGAGTAATCATTAAAAATGAATTGAGGCCGGCTACGATTAACATTCAGCAAAGCAAAACGTACCGTAAATTTTGAATTGGATTTCAGCATATGTATCATTAGAGGGGTGTAAAGGGCTTCGATCGAATCAAAAAAGTAATCAGGGCAATAGATACATACCTACACACAATCACAATCCAAGAATCACAATGTTAACAAACACAGCTGACCAAAACTTTAAAATATCAAAGGTGAGAAAAGGATTGTGATTCTTGGCATACATCTAATCTTGGAATCTCAAACGGACAACTGAGATTTGGTCAAAGGTGAGAAAAGGATTTAGAGAATTTAGACTGAGAGGGGAGAATAGAGGATCGATGAGTTTGAAAGATTATAGAGTTTGGGAGAAAAAAGTAAAAGAGGAAACGAGTTTAGGCTTTCTCCCGAGCATACCAAGTCTCCATGCGACCCTTATATAATAAAAAATACAATAATACCACCTGCATTCAAATGCGAGGCTAAGGCTAAGGTTAAAGGGCTTAAACTGGTATTAGTTGCGTTTAAGCAGTTTTCGTCAGCATCACTCACTACTTAAACGCAGCTAAGGAAAAGCTAAGCCCTGCCATGTCTTTCTTTTTTTTTTTTTTTTTTTTTTGTAAAGAAGAATGGAAATGATTTTGGAGTGTTTTGAGTTTAATTAAGAAGGGAAAAATGAGTTGGAGAAGGTGTGAGCAAACATATCCAAGATTGGTGTCTATTTATAAATCTCAAAAATTTATGACCGTTGGTAATTTTTATTTATTTTTAGCATTGTTTTTTTTAGAGTTATGACCGTTTTACATTTAAATGGAAAAGAAATTTAAAAAACAGAAAAAATAAAATAAAAAAGGGGGTGGCGCCAGCCGATTGTCTTGCGGCTTCTATAAGCCTTAGACGCAGGCTTAGCCGCGTTTTGGGCCATTGATGTGGCCTAAAACACGGCTAAGCCCGCGTTTATGGGCCCAAGGCTGCGGCGTGTTGCAACAAATGCAACAGGTCTAATAAGTGTGTTTGTTTTGTTTTTCTTCAAATGGACGATTAAAGAGTCACAAGAATCACAATCATATACTAATTTGTTACTCCATCGGGGTAAAGTTTACCATTTTGTATTTTAGTTTTATTAATAATTTTATGAAGTATATGATTTAAAATTAATATGTGAACAAATCGTATATTTAAAAACGTCAACATAACCAAAAATGTAAATTTGACTCGGACGAAATCGTAATTTAAATTGTGTTTTAATGATGCAATGTTCATCATGGTAATTTAGGAGGAACTAAGAAAGAGAAGAGCATATTGGAAGCTATTCATTTAATCATGATGCAATGACCAATTCCATGAAAACAAGATGGTGGTGATTGCATATCAAAGATTCTGTAAACTACACCCTCCCTCCCTCTGTTCCATAACAAACTTTCAATTATCGTTGTGTTTAAATGTAAATGGAACAAAAGTTCAAAGGGTGTCATGTGTAAATTTCGTTAAAAGAGAACTTATTCAACGACTTTTTAAACACCTTATCCCAATATCCAATCTCCATATAAACTCGAACCTTTGGACTTCAATGCCAAGACAAGTATATTTTGTCGTATTTTTACCGGTGTATGAGAGCCGAAACCGAGCTGATACTATTTACTTTAATCGTTATTTAACGCATGGTTTGCCGCTTAATTGAGCATCATCTAAAGCTAACTACACGATAAAGATGCTAAGGATATAATTATAATTTGTTCACGTGCAAGTCATATAGTGAGCGAAAAGGTTAGATGTCAAAGGGCCGCTAACTGAAATATTTTCCCTATTTGGGTACCGGTCTGATTTTTTTCCCCATAAGTCAAGACTCATTTCATAAAAGAAATCAATAAAAGTTAAAATAAGATAATTAATATTTTTTGAAACAGATAAGATAATCAATATTGACTAACTTTCATAAAATATTTTGACATGGCACATATTAAGACAGGGTATTTAAGCTATATTTCAGTTTGTTTGCACCAATGTATTAAAATTAACAAGCTAACCTTAAAAAACGAAACCTGGTAGGGTCATAGCATAGTACCAACTACCAAGAATGTGAGAATCTTCATAATTCACAACAATAGCCTAGTTAAAACTCTGTGTAGCTTAATTTGAATTAAGAGTAATCCTTGAATGTTGCTCAAAAGATTAAAACTATAGTTAAGCCCCCCAAGCGATTTCCACATTTTAACCTATAACCGCTGCTTTTATGAACCGAAAACCAAAAGCTGCTCCACGGAAGGCTATGAATACAAACACATTGCACAACAATAGCATAGGGAAGGCCAAGAGGAACTCTAGTAGCGGCATATGAAAAACATTATTGTAAAATGGAAATTTACGGATGTCCCAGCTGAGACAAAAAAAAAAAGAAATTTACAAATATCCTATAATTTAAAGGGTGGTACAGCGGAAGGGAACTTGAGCTGGTACGATCTCAGCGGTGACATTGCAGGGTACGATCCCGGCTCTTATGTCACCGTCGGGATCTTACCTTGCACCTCTCCTTTACCAGCTCAAGTTCCCTTCCACTACATCACCCTTTAAATTATCATAAAAGATTTTGCTTAAAATTATTGTACGAGTACAAGGATAGTATATACTTTTTAATAATATTACTTTTTAAACTTTTCATTATTGATTATAATTAATTTGTTCTCAATAGGACTATAGAGAAAGATTACCTATTAAGAGGCCAACTAGGTAACAAAGAATACTATATAGTCTTTGCATTAAAAAAGTCAAAGGATCAACTCGTAGACTTTGAACTCGTAGTGCCATATGAAAATAAAACCATATTAGTAGTGCTAAATATTTGTCCCCAATCGACTCCGTATGCCGCACGACACGGGATGACTATAGTAATAGATTATCCCCTGGCAGGGCGTGAGTTTTTTCTTCTTTTTTTTTTAAGATTAGGAATAATTAAATTGCCTCCCTGTTGCAAACCAATTTTTCACTTTTATCTGTCTTAGTTGAACAATTATATCTGACCTCATTTGTGTTGACCAAGTTAAAAATTTTATGAACTTTTATATATCTCTCCAAACACACCCTTATGGTATTTTCATATTTTGGTTTCTTTTTTTCTTTCCTTTTCTTTAATTTTCTGTTTTTCTTTTTTCTTTTCTTTTTTTTTTCTTTCTCCTTTCTTCAATTCCAGTTTCTCCTTTCTTAAACTTCGTTGCTGAAATGTTTCCAGCACCGGAGCTGCCAGAAACCCATCTTCAATTGGTGCTGGGAACAATCCAATTAGAGCTTTAAACAACTCGAAATCGGAGCTGTTTAAATAGCTAAGATCAGACCTGGCACAGTTCAAATTTTTCAGCTCAGATCGAGCTCCATCGAAGCTGCTTTTTTTTTTTTTTGTTTTTTAATTGTTTTCTTTTCTAAATAAAATTATTATTGGAAATTGATTAATAACTTTGTATGGACTTTTATGCAATAATAGTTAAGATCATTTTGAAATTTAGATAAGTTATGTTAGTTTAAATTTAGGGAATTTTACGTCTGGACCCCCTCTTATGCGACGTCTCCCTATTTCTTTCCCTATTATGCAAACATTTACATTCAGACCCAAAATAAGCAGTTTGGGTTGACCAACTTATTTCCCACTGTTGCTCTTTCTCTTCCCAAACACGGCCTTAGTAATTTTAGCCATTTTAAGCCTTTTCCCTTTTATTATTTTCTCATAACTGCTACAATTCCGGCCAATCAGCTCCCAATCGGAGCTTTAAGCTCCGATTTGGGAGCTGTAAAAAGCCCCAAAATCGGAGCTGTAAAGCTCCGATTTGGGAGCTGTAAAGCCTGGTAAGGCTCCGAGCTTTACAGCTCCCAAATCGGAGCTGATCGGAGCTGGTAAGGCTCCGATTTGGGAGCTGTAAAAAGCTCCCAAATCGGAGTTGTTACAGCTCCGATTTGGGAGCTGTAACAGCTCCCAAATCGGAGCTTTTTACAGCTCCGATTTGGGAGCTGTAAAGCTCCCATTTCGGAGCTGGTAAGGCTCCGAGCTTTACAGCTCCGATTTCGGAGCTGTTACAGCTCCCAAATCGGAGCTGATCGGAGCTGGTAAGGCTCCGATTTGGGAGCTGTAAAAAGCTCCCAAATCGGAGCTGTTACAACTCCGATTTGGGAGCTGTAACAGCTCCCAAATCGGAGCTGTAAAGCTCCCATTTCGGAGCTGGTAAGGCTCCGAGCTTTACAGCTCCGATTTCGGAGCTGTTACAGCTCCCAAATCGGAGCTGATCGGAGCTGGTAAGGCTCCGATTTGGGAGATGTAATAGCTCCCAAATCGGAGCTTTACAGCTCCGATTTCGGAGCTGTTTCAGCTCCGATTTCGGAGCTGTTTACAGCTCCGGCAGGGAGCTGCCGGAGCTACAGTTCCGGCAGCTCCTGACCGGAGCTGTTAACTTTTTTTTATTTCTTTTTTTTTTTTTTTTTTAGTATTTGTGTTGTTTGGCTCATCCAAGAATCAAATATTTCAGTGGGGGCAAATTAGACATTTCCTGGATTAAGAGCGGCGAAAGTCAAGGTCGTGGGCCTATGTGTAATTAAATGTGTATAAGGAGGGAAGATATGTAAATCTTTGCATAACAGGGGAAAAATCGTAATTACGTCGCATAAGAGGGGGTCCATATGTAAATTGCCCTTAAATTTAAATAATTTATAGTCAATTTGTAAAATAGGAAAATTTAGAGTCAAATGTCTAATAATGGATAATTGAAGGTGTTTTGGTTTTTTTGAAAACTGAATCTTAAATGAGAGAAAAATTGTCTTTTCCAAGTATTTGTTAGTGAAAAGTCATGGTCGCTGGGTTAGATGTAATTAAATTGTTCTAACAGGAGGTTCGATGAAGAAAAAAAACTAAGAGTGAGATATCCTTAATTGATGAAACTAAGAGTGGGTTTGGATGTTATTAATTTACCCTTAAGATTATTTTCCGTAAAATCAGTCGTGAAGAAATATTTGTCTGGAGATGAGTTTGGTATGGTTCAAATAGCAACAAACCTCGTCATAGATGAACAAGATCTTTACATGAATACATGAAGCTCAATCAATTCAAAAAAATTGATGGAAATATTAAATTCTAAAATTTAGTTTAATGATCGGGAAATTTAGATTACTGATGTGAAGAGAAAGATAGATATCTTTGGTATCTAGAGGAAATAGAAATGTAAAAGAGAATAAACAGAAGAAATAGGAAAGAGAAACGTAAAAGAGAGAAAAAAGATTAAAAAAAAAAAGGATAAAATTACTATGTCATGAAAAACTGAACTTAAATTCAACCAATTTAATGACTTCTCCAACTCTTAACTATTTTGTTATATATATAAAATTGGATAACATTCTCCCCGGAGGTGATGGTCCAAATCTAATATAGTATCAGAGCAGGTTCAAGTCGATAATGGTTGTTTGTCCATGATATGTTTGAGTGGATATATATTTCCACATTTAATGATCCACATTGTATATCAAATGGTCATATCAGCCTACATGTGAGGAGATATATTAAATTTTATATCATATCGTTTGAGAGTATATTGTAAAAGTATATTTTGAAATCAACATATAATATTGTATAATATTGAATGACCTTCTCCCCGTACGACTTAAATTAAAGTTAAAGGAAAGAAATACCAAGTACACTATTGACTTTGATCGGATCCATTAGTTAACATTAGCTATCATGTCCAAGTGACAAATCTTGTACAAACCTTGAGAAGGGAGTTGGATAGTTAGGGATTACCTACTGAATCTTACATGTCTTGTAATGTAACTAAAATTATATATGTGCGTGAAATTGGAATTATTCAGGTGGTAGGAGGAATTGAAGAAGCTGTAGGTTTCAACAAAACAGCATCAAAATTGTATGCGACAATCGATCTTGGGAAAGCAAGAGTTGGCAGAACCAGACTACTCCAACATGAACACTCCAATCCTCGTTGGTATGAATCTTTCCACATTTACTGTGCTCACATGGCTTCCGAAATTGTATTCACCGTCAAAATTGACAATCCCATTGGAACAAAGCTCGTCGGGAGGGCTTTTATTCCAGTTTCAGAAGTCATCCACGGTGATCCCGTTGATAAATGGCTTGAAATACTCAATGAACATCATAAACCGTTGCATGGTCACCCCAAGTTACATATCAAGCTGCATTTCTATGATGTTTTTCGCGAACGTTGTTGGGCTAAAGGACTAAAGAGCCAGAATTTCCCGGGTGTACCATTCACATTTTTTCCTCAAAGGAAAGGAAATAGAGTTACTCTGTATCAGGATGCTCATGTCCCTGATGGTTTTATTCCAAAGATTCCCTTGTGTGGTGGGAAATTCTACGAGCCTAACCGTTGTTGGGAAGATGTTTTCGATGCAATTTCAAATGCCAAACATTTGATCTACATTACGGGTTGGTCTGTGTATACTGAGATCACATTGGTGCGTGATAGAAGAAGGCCAAAAGCAGGTATATAATCTGTTGTATACTATCATCTTATCTAGGTAAATCTTTGCAGGTAATTCATCTATATGAAATGTAACAGGTGGAGATATGACCCTTGGGGAGCTACTCAAGAAAAAGGCAAACGAAGGCGTTAGAATTTTAATGCTCGTGTGGGATGATAGAACCTCTGTTGGTCTTTTGAAAAAGGATGGACTGATGGCTACGCATGATGAAGAAACATGGGATTATTTTCGCGATACTGAAGTAAATTGCATGTTGTGCCCCCGTAATCCTGATGATGGACGGAGCATAATTCAAGATATAGAAATCAGTACAATGTTCACTCATCACCAAAAGCTTGTGGTGGTGGATAGTGAGTTACCAAATGGAAATCCGCACAAGAGAAGAATCATGAGTTTCATTGGTGGGATTGATCTTTGCGATGGACGATATGACACGCAATTCCACTCCCTTTTCCGAACCCTGGACAACGCACACCACGGTGATTTTCATCAAGCTAACTTTGAGGGGGCAACCATTACAAAGGGTGGTCCAAGGGAGCCTTGGCACGATATCCATTGCAGGATTGAAGGGCCTGTTGCTTGGGATGTTCTTTACAATTTTGAGCAACGATGGAGGAAGCAAGGCGGAAAAGACTTGCTGTTGCCACTTCAAGAACTTGATAGGATTATCATTCCACCATCTCCAGTCATGTACCCAGACGACCGTGAGACATGGAATGTCCAGGTGTTCCGTTCCATTGATGGTGGAGCTGCTTTTGGATTCCCCGATGAACCTGAAGATGCCGCTAAGTCAGGGCTTGTCAGTGGAAAGGATAACATCATAGACCGTAGCATTCAAGATGCTTATGTCCATGCCATTCGTCGTGCAAGCAAGTTTATATACATTGAGAATCAGTATTTCTTAGGAAGCTCCTTTGCATGGAACTCGAAGGTACCACTGAATGAGTTCTGTTTTTCAAATATATCTATCTCTAATTAGCTGATATATAGTTCATAATATTTCTTCTGATAAATCCATATATTTTTTCTTCTCCGATAAAAGGATATCAAAGACGAAGATGTTGGTGCTATGCACTTGATTCCTAAGGAGATTTCGCTAAAGATTGTGAGCAAGATACAAGCCGGCGAGCCATTTAAAGTCTACATTGTGATTCCAATGTGGCCAGAGGGGTACCCTGAGACTTCATCGGTGCAGGCTATACTAGATTGGCAGAGAAGAACTATGGAGATGATGTACACTGACATTGTTGAATCGCTCAAGGTCAAGGGAATAGTTGCTAATCCAAAAGACTACTTGACATTCTTTTGCTTAGGTAATAGAGAGGTAAAAAAGAGTGGAGAATATGAACCTTCAGAGAAGCCCGATCCTAATACAAATTATGGTAGAGCTCAGGAAGCTAGAAGAGGGATGATCTACGTTCATGCCAAGACAATGATTGGTAACTTCTTTTTCTTTGCAGTACATCTAATATCCATGTCTTTAGCTATAATACTGATGAAGATATCTTTGTTGAATTATGCAGTTGATGATGAGTACATAATCATAGGGTCTGCAAATATCAACCAGAGGTCAATGGATGGCGCCAGGGACTCTGAAATCGCAATGGGAGCATACCAACCATACCATTTGTCATGCAAACATCCAGCAAGGGGTCAAGTTCACGGCTTCAGAATGGCGTTGTGGTACGAGCATTTAGGCATGTTAGACGATTGTTTTAGCCATCCTGAAAGCATGGAGTGCATTCAAAAAGTGAACCAAATAGCCGAAAGGAACTGGGATCTTTTTACGTGTGAGGTTGCAGAAAGAGACATGCCTGGACATTTGCTTAGTTATCCAATTAGCGTTGCATCTGATGGAGCAGTAACGGAATTGCCTGGAACAGAGCATTTCCCTGATACTAAGGCCAAAGTTCTGGGATCTATAGCTGACTTTCTTCCTCCTATCCTCACCACATAGGATTATAGGAGAAGTTTTAATTTAATCTGGGTTGCTTTCAATTATTTCCATGTATTTTGATTTGGAAAAATAAACACATTTGCATGTATTTTGATTTGCAAAAATAAACATTTCTCTTGATTTCGGTAATTGTGTCATGATTTCCTAATGAGATATCACCAATGCATGTAATAGAACTTTTAAATATTCAGCACCCAAGTAATATGATTTAGTTTAGAGTAAGTCTCATGAGAGACCACTCTTAGAAATAGACCATAGAGACCAATTTATATTAATTACAAAACAACCCGAAAACAACTACTAGCTTCTAAAACACCTCACAACCCAACCAAAATCACATTGGGATCATCACCATCGCCTGATCATCATCATCAATCGACCGATTTGACATAGGTCAAGGTTTTTTTTAGTTGTTTGAATTGATGTTTGTTGGTGATAAAAGTTTGTTGGTGATAGATTTATGTTGAATCCACGTTGTTGTTGTTATTTGCATCTAGATTTATGTAGATATGCGTTTGAATAGAGTTTGTTGGTGATAGATGTTAGCTTTCGCATCTAGATGTAGATTTATGTTCATCACATTATTTTTTACGTTCAGCGATATTTGCCATGTTCTGTACAATAATGCCCATGTTCTAACCAATATGCTCACTGTTTCTGATGCTCTGTTTTTTTTTTTAACTGGTTTTGTGAGAGATTGACCTATGCGATATGCACTATGTTCTCAACAATATAACCCATGTTCTCAACAATATTGTCCATGTTCTGACCAGTATGCTCCGTTTGACAATTTTAAAAAGTAATCTATTATATGTTTATGATTTTGTTTGTGAGCATGGGAGATATTCTCAGAAACATTGAAAATATTATGAGAAACATGGGTAGTAATCCCATGAACATAGGAGATATTCTCAGAAACATGGGTTCTATTTGGAGAAACACATTACATGGCACTTATATATAAAAACAAGTTCATGAAAGATATTACGAGAAACATGGCTAGTATTCCCATGAACATGAGAGATATTATCAGAAACATGGGTTCTTTTGGAGAAACACAGATATGACACTTATATATAAATAACAAGTTCATGGAAGATATTACGAGAAACATGGGTAGTATTTCCATGAACATGAGAGATATTCACTGAAACATTGAAGATATTCTCATAAACATGGATTCTTTTGGAGAAACACAAATATGATACATATATATAAAAGCAAGTTCATGGAAGATATTATGACAAACATGGGTAGTATTCCCGTGAACATGGGCAATATATTCAGAAACATGGGTAATATTTAAACTAACATGGAATATGAACATTATCAATAAATTTTAAGTACATGGGATATATTATGAGAAACATGGATAATATTTACATAAACATGAGAGATATTCTGAAAAACATGGGTACTATTTCAAACATAAAAAAAATCCTTGTACATAAAACCAAGTACATTGGACATACTAATATTATGACTACCATAATAACTATCTAAATTCTAATGACAAGGATACTCCATTTTCTTAATAGATAGATACAATCATTTGTATCAACATGAATCAAATTGGATTTTTGCTTGCTTCCAGCATTAGTCCTCTTTTTCTTCTGTTGCACATCATCTACAAAAACAAAAACACAAACATAGACAATATTGTAATGAACATATGTAATAATCTTAAAAATATGGACCATCAACAAATATCAACATAGACTAAAAATCAAGATAAGAACATGGGACGTATCAAACAAAATGATATGACATAATATAAGAAACATGGGTAATAATGTTGAAAACATAGAACATATGCTTAGAAATATGGATAATAATTGGTAGATTATGTAAAGCTGCGTCCAATATAGAAACATCGAAACGACAAAAAAACAAGGATAACAACACCACGAAAACCAAAGGGGGAAACAACAAAGGTAGTATTGTTTAGAACATGTACAATATTGTTGAGTACATGTGTTATATTGCTAAGAACATAGTGTATATCGCAGAGGTCAATTTTTCATAAAAACAGTTAAAAGAAACAGAGCATTAAAAACAGTGACCATATTGGTCAGAACATGGATAATATTGGCTAGAACATCGGCAATATTGTACAGAACATGGCGAATATCATTGAACGTAAAAAATTCATGAGATGAATATAAATCTACATCCAGATGCAAAAGCTTCTCCGAAAATGTCCCTTTACTACTACCACTAGCACTACTACTACCAGTACTACCAACTACTACTACCAGTGCTAATCATTCCTTTAGCTTTGATTATTACAATATAGGCAATAGATTATTTGAGCATGTAATAAATCATATAGAACATTAAATATTTTAGCGTTAGCTATTTCATGACCCAGAATAAAACCCTTATATCCTCTTTCCTCCCCACATGAGCAACAAACAATATATGGAATTGTTGGTCCCTTTAAACAACAAGAAAAGACTAGGGGGGGTTGAATAGTCTTTTCAAATTTTCGTCGTTTAAAAACTTTCTCAGCAAGTGCTTATTACTTTTCAGTAATGAGTTTGCTGATACTTAACTTTCTCAGCAAGTACTAGTTACTTTTCAGTAACGAGTTTTACTGGTACTTTAAAAACAGAGTGCGGAAGTCTTTATACAATAAGTGCTTTTCAGAGAGTGCTAGTTTCAGCAAGTGAGCAGAGTGGCAGTGTACAATAAGTAAAGCTTGCTGAAAACTAAATGCGGTAAAGTAAATCACACAAACACTTTTATAGTGGTATCTGAGAGTGGCGTAATCTCTCAACTAATCCACTTTGTCCTTTCTAGGACTGAATCCACTAACATAAGCTTGAGGTTCCTTACAACACCTATCTATAATGATTCTTCAGAAACCAAACCACACTTGCTTCGTTTCCAACCTAACTAGAGAACTGTAACCTTGTTCTCCACCAAACTTGGGACTTATAATCAGCAACACAATGCTTGATTAATTCCCCCTGAATTTCACGCCTGAAAAAGGGTGTTTATCAGTTAGAGAGGTTTGGGATGAGATGACTTGAGTATAACTTTTTCATCTATAACAAGTTATCTAAAGAAACACAACTTATAATACTTTTCAGTAAACAAGTTAAGTTGTTTCTGGTGTCAAGACTTGTTCTTGTTCGAAAGAAAGAACACTTAACTAATTTCTTAGCCGTGAATGTTCTACTTCTTCACAAGTAGCTTTTGTTTCAAGCTTAAGTCTTGGAACGGATCAATAGGCAATAAAGAGTATGGAAGATTAAGTGTTTATGCACAAGTGAGAGTTTGATCACGTTGTTGACACACTTCAACTCTTTGCCGGATGACCTCTATTTATAGTGAATCAAGGGTGCCGTTTGAATTTCAAATTCTAAGGCTTTGTTCCTTAATATATCACTATCTTGCTTTTGTACTTTCAGCAGTGTCCTTCATTTGTCTTCTAGTCTTCATGTTCTTCGCGTGCTTACTTTGCATTTAATATTCATTTGAATCGAATTCAAATGTAAACGTTGGAGCCAAAATGCAAGTACTTTCAGCAAGGAGGTCACATATGTATTTCAGCAAGCGGTCAGTCTCAACTTCAGCAAGCACAACCTACTCTGTCATGCATATAGATTTTCACTTATGCGAGCTGTTGCTGAAAATCTCACTTTCTGAGCAACATGTTCCTTTGTAGATAGCTTTCTCAGAATTCTTTTAAGTCTTCAGTCTTCGAATCTTCAAGTTTCTGAGCGGTTCTAGTGCTTCAATAGTTCATTTGTAAAACAAAGTACATCATCAACAAACTAAAGCACCTAACTAGTACCTACACTAAGTCTTCAGCAAACGTTCCTCTTTTACAATGTCCTTAAAATTCTAAATTCCTATGGACCTTAAGAGTACTAGTTACTGGACTTTCCTTAATTTAGCATGGTTAATTGCTCATCAAAATTACAAGTTTCCTAACAAATTTTCCCCTTTTTGATGTTAGCAATCCATGGCTAAATTAATTGTTACCCTTTTAGAGGTTTCTGATGTTGAATAAATCAGTTGATTAATGCAAGCATACTTGAATAATAAAACAATAAGTATAATTAATTTGCATAATCAAAAACCAATAAGAGTCAAAAGTTTATTGCTGATAGTTATCTTTTAGTAAGTTTACAAGAAAGTTTAGAGATAACTAAAATAATCAGCAAACAAAGCTTTTACAAGGGACTTAAACTATTCCAGCAGAAGATTTCCTAAGAATCTTCCTTACACTCTTCTCAGCAAGAGCAGAGAATTCAACACAGTCCTTCTCATAATCTTCAAGTAGCTTATGGACTTCAAGTTGAATAATCCTTGCATTCTTGCATGCAGTATAATGAAGGTTTTCACCATTCATTTCTTTGTAGTGAAGTACCCACAAGTGCATGCCCCAATTGCTAGCATGGAGAAGTTGAGTATCTGAAATGCCCTTGTTGGCATGAATTTTCTTTAACCAGAGAAGATCTTCTTCTTGAAGCAGTGAGATAAAAGTACTCATAAGGAATCTAGCCATATTTCTTATAGGATCACTGTAGTAAGCAACATCAATCGGCTTGATTAAATCAGGCTCTTGCTTCATCTTATTGCTGATTGAAGTTCTTCTTACTAAGATCTCTAAATTCAGCCACTTTATAGCAATGTTCCTTGGGTAGGGAGGAGGATCTCTTTCTTTTCTTTCCACTTTTAATTCTATCCAAGTGTACATTTGATTAAGTACAGCAGTTGGGAAGAAATCATTGGCCAAAAGATCTTCCAGCTTTATGATCCAGCAACCATGTAGGTTTCTGATCACATTCTGAGTTGTTTCCTCATTGCTGGTCTTTGTACATTCAATGCCAGTGCCAATTGTTGCTGGCTAGTCTTCTTTCTTCCTGTCTTTGCCTTCTTCTTCTTGACTTAGCATTTTCTTGATCTCTTGCTGAAGATCTAGAGGAAGAGAAGTGTTTGGATTGGCCAGATGGAGTTAAGGCAGAAATAGGCCTAGCTCTTATAGGTTGAGCTATTGTTTGGTCATCATCATTATCATCATCTTGATGACTCTCAGTGTGACAGTATTCTTGAGTTTCAGCAACAGTTTTTCTCCTTTTTGGATTTGCTGAACTTCTCTCAGAATCTGTTTCAGCTCGTTTCTTAGAACTTTGCTTTGTTTCAGCAAGAGGTTCTCTGGGAGGTGGACCAGGCAAAATCAATGGCGCATCAGCAGAGGGTTTGTTTGATCTTGAAGACTTTCTTTGTCTATCTTCCCCCTTAGACATGGATTGCGTCATAGGTCTGATGTGTAGAGAGAAAAACTCATTGCAATTTTCAGCAAGAGTACTTAGGCTGTTGTATTTTAGAATTATGCCTTGCTGATCTGTGGTTAGCTTAGACAATTCTTCCTTAATAAAAGCCAAATTCTCCTCTTGTCTGCGTTCATTTTCGACATTTTCTTCAAGAATAGCCTGAGCCTTTTTCAATGCACTTTTAGCAAGTTTGAGTGCTTGACTGACATCTTCTTCATAGCTTTTGTGGTGTAGACTGATGTCTTTCTGAGCTATGGTAAGTGTAGTAGTGCGTTTCAGCACTGTAGTCAGTAGTTTGCCAATGTCAAGCGGAGTCTCAGCAAGCAATGCATCATCCTCTTCTTGGCATGCTTTGTGAACAGCCATTAGTGCCTTTATTCTTGGAGTAAAATCCTCAACGTTTGGAAACGACACTAGAAAGGGAGTAAGTGAATGAGCTTTGATCTCAGTTGCGAATTGATCATCATTTCTCAGCAAGCGACTTCTCTCAGCATCTCCTTCATCAGTTTGGAGAGATGGTGGAGGAATTGCAACCTCTGTGGGTTCAACTTTCTTTGTCCTTTCTCCGTCATCAGATTCGTCAAGGCTAGCAACCTTGATTCCCAAATATTTAGCTTCAGACACTTTTGGTTGAGTGGTTGCTGAGGGCAACTCTTTGGACTCAACAACTGGAGTTTCACTAGTAGTAGGTGGAAGGGAGGAGACTTCCGTGTTGTTCACTCCTGAAGATTGAGCAATGTCTAGATTCTGCGTATGTCTAGCATGAAACTGTAGGCTATTTTGTAAAGCTCTTTCATAATCTTCATCCATTTCTTCTTCTCCAAGGTTTGGATCAGTGACCTTAGCTTCGAGTAATGCTAACTCGGCATTAGAAAGCTTAGCTTTGCCTCTATGCATTTTAGCACGCTTTCTGGCATACTCTTCTTCAGTTTCAGCAACTTGTTCAGTTGCTTGAGTACTTGTCTCAGCAGGAGCAGAAGTAGATTCTTGGTGCTGACTGGGAGTTTGGTGAGCTTGCTGATTCTCAGTGTTTTGATTTTCAATTTCAGCAACTGTCATTTTTACTCCGCCAGCATCAGGACTAGGACCTTGATTATCATAATCATCATCCTTGCTGTCCTTAGAACCTTTTCCTTCATCATCACTGGTATCTTTTGGGATATTTTCATCCTCTTCTTCTTCATCATCGTCTGTCAGTATGACTAACTCGAGATGTTTGTACATAGCAGTACTTGTAACTTCCTCTTCTTCATTGATTTTGTGGGGATCAGCCACCACGGGTACAAAGAAACCCTTGAGTATCACAACTTGTTCAGCTGGAGAGGCACTCTTGAACTTTGCTTTCATATTTTCTCTGATTAAAGCAATTAGATTTGAGCTCATTAGCTGAGAATATGTAAGTTCTTCTGGAAGTATTGAGTGTACAAACGTCTCAAGTCTCAGTAAAGAGATTCTATTTTTCTCATTGGACAAATGAAGGTGAAGATCAGAAAAGTCCATCCTTCTATACCTTTGCCAGTTGCTGACAGACTTAACAACTCTGGTCAAGGTATTCTTTTTGAAGTTTGAATGGAGTTCTTCTGAACTAACTTCAAGATCTTCAGTGGTGAACCACTTCATTGGTCTCCTTTTGAGTCTGAAAGAGAGTAAAGTTAAGTTCAGGAAGGTTTTGAAAAATAGTTTTAGAGTCTAAAACTGTAACATGATTTACCTGCTGATTTTCAGCAAGCTCATGTTGCACACTAAGTTGTGCTAGTACTATTTCCATTGCTTCAGGAGCTTGGGCAGCATCCTTGAATTGTTCATCCTGAAATAACTTTATATTAGATACAAGTACTAAGTTTTCAAACTTAGTAGAATTACCAAAACTTTCTAATACCTGCTGAACAGGAGTTGTGGATTCTGGTGCAGAAGTTTCAGCAATCTGCTGACTTGTATCTTGAGAAGTCTGTAAAGAAATAATTATATTAGCTAAAGATAAAGTTTCAGATAGTGAAGGTTTGCTTATATCTGAGTTAACTACCTGCTGAAGAAGGGCAGGTGGTGGCTCAGTCCTTTCAGGAATGATACCAGCTTCATTATCAGGGACTTGTTATTCAGCAGACTTCTTTTCTTCCTCTAATTGAGAAGGCTGTGCAGATTCAGCAATCTCCCTTGTCTCTGAATTGACAAGTTGAGCAGAGACATCTTGACCTCTAAGTTCACTACTTGTCATGAACATGTCTACTGACTTGTTGGAGTTGTCTTCAATCTCCAAGTCCATTTGCTGGCTTAGGTCAGTCAACACCATTTGGACTTTGTCAATAGAGATCATAGGTGAACTAGGTCTAATATTCTCAGCATCTTGAAATGCGTCGTCAAATACTGTCTCTTGTTGTGTTTCAGCAACCTCTGGGACTTGAACCATTGCAGTTTCAGCAAGTGGTTCTTCAGCAATTGCAGTTTCAGCAATTTCTGGGACCGGATTAGTTGCTTTTTCAGCAACTGTCTCTTCAGCAACATTTTCAGCAAGTGCAGCTCTTCCCAAGTCTGCAGCGATATCACTTGCTCGTTCTAGAGTGTTGTCATCAAGATTATATACAATGTAGATATCGGGGACTTGGGCAGGATTTTCATTTCCACTGCCATGTGATCTCGCTTCAGCAGATGTATCAATGTTAGGTTAATTGCTGAAGGCTTCTGCAAACACTTCAGCAACATCTACTACAGTGACTTGCGTTTCAGCAACCACTGGAACATCGTCATCCTGAATGACATGGACAATTGGAACGGACTTACATGTCGTTGTTTTCTTTCTTGGGTAAGTCTTTGTTCGTGCCTTCTTAGGAATAGGATCAGCTGATGACGCTGCAGTTTGAGTGTTATCATCAGCTTTCCTCTTTTTCTTCTTAGATTTTTCACTGGGTGCATTAGTTTCAGCAACCGCAGTGGTGTCAACAGCAACATTTGAAGCTGTTGCATTCTCAGCAACATTTGCAGCTTTTGGATACCTATCTTGCTGACCAATATTTGCAACATCTGTAGTTGTTGCATTCCTGGACTGGTTATCAGTCTCAGCAACATTTGAAGTTGTTGTCTTCTTTGATTTCTTGTCAGCAACCTTAGGTCCATTCTGCTTGTAGAAGGCTCTTCCCACATTGCATACTGATTTCTTAATCGGCAATGGGTTTCTTAGCTGAATCCTGAAATGTTCAAGGATGAAGCATATTTTCAATCCACACATCACTGGAAAGGTAGGTGAGACTGAGTTATCTTCAACCTTTACCTTGAACTTAGTAACACAATCAACAAGTCTGGTGAAAATGTACTTAGCCCAGTTGAGTTCAGTTTTATTTTCATGGATATGAATCAGCAATGGCCACCTTCTCAAGCCTACTTGGTCAATTCCTCCAACTTGGGAGTCTAAGACTTTGATGAGTAGCAGAGCTACCAGACCAAGTGAATGGCAAAGATGTTTCCTTTTTACGTGCTTTGTCCAAGTCACGAGAGCAATCTCGCCTTTCTTCATTCTTTCATTTCTGACATCACTGTAGAAGGCTTCAATTTCTTCATCAGTGGTGGCAGTGATGTCATCTTCAGTTCCAATAGTTGGAATCTGAAAGATGTTTGCTAAATCAATCCATTTCAGGATGATTTGCACTCCTTGAACTGAGGTAGAAATCACTTTTTCAGTGACTCCTTGGTCTTCAGTAAGGGTTTGGATTTCTGCATTGTTGTAGAATTCCATTGTGTCCAACATGCTCACTTTCTTAGAGCGAGAAATAATGAAGAAAAGGCCTTGTTGATTAATCAAGTTCAACGCCTCTTCGTTTTCTTCGTCCATATCTTGTTCATAGAAGTATCTAGTGTACTTCTCCTTGGCAAACCCGCCCCATTGCATCATCTGCTCACACTTTGCAGTGTCGAGATATGCAGGCGGCATAGGTTTTTCAGTTATACGGTCGTTTTTCAACATAATTTTCACTGTGTTTTTCGTCGGATTTTCAATCGGAGCAATGCTTTTTCCAGCACTGTCTGCCTTTGATGATTTTGAGGTCTTAGAAGATTGTCTCTTGGGATCCATCTCTTATATAGTAGTAGGAGGGTATAAGAAATGTACGAAAAAGAGTTTTTCCTTTTTCACTGCAGGTATAGTGAATTCAGAGCACATGCTAGAGAAATTGCAGAGAAAGGAAATGTGAGTTAAAGAATTTTGTCTTTCTCTAACTCTTCATTTATATAGTGTCTCTGTTATGTGAGAAGCTCAATGGTTTTGAGTTCTCAGCAAGGGTAAAACAGAGATTCATTTGTGTTAGTGGAGCCTTTGCATTAAATGCGTAGTGGACCACTAACAGTCAGAGCATACTTTCTCTTTGTAATATCAACCGTTGGATCAAAAAAACTGCTTTAAAATCAATTGCCACGATTGTATTTCATGTCATGATTAACAGCGAGTTTATCTGTGTCATGATTAACGTCACAAATTGATTTTACCTTAATTCACGGGATTTGATCTCTTTTACTCCAACGCTAATTGCTTGCTGAAGTAAATATGAATCTTTTCAGCGATTTTATTCAATCTGACTTTAGCACTTACCTTTTCAAGTAACAAGCCTTGTATTTGCTGATAATTCCCCCTTAATCAAATATCTCATATTTCTTTATGTTAAAAGACATTTCTGAGTTCCCGTCTCAGCAAATTCTTTTTATATTGAGATATCCTTAGGTAAAATCTGAGAAGTATTCTTGCTCTTTGCTGAGTTCCCGTCTCATATTTTTTCTTTTGATACTTGAATACCTGTTTCAGCATCTTTGATTGTCTGAATGCCAGTTTCAACAATTTTTAAAGTTTTTCTTTACTGAGTACCCGTCTCAGTAAGTGATCAAGTTTCCTAACAAATACCCGGTTTGAAGGAATTACTTGCTGAATGCCTGTTTCAGCAAATATGTAGTGTACTATCCTTTCTTTTTTAGAAGAAAAGTGGAAGGGACTTTAAGCATACTTTGACTTGCTGAATGCCTGTTTCAGCAATCTACCAAATGTATCCTTACTATTGAGGTAGTTCAATCAATCCAGGGTTATACCTTAGCATTGCGAACCTATTATCTGGTAGGGGCTTGGTAAAGATGTTAGCAAGTTGATCATCATACCTACTTTTACAACCTCAATGTCTCCTTTTTCCATATGATCTCTAATGAAATGATGTCTAATATCAATGAGTTTGGTCCTTGAGTGGAACTTAGGATTTTGCGTGATAGCAATAGCACTTGTATTATCACAAAAGATTGGTGTTTTCTTTGCAGAAACACCATAATCTCTTAATTGTTGCTGAATCCATAGGATTTGAGCTGTGCAACAACCAGCCGCAATGTATTCAGATTCAGTTGATGAATTGGCAACACAGGTTTGCTTCTTGCTAAACCATGATATTAATCTAGTACCTAGAAACTGACAAGTTCCAGAAGTACTTTGTCTATCAAGAGTTGATCCTCCATGATCAGCATCAGAATAACCAACCAATTCGAATCCAGAATCTTTTGGATACCATAATCCAACATTGACTGTACCTTTGACATATTTCAGTATCTTAAGTGCCTTTTTGTAGTGTGATTCTCTTGGATCAGATTGGAATCTTGCACACACACAAACATCATACTGAATGTCAGGTCTACTTGTTGTTAAATACAACAATGAACCAATGAGCTTCCTATACTTGTGTTCATCAACACTCTTATCTTATTTAGTATAGCCCAATTTGGTACCAACACTCATAGTGATTTTTTCAGGTTTTTCTTCCTCTTTGATCCTGAACTTTATGAGCATTTCCTTTGCATACTTTGCTTGATTTATGAATATTCCATCTTTGAGTTGCTTGACTTGCAATCCTAGGAAATAATTCAATTTACCCATCATACTCATTTCAAACTTGTTTGTCATGAGTTTGGCAAAATCATCACAAAGTTGCTTGTCCTTAGATCCAAATATTATGTCATCCACATAAATCTGGACTAAGAGTATTTTACCATCATGGTTCATGGTAAATAAGGTTTTGTCAACTTCACCTTTCTTGAAACCATTGTCCAGCAAGAACTTAGCTAAGGTATCATACCAAGCTCTTGGTGCTTGCTTTAGACCATATACAGCTTTCTGAAGCTTGTATACCATCTTGGTTTCTGAGGGAAGTTCGAAGTCAGGGGGTTGTTCCAAGTAGACTTCTTCAGCAAGTTCACCATTTAGGAATGCACTTTTAACATCCATTTGATAAACAATGAAGTCATTGTGAGCAGCAAAGGCCAAGAAAAGCCTAATCGCATCCAATCTTGCAACTGGTGCATAAGACTCATCATAGTCCAATCCTTCAGTCTGACAATAACCTTGAGAACCTAAACATGCTTTGTTCCTTATTACTTCTCCAGACTCACTCAACTTGTTTCTGAACACCCACTTTGTACCAATTGCTTTCTTTCCTTCAGCAAGGGGTACAAGTTTCCAGACTTTGTTCCTTTCAAATTGATCCAGTTCTTCTTGCATTGCCTTGATCCATTCAGAATGCTTTAAAGCTTCGTCTATGGTCTTGGGTTCAATTTCTAAAACAAAGCGAGAGAACAAAGCTTCTACTTCAATGACGTTTGCTTCTTTAGCAAGTTCTTGATTAGTAGATACTTTGGATCTAGTCACTTGGCGTTTGTCAATCTCACCAATCATATCCGTAGAGGGATGATCTCTAATCCATTTATTAACAGGTTTTCTGCTCTTTGGATCCGGATAAGTTTGCGTTTCAGCATGTGACTCTTCAGTATGTACTTGCTCAGTACTACTGGTATCTTGTTGTGTCTCTGCTGAGATTGGTTTATCAGCAACTGCTTGTTCAGCATTGCTGGTTTGAGGTAACTCGTCAGCAGGCACAAGAAGTTGCATAATTTCAATAACATCCGGAGAGACCGCGTCTTTTGCTGAAAATTCTTTATCATGAACTATATTTATCTTGTCATGACTTGGGGGAGGAGAGTCATTGTCAGAATCATCACTTAGTTCAATTGATTTGAAATTCCTAGCATCAGATTCAGTTCTTTGCTCGTGTATGAGTAACTTTTTCATACAATCTGATATTTCTTCTTCAGCAGGAACTCCTTGTGACTTTTCATAGAATACAACATGCACTGATTCTTCAATCTTTTGTGCCTTTATATTGTAAATTCTATAAGCTTTACTATGCAAGGAGTAACCAAGAAATATCGCTTCGTCTGCCTGTGGTTGAAATGTTCTTAAGTATTCTCTACCATTGTTAAGAACAAAGCATTTGCAACCAAATACTCTTAGATGGGTGATGTTAGGAGGTCTTCCAACAAATAACTCATAGGGAGTTTTCTTGTATTCCTTAGTTATCAAACATCTATTTTGAGTATAGCAGGCGGTATTAATCGCTTCAACCCAATAAGCTTCACTTATTTCAGTGTCAGCAAGCATTGTTTTAGCTGCTTCCTTAAGGGTACGATTCTTCCTTTCAGCAACACCATTTTGTTGAGGTGTCCTTACTGAGGATAACTGATGTTGTATGTCTTTTCAAGTACAATACTCAGTTATGTACTGGTTTACAAACTCAGTACCATGGTCTGTTCTTATGACTTTTACCTTGTCATTTTTCATGACTTCAAGCTTATTCAACAAGTTAGGTATTTCAGTCCTTGTTTCAGACGTGTGCTTGATAAATACCACCACCAGACCATACTTCTTACCAGCATAGCTTGTTGAAGAAGATTCAAACAAGTCCATGTGCAAGAGTTGTAAAGGTTTGTAGTTGACGGTACTGCCTTGTTCTTGAAAGAAGATTTGGTTTGCTTTCCTTGCTGACATGCATTGCAAACACTATCCTTCTTAAATGTAACCTTAGGTAATTCAACTACAAGTGCCTTTTTAGACAGCTTATTCAACGTCTTGAAGTTTAGGTGACTTGTTCGTTTATGCCATAACCATGCTTTTTCAGCAAGGCAATCATGATCTGAGACAAGGCATTTTTCAACGATTGCTGAAGACCAATCTACAGTATACAAACCTCCTGATCTTCTAGAAGCCATAATAACCTTCTTTGTCTCAAAGTCTATAAGTTTACATTCATCACTTTTGATTTTGATGAAGTAACCTTTGTCAGCGAATTGACTCATGCTGAAAAGGTTAAACTTAAGATTTTTGACATAAAGAACTCCCAAAATGGTAATGCATCCTAACTTCACGTCACCATAACCTTTAGTAGAACCAAAGCCTCCACCAACATAGCTTATTGTTGGACCCTTAGACCACCGTCTGTAGTTTATAAGGTTTTTCTTGTTGCCCGTCATGTGCTTTCCACAACCACTGTCAAAGTGCCAAATTGCATTATTTGTCTTCGTGGCTGAAGTCTGCACAATCAAGAGAAAATAAGTTAATTATCCAATATTGGATGTCCATTAACATGGATCAAAAAAGCGTCCAGTGGAAACCCAAGTCTTGAGTTTTTCAACTTTGACTTGTTTTCTACTTGCTGAGGAACTAGAAGATTTTGAGCCGAAAGACTTTTGATCATTGCTAATCAAGTCCACTTTTTGATGTGGTGTCTTGCTTGGTTGAACTTTTTGCTGAACATACTTTTCAATAAGTTCTTTTCTGGCAAGGTTCCTTCTAGTTCTAGCGTTTTGAGTTTTGTCAGAACTCTTAGGCTTGTTTTGTTCATCTCTTTGAAGTATCTTTGCTGACTTTGCTTATACTCATGAAATAGTTGACTTTGCTTGGTTTTGAAACCAAGTCCACTTTTCGGAGAATGCTGAGCTTTTGTCTCAGCAACCATACTTGATTCAGGTTTTTCAGCAAAGGTCTTCTGATTACTTTTAGTAATCTTGCCTTTTGACTTAACAAATTGCTTTTCAGCAACTTGTTTGGCGGAATGCTTTACAACATCCTTTTTCTTAACCGTTTGCTTTTCAGCAACCTGTTTACCTTTCAAAGTCTTGTTACTTTGAGCAGCAACAACGGGCTTTATGGTCGTAGGAACTTGATTGCATATTTCAGCAACATTAGATTGACCAATCTGATAGAGTTCTGGTTGACCACTATCAGTTGCACGAACAAAGGTAATAGGTTATTTGTCTTTACTCAATATTATTACATCATCACCTTCATACGTTGCACCTAAACCTTCTTTCTGAGATGGGTCTCTCAGATAAGAGTTTAGTTCAGTCAGCGTGTTACTTGCATCAGCATAAGACTTGAAATTGATTTTCATCTTTTTCATTTCTTGTATTTCAACAAGTAACTTTAGAATTGAGGACTGATACTCTTCCAATTCTATTGCCATTTGAGAATTCTTCTCTGTAGCTTCAACAATTATCTTTTTAAGATGCAATATTTCAGCATCTTTCTTTTCTGACTCTTCTTTCAGCAATACATACTTTTCAGTAATTTTCTTAGTCAGAGTTTCAGCATTCAGTAGTTTCTCTTGCTGTTTGCTCAGAGTTTTCTCAAATCTTTCGATTTCTCCTTGAATTCTATCAAGGTCAATATCATCTTCACTTTCTGAGTCAGAGTCAGAGGTAGGACAATTTACCTGACCGGCCATGAGGCAGAATTCGTAGTTTGACACATATGGATAAGCTTCCATAGCTATTCCACAAACTTCCTTGCCAATCTCTACTTCAATAGTGGCTTCTTCTTCTTCAGTGTCTGAGCTCTCTACCTCATAGTCTTCAGAACTAGTATCAATGCAAAGCGCATCGATTTTTGCTTGAAGCTTTTTCTTTTCTTCAGCAATCAAAGCCCTTTTGAACTTCTTCTTCTTTTCAGCAGATTGCCTTTCAGCAAAGGACAATTTGCTTTGAAGTGTCCAGGCTTTTTGCAATAAAAGCAGAGATCATTGCCAACTGCTGGATCTACAGAAGAATTTGCTTGCTGAGCTTGCTTGTTGAGCGAGCTAGCTTCATTGTTGTATTTATGGTAGTTGTTACCAAGATGCTTTTTCAGCTTCTCTTTTGCTTTTCGCCTTTCAAGTTCCTTACTGATGAATTTCTTCATGTTTTAACAACTACATCATATTCATCCGCAGGCTCTTTATCATTCTTCTTCTCAGAACATGACGACTTTGCGGCAAGAGCAATGTTTTTCGATTTTTCAGCAAACTAATTTTCTCTTTGCTTTGTCTCGTAATTGACAGTAGAAAGATGAGAGATCAACTCTGTAGGTGTGATATTTGGCATTCCTTGATTATAATAGAAATTCTGAGTATGGACCCATTCTTGGTTCAGACTTCTAATAATGGTTTTCACCTTCTCAGAATCTGAATAGAGGTTTCCAACTCCTAAGGCAGCCATCTCACTTACTAGAGTTGTGAATCTGAAATCCAAGTCTTCCAGTGACTCATTTGTATCTTGTTTAAAGTTTTGAAACTTTAACTTAGCACTTCGAGTTTGTTTTCCTTGGTTTTTCAGATCCAGCGCAAAGATCTTGAACCATTTTTCAAGCTTCCTTAGCAGTTTGGCACCCCACAGTTTGCATTGTATAGTATCTGGAGTTGATCGAATAATGATGTTTCTTGCTTGGCCATCAAGACGGAATCTTTTGGCTTCGTCGGAAGTCCATTCCTCTCTTGGTTTTGGAACGACAGTATCAACTGGTTCACCTAAGATAGTTTCCTTACCAGCTTCTGTGGTTTTGTGAGGAAAACTTCTCTCAAGTTTAGTGATCTTGATAGGTCCATCATTTATGACAGTAACCATCTCATCACTGATGGCCTCAAGATGTAGCATCATGTTGTTTCGCCATTTTTCATAGTTTTCCAGCTTCAGCGAGGGAGCGTCTCCTAAATATATCCTGTCAGCAAAAGACCACCAAACTGATCAAGTGAGAGTCATTTACGGAAACCACCTAAAGGGATCTAGGTTCAGTGCTGAAGGTTAAAGAACCTCCAGCTCTGATACCACTTGTTGGTCCGTTTAAACAACAAAAAAAAACTAGAGGGGGGGTGAATAGTCTTTTCAAACTTTGTCGTTTAAAAACTTTCTCAGCAAGTGTTTATTACTTTTCAGTAATGAGTTTGCTGATACTTAACTTTCTCAGCAAGTACTGGTTACTTTTCAGTAACGAGTTTTACTGGTACTTTAAAAACAGAGTGCGGAAGTCTTTATACAATAAGTGCTTTTCAGAGAGTGCTAGTTTCAGCAAGTGAGCAGAGTGGCAGTGCACAATAAGTAAAGCTTGCTGAAAACTAAATGCGGTAAAGTAAATCACACAAACACTTTTATAGTGGTATCTGAGAGTGGTGTAATCTCTCAACTTATCCACTTTTATAGTGGTATCTGAGAGTGGTGTAATCTCTCAACTGTAATCTTGTTCTCCACCAAACTTGGGACTTATAATCAGCAACACAATGCTTCATTAATTCCCCCTAAATTTCATGCCTGAAAAAGGGTGTTTATCAGTTAGAGAGGTTTGGGATGAGATAACTTGAGTATAACTTTTTCAGCTATAACAAGTTATCTAAAGAAACACAACTTGTAATACTTTTTAGTAAACAAGTTAAGTTGTTTCTGGTGTCGAGACTTGTTCTTGTTCGAAAGAAAGAACACTTAACTAATTTCTTAGCCGTGAATGTTCTACTTCTTCACAAGTAGCTTTTGTTTCAAGCTTAAGTCTTGGAACGGATCAATAGGCAGTAAAGAGTATGGAAGATTAAGTGTTTAAGCACAAGTGAGAGTTTGATCACGTTGCTGACACTTCAACTCTTTGCCGGATGACATCTATTTATAGTGAATCAAGGGAGCCGTTTGAATTTCAAATTCTAAGGCTTTGTTCCTTAAGATGTCACTATCTTGCTTTTGTACTTTCAACAGCGTCCTTCATTTGTCTTCTAGTATTCATGTTCTTCGCGTGCTTACTTTGCATTTAATGTTCATTTGAATCGAATTCAAATGTGAACGTTGGAGCCAAAATGCAAGTACTTTCAGCAAGGAGGTCACATATGTATTTCAGCAAGCGGTCAGTCTCAGTTTCAGCAAGCACAACCTACTCTGTCATATAGATTTTCACTTATGCGAGCTGTTGCTGAAAATCTCACTTTCTGAGCAACATGTGTCTTTGTAGATACCTTTCTCAGAATTCTTCTAAGTCTTCAGTCTTCGAATCTTCAAGTTTCTGAGCGGTTCTAGTGCTTCAATAGTTCATTTGTAAAAACAAAGTACATCATCAGCAAACTAAAGCACCTAACTAGTATCTACACTAAGTCTTCAGCAAACGTTCCTTTTTTACAATGTCCTTAAAATTCTAAATTCCTATAGAGATTAAAGTACTAGTTACTAGACTTTACTTAATTTAGCATGGTTAATTGCTCATCAAACTTACAAGTTTGTTAAGTTTGATAACAGGAATAAACACCAAAGAACTAGCTTAACCAATAACAAGCAGTATAGACAATGTAAGAACCTTAAAAGCACATTACCATCCTTGCAACCTTTTCCAAAATTGAGGCATAGGCTTTGCCGTGAAATAAACCCCTCTGAATTCACAACACCACATGCTTTTCCATGAATCAAAATATTTAATAATTGGCAACAGCAAATTATAAAGCATGAATGAAGAAGATGCATACAACAACATCTCGTTAACAAGCAAGGCTCCAGCATCAAATTATATACAATTTAATATCATCAAATTAAATCATAATCAAACAAATTAGGTTTGACCATACCGTTTGTTGTTGCAGCTCCTCCGTCGCCAGCTCCCTTGTTCTTAAATCCTGGATGAAATTGTGGTGGAGTGAAATTCAAGGAAGAAAGAAAGAGAGAGAGAGTGAAGAAAGAAGATTCGGTGACTGGTGCTGTTTGGGGAGGGGAGTAGGGAGACAAAGAAGAAAGATAGAGCCAAGGAAGAAACGAAGATCGGAGAAAATCTATTTTTAACCCGAAATCAAACACAAACCGAGTCAAAGGATCCGTGAATTTTTAATTGTCATGGTAAATTGTAAATTAGTCCGTGCTCTCTATAAGATAAAAAGATACGGTCTCGTATGAGACTTTGGGTTTAATTTATTGTTGAATGTCGATGGAGATTCGTTGATTTCTTTCTTTGATGAATAAGTTTTTTTTTTTTTTTAAAAGTAGTCTCTAATGAATAAGTTGCTCTCTCCGGCCGATCCCTCCACTTATGTGCCTCACGAAAATTACGCAATCACTATTGGCTAAATATATCTAAGACCTATGAAGCATGCGCACCGGATTTAGTTGGATTACTACTGATAAATATGTATTAAATACTCATACGCTTGAATACACTAAACCAACGTATTTCTTCCTTGCTGAATAAAATTGCTGTGTTTATTCTTTTCTACGGTCTTTTTGGATATAATTGAAATTTGGAAGCAGTGAATTAGAAACAAGACACTTTTATATTTCATCATTTTAACCTTGAATGCAGCGAATCAACTTGTGATCTTTTGCTCAGGAGGATTCAATTTAAAGTCCCAACAACTCCCTCTTTAGTGATCATCAATGTAAAAGAGAAGTATATCAGTGTACGTAGTTTTTTGAATCTACTATAACTAAATTACTTAGCAGGTTCATTACAATTCAAACACTTAAAACTAACAGATAATGTAGGTGAAATCACATTCTAGAATTTTTTGGAATGCATATATTGATATTTCTAAAGATAAAATAAAATAAAAAATTATGGATGATCTGTACAGAGATTAACAAGCTTCATATGACTGAAAGTACGTAAGATCCAGAAGTAATGTATAACAATGCCATAAGGTCCCATGACAATATAACAAATAAAAATATGATTATTTTCATGATACTAACATGTCCGAAAGTTAATTGTAAAATGAATATAGAACTCACATTTTCTATCAATCCATTAGTATTCTTGAGCTGGCATTCTAAACTTTAAATTGGTTGCTTAAATTTGTACAAATGCATGAAATAAGTAATGTAAATTGATAATTGTCTCACAAACAATATTATAGTGTAATGTTATTGTTAACCTGATGTGGTTCCAAGCAAGCAGAAACCGACACAGTCTTCGTAGTTTATATTTTAAGTTCTTTTAGGATTAGGTTTCAATTCCTAGTTAATTTCAATATTGTCAAGTTCTTTTAGGATTAGAGTTTCAATTCCTAGTTAGTTTCATATTCATTTTAGTCCTCTATATAGAGACTAATAGCTTTATTTGTTATTCAGCTTTTTTATTGATTTATACAAAAAAATGAGGTTTTCCTCACAATTGTCGGTTTTCGGTATTCTTAGGTAGAATCAACGAAATTTGATCTAGCTTTTTCATTCTGTCACGTACCCGCTGCAGCAGTTGGTATCACGTTCCAGCAGGTCCTGCACCATGTCGCTCCGTAGACGTGTTGAGGTTGCCGATATTGATGAGCTCCGTCGTGAAAATGCTGATCTTCGTCGTGACAACAAAGATTTGAGGCGGCAGATGGAATTGCTGACGCAGAGAATGGATGAATCTGTCCACATTCGTCGAAAGGAAGAAGAAGATGTTACTGTCATGGACAAAAATCCATTCGGTGGTTCCCGGAATAGTTCACCAACTCGCCCTAGATGGGAACATGGCTTTAAGGTGGAAATTCCTACTTTCGATGGCAGTCTCAAGCCTAAAGAGTTTGTTGATTGGTTATCACAGGTTGCAGAAATTCTGGATTTTAAGGAAGTCCCTGACGATCGTCGTGTGCCCCTGGTTACCATCCGCCTGCATGGTCGTGCGGAGGCTTGGTGGCAACAACTGAAACATACGCGTGTTCGTCAAGGCAAGGAGAAAATTGTGAATTGGGATAAGTTCAAGAAACACGCTAGGGCTGAGTTTCTCCTCCCTACAATTTCGACAGAGAGTTGTATACCAAATTCCAGAATCTCCGTCAAGGTCCCCGTTCTGTGGAGGATTACTCCACCGAATTCTATTCATATCTGGCTCGTGTTAATCTCAACGAGTCCCCTCAACAGTTGGTTTCCCGTTACATTGGAGGATTACGCCTCCAATTACAGGATGTGTTAAACATGTTCGACCCTTTCATAGTTACAGAAGCCCGACAGCGTGCAGAACAAGCCGAGAAAACAGCTATCAAGGCGTGGGACTTGTGGATATCGACAGTCTGCTGCTTCCACAAGCACTGCCGGTTCCACATCACAAACTAGCCGTGACCCTATCCAGCCGACACCGCAGCCTACTCGTTCTCCTGCAGCACAACCTCAAGGACGGACTGGTGGCTTATGTTGCTTCAATTGTGGCGAAGTTGGCCATCGCATTGCAGATTGACGGAACCCAAAATCTGCCACTCGAGGTCTTTTTAATGAGGCAACGGATTCTGAACCTGTTCTTTTAGCGGATACAACTCCAACTTATGATGATTATGGTGACGACGAAGCAGAGGAGTATGTCCCTGGTGACATTGGACCCTTGTTGGTGCTTAGGCGCTCTTGCTTGACCCCTCGTGCACCGGATACCGAGTGGTTACGCAACAATCTGTTCCACTCCACGTGTACCATCGGTGGGAAGATATGCACATTCATCATTGATGCTTGGAGTTGTGAGAACGTCATTTCGGAGATTGCGGTTACCAAGCTTAACGTTTCTCTTGAACCACATCCCAAGCCTTCTCGCCTCTCATGGCTCAGTCAAGGTACGGTTGTTACCGTTTCTAGACGTGTGCTTGTTACCTTTTCCATTGGTTCTACTTATCGTGATGATGTATATTGTGATGTGGTTCCTATGGATGCGTGTCATCTCTTGCTTGGTCTCCCTTGGCAATATGATAACTCGGTTTACCATGATGGTCGCGCTAACACCTATTAATTTAACTTTCGTGGTACAAAAATTGTTTTGATGCCGAGCAAACCAAAAGGGGTTGCTGCCCCCACAACACCGACACCTTCTCCTACAACTCTTCTGTCTCGAGGACCTTTTCAGGCTGCCATGAAAGAATCAGGGGTAGTATTTGTGCTTTTTGCTCTCTGGTCACCCAGGATGCTCCATCGTTGTCCCAACTCCGGTCCAGCCCCTTCTCACAGAATCTGTGGATGTCTTTCTCGAGTCACTACCGTCGGAATTACCACCATTACGTGATATTCAACATCACAACGATCTTGTTCCCGGTGCTGCCCTTCTTAATCGCCCTCACTATCGTATGAGCCCCAAAGAACATGAGGAGTTGCGCCGTCAGGTTGAGGAACTGCTTGCTAAAGGACATATTCGCGAAAGCCTTAGTCCTTGTGCCGTCCATGCCCTACTCACATCCAAAAAAGATGGGTCGTGGCATATGTGTGTAGATAGCCGAGCCATTAACAAGATCACAGTGCGTTATCGATTCCCTATCCGTCGGTTGGATGATTTTCTTGATCAATTGGGAGGTTCTACGGTGTTTAGCAAACTGGATTTAAAGAGTGGTTACCACCAGATTCGCATTCGCTTGGGCGATGAGTGGAAAACAACTTTTAAGACACGTGAAGGCTTATATGAGTGGCTTGTTATGCCTTTCGGTTTGTCCAATGCTCCTAGTACTTTTTGTTAGTAAAAGTGAGAAAATTTGCCTCTAAGGCTAAGCAGCGGAAGTTTAAAAATTTTAATCTCACTAAAACTGATATGACTATACTGTTTATTAAACTGGAAGAAATCACTTACGTGTCCTCCAGTAGATAAGCAAATTGACCGGGTAGCTGTTCCTCAATCTCCAGACAAAGCCTTGCAATCTCCTCGTCCGGCTGGTTGATTTCTTCTTCCTCAGAGATGAAATCTTCGTCAACAAAATCTCCAAGATGGCTCATCAACAGGTTGATTAATTCCTTCGACCTTGGTATCCACGGGCAATGTTTCCACAAGAACGCTAGGAGGTTCTTCTGTGTTTTGAGCTACTGAGAAAAATTATTCTTTCTGACTATCAGAGAAGAATATTTTACGTGTTGTTGGAATAGAATAATAGACTAACTTTCTTTCTTTCTGATTTAGTCAGTTTGTTAGTTCAGAAAATCACGTAAGATTTTACCAAGTAAATCTTACTGACTAAAAGACTTCAAAAGTTATCAACTGACTAACAAACAGATAAGCCTTTTAATTATCTCAATCAAAAGATAAATTAAATCAAAGATTGAAAGAAGAAAAGAAAAGAAAAGAAAAGAAATTAAAAAAAAAAAAAAGAAAAGTCAATTCACGTTGACAGCAACTGTCAACGTGAATTGGTTGATGCTGGGCCGCTTGGCCCAGCCCCACATATGCTGGGCCAAGTCGGCCCAGCCCAATTATCCTTTTTTTTTTTTTAAATTCATTTCCTTTTCACTGGGCTATTGATTTCAAATTCCGTCCAAATGCACAAGTCTTCAATTAATTAATTAAATCCAATTAAATTCAATTAATTATATTTCTAAAATATATTTCATATATATAATGAATTAATATTAATCTAATTAATAATAATTCCATTATATTTATATATAGTAATTCAACATTAATCTAATTAATATTTAATCCTATATACATAGCTCGTTTGTAGAAACACCACCTTGAAGTGTGACCCATAGGGCCTTGCATATTAAGCAACAATCTAATTAAGGTCATAATAAATTCCTAGACAATTTATCAGACAATATTAATATGCAAGGAACGTTTGTGAGGAAAAACAAACCACCTGTAGCGTAAGGTACTTTGATGATACGGTCCCTTCATTCACGAATACTCGAATGAGTCTAGAATATGGTTATGTGTCTATTCTAATAACTTCATTAATTGTCTCTCAATCTTATTAGTCGATCTATGAATTATGTCCAAACACCATTTTGACATATTCACATACGGTGGCCACCGGTTTTGTGATCGCACTAAATATGAGAAGTGAGTATTCTCTCCTTGTATCTATTACGGAGGAATGAATCCTATCTTGGCCCAATCACTCACACCATATGTTTCCTAATGTACCCAACGCATGCCGTATCTACCCTACTTTAAGAGTGCAAGCGTTGCGCATGGTCAAAGTACATTATTCCACATATGATGTAGTATTGGCCTCAAGTCTAAGGACTACTAACATCACCCTACACACCGATACTACCATAGACACTTAAATAGCTTTACCAAATGGTTTCTCGGTTGGGTATGCCAACACTCTCCAAAGTGTCCATATGTTCATCATGAATAACCAAGTTCATTCGTAGCAGTGAGACCTACTACATCCTCAAAGGATCTAATGCAACATATGCTAGCTTCAATCGCATCATTGATATCCCGTATCTCAATGACCTTCAGCTAGTGGCTTATTTTAGGACTTAATTATTGACACACAAGCTCCCACTAACTTGGTGATTACCTTAAGTCCTTGGGAACATTTTATCGAATAATTCAAACAACCAAATAATGTATTCATAAAATGTAATGCCAATTGTATTTAATAATGTATAGATAAATAAACATAAATAAATAACAATAATTGAATGTGATCAAGTACATATCGTCCCTATCGTAGGTTGTCTCTAGGACATATATACTTTCAATCTCCCACTTGGCCTATAGCCAATCACCTACGTGTCTAACACCTATGTTGTTGAAATGTCTAACATGTTTGTCAATGTTCAACACTTTGGTGAAAGGATCTGCCACATTTTCCTCAGTGGAAACTCGTTCTATAGATACTTCTCCTCTAGCTATCATCTCTCTAATTAGATGATACTTCCTAGGTACATGCTTATTCTTGTTAGTGGATCTTGGTTCCTTTGCTTGTGCAACAGCGCCTTCGTTGTCGCAGTAGACCGTTATAGGACTACTATTAGGAACTACCCCTAGTTCCTTTAGGAATTCTGAAATCCAGACAGCCTCCTTTGAGGCTTCTGCAGCAGCAATGTACTCGGATTCGGTCGTAGAATCAGCCAAGGTGGATTGCTTTGAACTCTTCCAAGTGACGGCTCCACCATTGAGTGTAAACACATACCCAGTTTGTGATTTGTAGTCGTCTGGGTCCGATTGGAAACCAGCACCGACATAACCACTCATTCGCAACTCTTGTTGTCCACCATATACCAGAAAGGAATCTTTAGTTCTTCTAAGATACTTAAGGATTGCTTTCACAGCTGTCCAGTGTTTCATACCTGGATTCTGTTGGTGTCGACAAGTACAGCTAAGCGCATATGCCACATCTGGCCTTGTACAATTCATGGCATACATGATAGATCCAATAGCTGATGCATATGGGATTCTTTTCATGTGTTCGATTTCCTCATCTATAGAAGGACTATCCTTCGTAGTGAGAGCAACGCCATGTCTAGCTGGTAAGAAACCTTTATTGGATCCATCCATATTAAAGCGTTTCACTACTTTGTCGACATATGTGGACTGTGACAACCCTAACAATCTTCGGGATCTATCCCTATGGATTTTGATTCCAAGAATGTAGCAGGCTTCACCTAAGTCTTTCATCGAGAAAGTCTTAGATAACCACTCCTTTGTGGATCGTAACATTTGGACATTGTTTCCCATGATTAATATGTCATCAACATATATAACCATGAAAACAATTCCAGCATCGCTGCGTTTAACATAAACGCATGGATCTTCCGCACATCTGATGTAGTCAAACGATTTGACTGCCTCATCAAAGCGAATATTCCAACTCCTTGAGGCTTGCTTTAGTCCATAAATGGATCTCTTTAGCTTGCAAACTAATTTGGGATTTGACTTAGATGTAAAACCTTCAGGTTGTATCATATACACCTCTTCCTCGAGATTTCCGTTAAGGAAAGCAGTTTTCACATCCATTTGCCAAATCTCATAATCATAGTATGCTGCTATAGCAAGTAAAATTCGAATAGACTTAAGCTTGGCTACTGGTGAAAAGGTTTCGTCATAATCGATACCATATCGTTGACTATAACCTTTCGCCACCAGCCTAGCCTTGTATGTCTGTATGTTGCCATCAACATCTGTTTTCCTCTTGAAAACCCATTTGCAACCGATAGGTCTAACCCCTTCTGGTGCATCAACCAAGTCCCATACTTGATTCTCATACATTGAGTCTATTTCGGATTTCATGGCTTCTTGCCACCTTCTTGAATCAATGTCCAACATTGCTTCTTTGTAAGTCTTAGGGTCATCTTTGTGAGATAAGTCAACTTCAAACTTATCATCCTCCAAGAGTAAACTTATCTTCTTGGAAGCTCTCACTTCTAACCTTTTAGACCGACGGAGTGCGGGTTTGTTTGGTTGTACTGGCTGTATATTCTGATTGTGAGATGGTTCAACTTGTTCAATCTGTTGAACAGTTGAAGGCGGGTCAGATGCAACAGTTGCACGTGGTTCAGGTGCAACGGTTGCAACTGTATCCTGGGGAGTTGGTTCCGACATGACCTGTTGAACCGTTCCAGTCGGTTCAGTCAATGTCGGCTTGGTAGGGGCATTTTGGGAATTAGTCAAATTTCCTAAAATGCTCCCACTGGCTGGCAGATATCTTCCCAGAGATGTGCTCGAGCCATAAGATCCTCCTTGAGCTCCCACTGAATCATTGTCATAACTTTTTGACAATTCATTAACCTCAATGTTATTTTCTTGTTCTTGGATTTCCTCGAGTTCTATCTCATTTCTACTATGTTGCTTGAAGACATAATCATCTTCCAGAAAGGCAGCCTGTCTAGAAACAATGATGTTATGTTCCTCAGGCAGATAGAAGTAATAACCCTTGGTTTCCTTAGGATATCCAATAAAATAACATTTCTCACTTTTGGGTTCCAGTTTCCCTGCGAGCATTATTTTCACATATGCTGGACAACCCCAGGCATGCATATGTGAAAAACTTGGCTTCTTGCCATACCATAACTCATATGGTGTTTTCTCTACTGATTTGGATGGAACCCTATTCAGAATATAGATTGAGTCTAGTACCGCGTATCCCCATAAGAAGATTGGAAGAGTTGTGAAATTCATCATGGATCTTACCATGTCTAACAAAGTTCGATTTCTCCTCTCAGAAACACCATTCATTTGTGGTGTTCCTCGTGGAGTCCATTGTGATTGAATTCCATTAAGCTTTAAGTAATCCAAGAATTCCTTACTTAAGTATTCTCCTCCTCGATCTGATCGAAGAGTCTTAATACTTCTTTCAAGTTGTTTCTCTACTTCAACCTTATATTCTTTGAATTTCTCAAAAGCTTCAGATTTGTGTTTCATAAGATACACATAGCCAAATCTAGAGAAATCATCGGTAAAGGTTATGAAGTAAGAATACCCACCTCTAGCTTGAGTTTTAAAGGGTCCACACACATCAGAGTGAACTAACTCAAGTACTTGTTTAGCACGAGTACCTTTTCGGAAAAAGGTTTCTTAATCATTTTTCCTTTAAGACATGATTCACAATTCCCATATGATTCAAAATCAAATGGTGTTAAATAGTCTAACTTTCTTAACCTTGCAATTCTTGTCTCATTAATCTGACCAAGTCTACAATGCCACAAGTAAGTGATATTTCTTGAATTATCAAGCTTTGGTCGTTTGTTTTGTATATGAAATAAATTATGTCTACATTCAAGTAAGTACAAACCATTCATAAGAGGAGCATTTCCAATATCAATACCATTATGCGAAAAATAACAATTATTATTGGCAAAACGGAAGGAAAACCCTTCATTGTCTAACATAGGAATGGAAATAATGTTTCTTACAATAGAAGGAACGAAATAACAATTATTCAATTCTAAAACAAAACCAGAGTAAATTTAATCTATAAGTTCCAACACGTAGGGCAGCAACGGACGATCCATTTCCTACGCGTAGATCAATTTCCCTTGGTCTAACCTGTCGGCTATCAATGAGCCCCTGCAAATTGTTACAAATGTGTGAGCCACAAGCAGTATCTAATACCCAACAATTCGAGTTTTGTGTAGACATATTTATCTCAATGACAAACATACCTTGATGGGAGCCAGATGCACCATGCGTGGTCACAACTCCATCAGCAATTGCCTTTGGGCAGTCTCTCTTCCAGTGTCCTTTCTGCTTGCAGTAAAGACACGTATCCTTCTCCATGTTCACCACCTTCTTCTGATTTCCAGCCTTACGCTTAAAAACCTTAGCCTTAGGTCCAATCTTTGGCTTCTTGGTTTGCTTAGTCTTACCCTTTGAGCCATAGCCCTTAGGGTGAGCCTTCGCAGATGATCCAACCAACATAGCAGACTTCCTCTTAGGTTGAGCCTGTTCATAGGTCTTAAGCATATTGTGGACTTCAGGAAGTGTAGCATCTTTGGCATTCATATTGTAATTCATGATGAATGTGAAATATGAATCCGGCAATGATTGAAGGATGATGATGACTGAAACACGGTTCTCAAATTTGATTCCAGCAGTTGTCAGTTTCTCAATGAGTCCAATCATCTTGAGCACGTGTTCAGATACATTTCCTCCTTCAGACATCCTCATTTTGAAGATTTCTCTAAGAATATCAAATTCAACACTCTTAGAAACAGTTCCAAAGAGGCTTTTGAGGTGCACGAGCATTTCATATGGCATCATGTTTTCATGTTGCCTTTGCAGCTCCATAGTCATTGCCGCTAGCATAACACACTGTGCATTAGCAGCATCATCTTTGTGCTTCTGGTGAGCAACTTTGTCAAACTTAGCAAGCTCAGCAGCAACAGTAGGAGGACTGGGAATTGGTTCGTCCAAGACGTACTCAATTTTCTCTTGCCTAAGCACCAAACGAATGTTACGGATCCAATCCATAAAGTTTGGACCAGTAAGAGTGCATTTCTCCAAGATCATTCTTATGGATAAATTGGCCATCTTTTCAGACCTAGAGAAGTAAATAAATAAAACTGAAATTAATACTCTAAAATAACTTCTATGATCACAATCAGCGACTAAATAAACTAGGACTTTAGCTTTATTCAGTTCTCACTATTTTCACATACTCCTGACCCCTTTAGAGAGTACGAACCATTATTTTATAATAGTTGTAGTGAGCCAAGATCCATGCTTGCACTATTATAGCCCCAGCTATGGCTGATCACTATAATAACCAAACAGGTAGGTCTCCAAACCAATTGTACAATACAACTCTTGGTTGATCAAAACCATTTTGATCGATGTCCTCAAAATATGTCTGACGCTATGGTGACTCGACATAATTCAAGTAAGTCATAACCATCATACAGCACCAACAATGGCCCTATGAAGGCAACTTTCTTACGGCAAACGGAGTAAGCACTATGGTGCATATTACCCACGAGATTAGTAAGTCCATTTAGCCTTCAATTATGATGGGTGACATCATGCGATTTAATCGAGACTTAAATTAATTGGGGAACATTTAAATGGGGTATTTAATCGCTTGACCAAGATCCCTAACATGCATCACATAATGGGTGCCGCCTACCCAAGGCTCATGATAAATTTTATGCGGCAACGACAAAGTGTTCTTTCCTCACTTCTTCAATTCAGTTTCTGGGTTATGTGGTCTCTTGAGAGGGACTTCGAGTCGACCCCAGTAAGGTGCTGGTCGTCGAACAATGGCCCCGACCTACTTCTATCACTGAAGTTCGTAGCTTTCATGGGTTAGCATCCTTTTACCGGCGTTTTATACCGCACTTCAGTGGCGTTATGGCCCCTCTCACAGATTGCATGCGTGGAACTAAATTTCACTGGTCTCCGGACGCAGAGGCTGCTTTTATTGAGATCAAACGCCGCCTGACTTCAGCTCCTGTCTTGATACTCCCCGATTTTACACAGCCCTTTGAACTCCACTGTGACGCCTCTAAAACAGGCATTGGGGCTGTTTTAAGTCAATCTGGCCGTCCTATGGCTTATTTCAGTGAGAAAATTTCTAGTGCCAAACTTCGCTTTAGTACCTATGACATTGAATTCTATGCGATTGTTCAAGCCATTAAGCATTGGCGTCGTTATCTCTTCCACATGGAGTTTGTTTTATATACGGATCATGATTCCCTTAAACACCAACCAAGATAAACTCTCTTATCGTCATGCTTCGTGGACGTCTTATTTGCAACAATTCACTTTCGTGATTAAGCACAAAGCCGGTGTTTCCAATCGCGTGGCAGATGCGCTCAGTCGCCGTAGTGGCTTGCTAACTAAAATGTGGGTTCATGTTCCTGGTTTTGATACATTCTTGGAGTTGTATGTTGATGATCCTTTCTCCTCACAAGTTCTTGCTAAACTCCCGCAAGGTGAATCAAGTGAGTTTGTGCTGGAGGGTGGTTTTTTGTTCCGCGGACTGCAACTATGTATCTCCGACTGCAGCTTACGCTTGAAAATCATTCAGGAACTACACAATGAAGGTCATGTGGGGCGTGACCGCACTCTACAGCTCCTTCAAAGTTCCTATTTCTGGCCTACAATGCACAAGGAGGTTGGGCGCTTTGTGGTTCGCTGTCGTGTTTGTCAACTGTCCAAGGGAGCTGCCACTAATGCTGGCTTGTATCTTCCCCTGACCGTCCCGACCCAACCATGGTCTGACGTAAGTATGGATTTTGTCCTTGGTTTGCCTTGTACCCAACGAGATTCTGATTCTATTTATGTGGTTGTTGATCGCTTTTCCAAGATGGTTCATTTCATTCCTTGTAAGAAGACTTCCGATGTTGTTGTTGTTGCGCAACTTTACTTTCGTGATGTCTATCGTTTAGACGGGCTTCCAGCTTCGATTGTTTCTGATAGAGATACTCGCTCTGTGAGTCATTTTTGGCGTAACTTATGGCGTGTGGTTAATACGCAGCTGAATTTTTGTAGCGCTTATCACCCGCAAACGGACGGTCAAACAGAAGTTGTTAATCGTTCCTTGGGTAACTTGTTACGTAGTCTGGTTGGTGACCATCCCAAGGCGTGGGATCTGAAATTGCCTCAGGCAGAATTTGCTCACAACCATGTTGTCAACCGGTCTACAGGTTTCAGTCCTTTTCATGTGGTTTATGGGCTGTCACCTAGGTGTCCTCTTGATTTACTTCAACTGCCCAGTAAAGTGCATTCCCATGCTACTGCAGAGGAGTTTGTTGAGCAGCTAGCTCAGGTTCATAAGGCTACTCATGATCATTTAGTGGCTGCTACTGCCAAATACAAGGCAACCGCTGACTTGCGTCGCCGAGCTGTGGAGTTTGTTGTGGGTGATTACGTGTGGGCTATTCTAACTAAGGATCGCTTTCCTGCTCGTGAATATACCAAATTAGTTGCTAAGAAAATTGGTCTAGTCGAGATTGTGGAAAAGATCAACCTGAATGCTTACAGATTGCGTTTGCCAAGTCATATTCTCCTCTGATGTCTTCAATGTCAAGCACATGGTCCCGTTTGTTGGTGATTCCTCTTTTGATGCTGATGATGATGCGGTTCAAGATTCGAGGACGAATCTTCTCTACCATGAGAAATGATGCGGTTCCAAGCAAGTAGAAACCGACATAGTCTTCGTAGTTTATATTTTAAGTTCTTTTAGGATTAGATTTCAATTCCTAGTTAATTTCAATATTGTCAAGTTCTTTTAGGATTAGAGTTTCAATTCCTAGTTAGTTTCATATTTGTTTTAGTCCTCTATATATAGAGACTAATAGCTTTATTTGTTATTCAACTTTTGGATTGATTTATAAAAAAAAAAGTTTTCCTCACAATTGTCGGTTTTCGGTATTCTTAGGTAGAATGAACGAAATTCGATCTAGCTTTTTCTTTCTGTCACGTACCCGTTGCATCATAACCATATAATCTCGACCATCTTTACTCAATTCGACATTCTGAAGTGTGGATCATGTTACATCCAATACATTTATCCGTATTTTATGGAGTAAATTTACCCCACGTTAGAAGTTCATTTTAAAGTACTGCCTACCTATAATGCATCACAGTTGCACCGTTTTAACTTTTTTCACAACATAATTGAAATTTGACCACAAATTAATATTAAACTATAATAGTAAAATATTTATCAAAACTATATTATGAAAAAACTTTTCATCCTAAATTTTCAATATGTAATTTTGTTAAAATTTTGGTTTAAGATTAATTTATATTCGAATTTAAATTTTATTGGTTCGCTTTCCAGTTTGGGAAGTCCAGGCTTTCTTTAATTCTCCTTCTTATCCGCCGGGAGGGCGTTGCCAAACCCAAAGGTCCTGTCTTCTTAAGTGAAGGTTACCAACAGACGTGATAGTCCATCGGTTGTTGCAGTTGGATTTTTACCAATGAGGTCTAGCTCAATTGGTTAGACTGAGGTGTCATGACACTAGAGGTCATAGGTTCAATTCTTGTCAAGTGCGGGATTATTTATAATTTATTACTAGCTTTGTAATGGTTCAATTATTAAAAAAAAATGAAGGTAGCCTATCTCCTATCCCTTTATTTCAAGTTAGATTGAACCATTTCTCATAGAATGGAGTAGAAAACAAAGCTAGGAGAATTCGCTTTCTGAAAGCACCGAGAACCCGCCTCCACCTATGCATTTCAAACATCACTCAAATTTTATTGACCGCAAAAAAGTTAAAACGGTATAATTTTTTTGGTACAGAGTGATTACTACTATATATCATGTAAGGTAGATAAATTAGTGTACATGTGTAATTGTGTACCTAACCAAAACAAATATACTACTCCTACTCCTAGTTAAGTACTACCTTCGTCCCGTAACAAATGTTACACTTCATTTTGTTGACTTTTTAGGGTGATTTTGACCATATATTATTCTCAAATCATATGATAAACATAATTAAAAATATTATATTATAAAACTAGAAGGTTTATATTTTCATTATAATTTTTTTTTAATTATTTTTATTGTATAATTTGGAATTAATACGAGGTCAAACTGACCCTCGAAAAATCAACAAAATAAAGTGTAACATTTATTATGGAACGGAGACACTACTTATGAATAGACTAGTTTTCTGGTTACGTAGAATAGGAGACACTACTTTTTAGTTTTCACAATCAAATTGACCAATTAAGCACCCAAATTTCCTTACTGCTGCCTTCATGTTGATACCCAAAGTTTAAGAATTACTAAGAGTTAACACAACAATCATGATTCATGAGCAAGTTTTGGTTCCAAATTAACGTTGTGTCTGAAACAAACTAAATTTGACGCCCCTCGTCTCGTATGTCAATCTTACTAGCAAGCAAGTCAAGATTTAGGGGGTTACGAATTGTCAAGCCAATTTGAAATCTTATTACCTAGACCAGGTCTAGAAATTATCCATAGAAATTGATTCACAACACACATTAATTAATTAATTAATTAAGTACTGTGACCCACAATAATTGGTGATGTGGATCATTTATAACCACATGGTCTACAACATTAAATGTAGACGTGGTCTAGGTAATTATTTTTCAGACAATTTTAGCCAAGTCCAAAGGAGATACATACCATCCGAACGCAAGTATAGAGAACTTAGCAAGACGGACGGATGATGATATTCTCCAACGAGATTAGATACAGTCGCGAAAAAGAAGTGGCACATGACAATAAAGCTTGACAGACGGAGCCGGTTTGAAAAGGCTTTTCTCTTGACTTTCTGTGCATCTCCTTTCTGGTTAACATGCCCAGGTTGTAGTGAGAAAAAACAACACAAAACCAAGTCAAAACCCGAGCCAAACAACAAAAATAAAAAGAACGGCCAAGATAAGACATACAAAATCAAGTACTGGTACTCCCTACTTTATTTAAGGATTATTCCCACAGCCATACACAAGCTTCCATCAATGTGGTATAAAAGAACCACAATTTGAAATCCATTGCATGACATACACAGATATAGGCACGCGGTCATTAAATATACTGCGGAAATTTTTTGACAAAATAATGTTACCAAAATGCCCCTATTGTGTCCAAATTAAATCTGACATGATTTCAAGCTTGAATAATACTACAATTAAAATGTGTATAGTAGGATCAAATGGGGATCAAATATGCATGTGTTTATACGGATTTGGTGTGGTAGATTTCGGGAGTGATTTGGGACGAGCTGTTTGATGTTTTCTTGAATTGGATCGGATTTTCAGATGGGTTTGGTGAATTATTTGACAAGTTTTCATATATCACTTAATTGATTACATGTTCATTAGCTAGATTTGACCTTCTTAATCCAATTCATATTTGCAATTTTAATACACACTAAATTGCCATTAATTTAAGCATTTGCAATTTTAATATACATCAATATTTTTTTTCTTATTTGAATCGGTAATTTGTTAGAATACTATTTAATCAGGATCATAAACAAATAGGTGGATAATAAATATTGGTATCCATTATTTATTAGAACCTATCCATTTTATTATCCACCTATCTATTTTATTATTTATACCTATTCATAAATAATGATATTCTAGCCAAGATTAATGATACCATCTCCAAAATTAGGTATGAACTTAATTCTAATGTGCTATTGTTTGATAATGCTATTGTACTATCTATCTTTTTATATATATATATATATATATATATATATATATATATATATATATATTTTGATGTTTAAAAAAAAAAGCTCCTTTCAAGACTATCTGTGCAACGAAACTTGGGTTTAATGATATGCTGCTTGAAATAAAAATCCAATAGAGGTGGATTCATATACGGAGTGGTCGGGTTGGATATTGAAATTGGTGGATTCATATACGGAGTGGTCGGGTTGGATATTGAAATTGGAAAGAGAAGAAGAAGGTATGAACTTTATTGTACAACTACCTTCTTTCAATCTATTTGAAGGAAACTAACTTTTTTCTAAGTTTTTCAAACTGATTTTGTTGGTATGCTGTATTTTTTCCTGGGAAATGTTGAACTAAAATTGAGATGTTGAATTAAATCAGAAATGTTATATTAAGAATTTTGGCTTTCATTCTTAATCTGCAGAAGTGATTTTGGGTTGGGGATTGTTGAAGTGAACGAATTAATGAAAGGATAAACAACTTTCGAATTGATTGAGGATCCAATTGATTAAGGATCCCACAAAAAAGAGAAATGGTAATAGTAGGATCACCATTAGAAATAGTCTGACATAAAGAAAGCTATAGGTATAGTACTTGTATACTGACAGGGGTATACAGGTCTTTTTTCCTGGCATGTGTATGTGAATTAGTATCGCGTGATCGCAGAAATCAGTTTTAAAAGGTGATGCAGTCCATACCACAAAAGTGTATAATAATGTACTGTAAACTCATGGACCGCTTTATTTAATGTTGTTGTAGCTACATAAAAACTCAAGTACTAGTACTTCATTAAATGTTGCTGCAGCTACGGTTCTTTTTTTGTTTTTACCATTGACTGAATAAACTTAATGAGTACTATCTCGGCGTGTTGCAGTTCTGCAGCTACAGTTTTTTTTCTTTTCTTTTTTTTCGTTGGGTTTGAATGTTTGATGTTTGCAGGTTGCTGGTTCTATGTTGAGTATAATGAATACTAGCTAGTGTACTTCTTGCTTTACTTCGGTACTTGTGATCATTTGCAAAACCCGTTTAGGACCATAGTTAATTGTAAATTTTATCCCCCAAACTTATTATAAATAATATTTACTCCTTTACGGTCTTGACTAGAGTTGATTTGACGACTCGTCACCCCCTATTTTTGTCTACTACTCATTAAGTTTGAATCCCATTATATATGATAATGATTAATTTTGAGATGCTAACGGAACAATATAAGTACTCCTATGTCTTAATTCATGCACTAGTCTAGATTGATTACACATACATATATTGTTAAATTTCATATTCCTTTTAATTAAATAATTAGAAATCTAGCTCTAATTACGATAATTAATTAACTAATTACATGCATGTAAAATGTAATGCCTAATGTAATACCATGTCCAACCCACAAACTCTAGTTTAGCCACGTCAGCATTCCAGTCACATCTAACTCTATCATACTCTTCGTCTTCAACACTCATACTCTATCTTACCCAAATTTTACTTTTCTTTTACCATTTCTTTTTAAACTACTTTATTCTTTTTCCATTTCTTTTAAAACATTATACTTCATATTATTTAAATATCATTAATTAATTAAAATAACATAAAATTTCATACTTTATATTATTTAAATGTCATTAATTAATTAAAATAACATAAAAATTCATACTTCATATTATTTAAATGTCATTAATTAATTAAAATAATATAAAACTTCATACTTCATATTATTTAAATGTCATTTTCTATTGATTTTAAATATTCAATTTTATAATTAGTATTTCAATATAATTTATCAATAGTGAAATATTAAAAAAATGAATAGCAAAACAAATAAAAAGAAAAAGGAAATTAAAAGATAAGAAAATAAAGTATAAGACATTAAAAAAGAAAAACAACAAAAAGATAAAATAACAAAATATGAAAAAGGAAAAGTAAAAATGAAATAAAATAACACATCTAACGGTCAACAAACCGGATGGAGATGCTCGTATGGTGTCAAAACGTTTATCTAACTTCATAGCAAACGTGGATGGAGTCGGTCTAATAGTTGTGTGTTGTATATATATACTTCGTTAGTTGATAAAACCAAACAAGCAAATCAACAAGAATAAAAAAGTAATTTTACTAGAGTTCAATGATGCTGAAAAAAAGTACAATACTTCTACTCGAATTCAATGTTACTCCTGCTGCAGTTTATTTTTTATTTTTATTGAGCATGCCATATCTGCACCAATTCCAGTAGCCTAAAAAAAATGGTAAAATTAATGTGTACGGATTAAACTGGCACTACATTCAAACTTGCACTGCACCAATTAATTTTCAAGTGTGCCAAAGGATGATATATATGTGAGGAATTCATAATTTGCTAATTAATCCATATGCATTTACTCCCGAAATATATCTACTACTAGAATTCTTGATTATCCTAATAAAATGTGGCTACGTGGCTAAATTATACTTCCTGCATTTTCCTACAAGATTTTCATTTCAAATTTTAACTTTTTAATAGTATATCGTATGCCATTTGACCTCACATTGATTTTAAATTATATAGAAAAAATAATTTCTAGAGTTTTACTCTGTAATATAACACGAATATTTTGTGTCTTTTATGGTGAAGTCTGCACACTATATATAGTGCCTAATTCATGTGGTCGTTTTTTGAGCTTAAGTGTTGGAATTTAGAAAGGAGTTTAGGCTTTGTTCTCTTTGTTTGAAAAAGCCTGAACTGAACTGAAATTATTTGTAGTACAAAATACTATTAGTCAAATCTGAACTGAACTGAAATTAATGCATCTGAACTGAACTGATCTGAACTGAATTTAAAATAATCAATTTTCAGATGAAAAGAACATAGCCTTAGTTGTTGGCCTTTTAGTTAAGCTATGTTCTCTTCGTCTAAAAATTGATTATTTTAAATTCAGTTCAGTTCAGGCTCGTTAAGTTCAGTTCAGTTCAGTTGAGCTTCATTAAGTTCAGTTCATGTTCATTATATTTATTTAGATTTTTTTATTTTTAATAACATTATTATTATTATTTTATTTTTAATTCTTATTATTATTAAAATAAAATTATATTTTACATAGTTTATATCTATGAATTATAGTACTAGTAATTGATTTGATTTTGTATATACTTTGATAACACATAAATATTGAATTATATCAAAAACATATAACAAAATTAAATTACATATATTTCATAGTCTAATTTTATTATATATTATTAAAGTTTAATTTAAAATAATTTATAGTCAAAGTTCACCCGTACAAGTTTATTTTTTTAAATTGTGTTTGTTTTCTATGGTCGAAATTCGAAAAAAATATAAGGCAACTTAAATAGTTTAAAATGGAAAGGATTTAACTATATAATTTTTTAATGTTGATAATAAATAATAACCATAATAATAATAATAATAATAATAATAATAATAATAATAATAATAATAATAATAATAATAATAATAACAATAATAATAATAATAATAATATCATTATATTATTATTATTTATTATTATTACTATTACTATTACTAATATTATTATTACTAAAAAAATTCTTCAGTTCAGGCCCGTTCAGTTCAGTTCAGGTCCGTTAATTTCAGTTCAGATCCATTAAGTTCAGTTCAGTTCAGTTTCATTAAGTTCAGTTCAGTTCAGTTCAGTCCAGTGCTGTTCACACGAAAACACGAAGAGAACAAGAGAAGAGAGCTTTACTTGTACGCCGGTATTAGACATTTAGACCATGAGGAAATTTGATATATCTTTCTTATCCTACCATTTTACATCAATCACCTTTCCTGATCATCTCCCGTAATTCGACATCATATTCATACCTTTGTTCTAACATTCATTATAATTTTCTATCCTTATATGAGGATTGAGATTATAGTAGGTAGTCCATTGTTTAGTACTATCATTGATCACCATCATCAATTTCGATTCTGCATTAACCTACTTAAATAGTTAAATGTTTCTATTAATTATAATCATCTTGTCTTTCTATTTATTAATCATCCTCCCGTATCAACTTCTCCGGCTTTCATTTTCTATAGCTCTGTTTTGGTATAATAAGATGTAGGATATTCAAAATAATTTAATATTTAATCAATTTCAATTTGTTCAAAATAAATTAACATAATGATATTTTTTAAACGGCAAATATTACGACTACTCCTGCACTAATACTATACAAATTTCCTCTTAAACCACTTTATTTCTCCACACCTAAACCAACCTTATAACTCCGTCACCGCTGGGATCGAATCTCGCATCTCTCCTTCAATAATCCAACTCCTTACCGGTGCACCACCTTATAATTCCCAATTAACATAATGCTTTGAAGTATAAATTTCTACTAATAATATTTTTAGTTTCAAATTATAATTATTACGGTTGCTTTTTCTATTTGCTACTATCATATGGCTGACTACAGTGTATACGTTTGCATTTTTAAATATAGGGTGTTACAATAAAATGAAATGACAAAAGACATATAATAGAGAAAAAATTTGATCACATAGTTGCAGATTAACAAGAGCATATGTGTGATGATACAAACTTTACAGCTCCAACGAAACACCATGTTCACAACGAGTTCAACATTTGCTCATTTATTATGAAAGCAGAGAAATAAAACCTATCCAACTACTCCCCGTATCTTTTTTAGTTATTATTGAATAAATTTCATATATTAAGGAGACCTAATTTCAATTAGTAGTAGTAGTTATAAAAATTATTCTCAAAAGTCTATTATAATACTAGAACTCGCGCACGCGTGTGAAGCGTTCTTCTTATTGTGTTTTTAAGGATCCGTAGAGGAATGTTTTTCCCATGCCTCTTGGCCCGTCAAGGAAAAAGGCCCACCCCCCATTTACCACAATCCTAATCTCATCGAAAGATTTCTTCTACAGGCATTCAACAGTTTATGGCGTTGAGACCTGCTTATAAAACTGTTATCTTAACCTCGCTTCTTTAGGTCCTTGAATTTTCTCATACCTTGTAAAGTGTAAAGTAGGTTTTTAGCTTTTATCGTTGGGTTGTTCCTGTACATGGCGGAGAATTCAGGGGAAAACGACAAAAATAGTCCTTTATGTTTGCAATTCAGTGAGTTGGCATCGTAACTTTTGTTCTCATGGGCCATATTTAATCATCAAGTAAGATATGATTCCATTTCTTTATTCTTTATTGCAATATTCTTAACCCATTATCGTTACAACGGTAATAATAAAAAAAGAACTTGAATATGCAACATTACTCCATAGTCTAGTACTGCATCGAAGATAAACATTCAACTCATTTGGTAGTCTACTTTAAAATGAGAACTTAATTGGTTTATAAATCCAAATTATAAAGAGAGAACAGTGATATGCCTACCATTAACGGTCAACACCAATAAATCAAGTCTAAGGTTCCAGAATCAATAAGAGAGTTTTCATTCATTTTAGATGACTTTCCAGTAACGTTTCTCTTTGCCTATTGTCCTCAACAAATTCTACATTCAGGTTATTGTGATAATTCGACCTTTGAGCTACTAATAAAGCAATGCAAAGCAGAATATGGGATCTGAATGTATGTAGGCACATTTCAGTCATGGTATATACTGTTCAAGAATGAAAATGTTCGATATATTAACACGAAGAAGTTGCTTCACTTGTTAGAGAGAATATTTGGTTTCTGAATGTATATTTGGGAGGAAGCCATGACTATGATAAAATATCGTTTGTGTATTCATTTAGTCACTTCTAACCATCAAAACTCACAACACTACGATATAAGTTAGCTATACACCCCAGGAGTTCATGCCGAGAAGGTTTTCAATTTGTCGCAAACGAATGGTGAGAAAGCTAAACAGAAAGTCCACAAAATCTCTCTCAGCATGAGCAGACAAAATCTTTTGATTTGATTTTTGCACCATGACTCATGACTGTAGTTTTCATTCTTTTAGCGGCACTGATATTTACTTCTGTCTTCACTGAGGATTTAAGCCTCTTTTATGGAGAAAAAGTTTACTCGGCAGAATCTGGCTCCAGAAAACTGAAATATCTCCGTTTTTGAGACTTTGTATGATGGGTCCGGTCACATTAGGAAACAGATGCAAGTAATTGCTGAGTAAGAAAGACACCATCTTTTTGGTAAAAACTGCACCATTACTCTCTCACTGTCTCCGCCGCTGAACCACCTCACCAGGACTTCTTGCATTGATCTCCTACATGTGAAAAAACCTGGCGTAGCTTAATTGGTTTGTTATCTTGCTATGTAGGTTAGAGGTCTCAGGTTCAAAAATTGATCTCCTACATGTGTGAATTGCACTGTCATGGTATAACCTATCCACGTCCTTGATAGCTGAGCAAACACAATAAGAGATCATACTTGGTCGATTGCCATATATGTTAAGTTTTTGTGATAACGAGAATGACTCCAATGCATGATGCATCAACACAAAAATAGATTATGCAATTAGGACTTGATTTCTACCTTAAAAAAAGTAGCAGATCTCTATAGAGCTCACGGGTTCATGCATGAAGTAAAGCACATCTTTCTCGCTCCAACTAAACTAACTTAATAACAATTTGCTCAATCAGAACTCTAAACTTCTATCAAATATTACATCTAATGCCAGCACATCAACACACAGAGATGGTATGATAAAAGAATTATAATCAACTGAACAAGACTGATGAGCTAATTTTGCTAAAGATAACCTTACACTAATATTGATAGGGTTGCTGAAAGATTCAGAACAAACTAAAATCAACTGGCACGTGCTATTACGTTCTTATTTAACAACTAAAATCAATTTTAGTTTATTCATACCATAATCTTAAGCTTAGCTGAAGCTATTTCAAAATAAATTGCACAAAAAATACTGGCATCATATTGCATATAGATAGAAAGTCCACATTCCCAACTTAAACCATAATAACATTATACAATTTGAATGGGATTGGGGAAAGGGTGAAAACATAATCCTTGTAGGAATAATAATTGAGAGCTTTGCTAGACAAAACACATTTACAAAGTGATTTGCTTCTCAGTACACAACCTACCACTAAGTAATGCAGCGTTTTCACGGAAAAGAGGTAGAGAAAAAGCTAAACAATGCTCCCAATATCATGGTGAATGATAGAGCATATGTCCAAATGCAGGTATGTCAGAAAAGCTTATTACCTGAAGCAAACACTTAATCAAACAAATACTCTCCAGGAGAAAGGCAAGCAAACATCCATTGTTGTTAACCTCAGCATCAACCTGCAGAAGCAATATTCCTCATTGAGTTCAACAATCGAAGATGGGGATGGATCATAAAGACTCGGTAAAATTATTTTTTTTTATAATAATAGAAATTGTTTGATCAATCATTCATACGAAAAACGCTAACCAAATACAAAAAATACACCCAAAAGATGTGAAAATAAATCCAAAGTCACGAGTAAATGATGGAGAAATTCAAACCTGCATCTTACTTCGTTTAGATTCAGGCACTGCATTACATTCCTGTAACAATCTTTATTCTTGCCGTCCATTATGTGAACCATTCCTTTTGTGAGACCTGTTTTAACCATTTTGAGAATAAAGCCCAAAGATAAGAGACAACATATTATGAAGAACAAAAAAGAAACGAAAGATGGAGAGAAAGGAAAAGATCCTCTCTCCATTTCTTCTTGATATTGTTTTATAAGCCATAAAATCAAAGATCAGAGCCTCTCCACATGCCCAGTTGTGGATAACTCCATTATAAACACTAGGCCGGGCAAGTTTGATCCGATCCGCGGATTTCGATCCGATCCGGACCGGACCGATCCAAGTCCGGACCAATTTTAAAGTTGATGTATTTAAGAAAGTCCGATCCGTTTGGTCCGGATCGGATTGGACTAAAGTCCAAGGATCAAATGGACTGAAACCTGATCCGACCTATATAGTACAAACATATTAATGTTTATTCATTACCGGGTACCCTTCATTACCCATCTTTTCTCACCTTTTCTCTTTCTTCATCTCGTAACCCATCTCTTCTCCTTCTTCATTCCTCTTTCTATGCTCCCAAAACCAAAAACTCCCAGACCATTTTGAATACCTTTTCTTCAATATCCCTCTCGGTCGATCCGTTGCCGGTGAGAATCTCTCCGTTGTATGAATCTCTATGTGTTTTGTTCATTTTTATCAATTTATGATGGCTGGGGCTAGGGTTAGGAGAAGATTTGCATTTGTTTTCAACGATTCGTTTTCAAATTTAGCATTGAGGCTGCGGCGGCAGGGGTGGGTGGAGGCGGAGCGGTGGTCTGTACCTATTTTGGCATTTTTTTAATTGTTTCTTTCAATTTATTTTGCTGCTCTGTACCAGTCTGTGTGCTCCATCTCAATTCTCAGATTCTGAGTCAAAACGAAAAGAAAAAAAAGAAAAAAAGAGGCGGATCGGACTCTAGACCCGATCCGATCCGGACCGAATCCTTGACCGATTCGACCAGTCTTCTAGCGGATTAGCACTTGATCCGACCCATACCGGTCCGATCCATGAGGGACCGGACTGATCCGGCCCAATCCGGCCCAATTGCCAGGCCTAATAAACACCATATTACTGTAAGTGGTACTAGTACAAAATGAGAGAGAACAAATAAGTGACACAAAAGTTCAACATATACAAAGCTAAGACAGCTATAATGCACCTTCTATCGAAATTAATGTCTCAAGCATAGATCTTCCTCTTTCTACATATGAATTACTATGAGTTACCTAAATTCAATAGTATTGTCCAGACATTGGATAATCAAGACAGTCCTTTTCGAGGTCTATTGGTAAGTTAAGCCTCCATTCTACCCGGTCACCTTGAAACTCAAACTTGATACAGTACAAAATTCTCTGAGGAACAATCAAATAAAAAGGGAAGAAGGGATTTTATAAATAGGCTATCTGAAGTAGAGATAGGCGAAACAATTCTGAGATCGGGAAAAAAATCTTAATTATATACCCAAAAATCTAAAAAGAAAAGATGAAATTAAATCCCAAGTCACAAGCAAACAATGGTCTGAATCAGGTAGTTCTCACTAATATAATCCTTGTTTAACGAGTTTCACCAAAGTCTTTCTTTTATTTGTTGCTTGCTTTAAACAGTTTATGAGCAGAGCTTACACCATAATGGAAATTCGGGGTCTTGGCATAGCAAGATGTTTTCAATAGCAATTAGCAAACAGTGACTAAATCGAGTAATAGATAAAACAAGGTCATAACAGAAACAGAAACACCCAATAAAGACAAAACAAAATCAGTCGATCAATCAAGCAACATAAATGATTTAAGGAAGATTAAAGAGACAATGTTAAACATCATACCACAATCACGTGGGTGGCCTTCACAATATAGAATTTGATGTCACTGTCTGAGGCTGCGGTTAGCCTTAGTGAGCAATTCTCCGACCTCAGAAGCGTAAAGAATTGTAAATGAAAATCTTCTGCAGGAGAATAACAATAATCATCATGTAGTCATCTATGACTAAAGGTGTCGCGATCGGTGTCGGTGGCGAAGCAGGCTTAATCTTGGTTGAAAGAGAGATGGAGAAGCTTCAAAGGTCCGGAGTTTTGGATGGGGGATTGTCAACGGTGGCGGGAGAATTGCCGGCTTTGGCGTCGGAGAATGAAGGGTAAAGGGTGTCGCCCTCGTCTCATCGGGTGTGGTGTAATGTTGTTGCTGTTCAAAGAATTTGGAACGATGGCCGCCCCATCAAAAAAAAAAAAGAATTTGGAACGATGAAGGAAGGATAATAAAGCAACTAAAAGAAAAAGTCGGCAAATCAGCGAAAAATCAGATTGCGTGAACCACACGCGTTTTATTTCACTCATTATATAGAGAGGTTAATTATATATCCACTGCATAAGAGTTGGAATAAAACTAAATATCTCAATAATTTTTTTATATCAAATATTAAAATAGGAATTTTAAAAGGAAAAAATACTTAATGACACATGTACGCATCAGATTAAAACTGAATAAGTAAGATCAACGGTTTAAAATTGATTGGTAGGTCAATCAATTGATTGAATCATCAGGCTTATTATATTACTTTAAATTTAAATTAATATATGAATATTGTATTGATAGTAACGAATATAGGGACAAAGTTATTATGCCTAAAATGACAACTATTAAGTAACAATATTTCTAAAAAGACAACTAAATAAGATACAAAGAGTATTATTTTTTCGAACCATTTAGCCACTTTGTTGTATACCGTGGAATCTTTCAACTTTACATTCAAGAGAGTCAAATTCACACTTGCCCATTTTGTTCAAGGGGTTGATTGATTTGGTGTTTTTACATAAAAAATGGCGTTCACCGTCACAAAACCCCCCAATTGATTCTTATTCCGCCTGTTTGCTTAAAATCTCGGGCAGATTTAGGATTTGGGCCAAGTGTTTAATGATTCCGTTTTTTCAGGGTTGGAAGTTTTGGATCCAGGCCCAAGTATATTTTATGGGGCCACCCGATAAGACCATAACACCCTGATAGTTTGGATGAATTACTGGAACTGCTATTGCCCTAATTGCCCTAATGTATAAATACAAAAATTCTGTCCCAAATCCAATCAATCCCCCATTTTCGAGTTCACCAATTTTTTTTCCCCAATTTAATTTGTCACCATAAGAGATCTTCAATTTGCAGTGACATGCCTGTGAATTTGGGTATTGATTTTGCAATTGCAAGGCTGGCGATTGGTGTCGGTGATGTCGGATCCGCCACAATTAATTCGCCGAGAGTTGCTGCTGTGAATTTGGGGGTTGTAAATGGCTCTTGGACAAATATTGGGACACAACTTTTGTGTAGATAAGAAGAGAAGCAAATACTTGTGCGGAGCACATGGTCAACACCTCCATCTTCAACATCCAACTCTCCATTGATCATTTGCAAAAGCTCCAAAGAATTAGTTTCAACTTCCACTTTGCGAAACCCCGAAATCATTTCTCTCCGGCCAAGTTTCAGCTGATTTAGAGAGATTTCCTCTTAATCATAAATTCGAATCACATGGTTGTGTTTACCTATTTTATTGGCAAGTTAGCCATTATATTTTTTTCATAAAGGATCAATAATATTAAATCAAGTGAATTGCTCTTCTTTATATTTGAACTGACCCACCTAAAAGTATACCCACCAATATAGATTGGACCCATATAGATTTAGTCCAGGAATCATGAATACGAATATGTGAAATAAATACGATATGAAACGAATATGTAAAAATGATAAGATTCAAGATATCAAAATATAAATGCGTTAAAAAATACGTTATATATATCACAAATTGTGTGCAATTAAGCCCAATAGTATATGAATGCTCTAAGTGTCTAAATTTTAACCCATTAAATTACCAGATTTATAAATATATCTAACTTATTTTATCGTAAGGAATAACTTATTTTTTTTAAACGACATCAAGGAAACTTTGTTAAAAAATACCACAATATATTTGAGATGTGAGAATAACAAATACTCATAATAAGATAAACAAAATTATAAGATTCAAAATCAGCTCATTTTCTACAAGCACCTAGAGAGAGTAATGAAGAGTATTTCGATTGAATTAGAAAGTAAAGTGAGTAAAATTTTATAGGACGGATGAGGTAATAAATAAACGGTTCAAGTTCAACGAGGAATGAGGCTTTGTTCATCTCAAAATCAATTCAGTTTAGATTAGAGTTTTTGAGGCACATCAAAGAGAGAGCATGATTGAAAAATATACTAATAGTCACTTTTCGATTGTATACCTACTTTTTGAAGTATTAGACCGAATGCAGCGCCTGTTCACTTTTGTTAAAATTCATAATTACCACTCAATTGTTTTGACTAAATTATTTTTTTGCAAAATGCATGTTTCATTTTATTTCACATTTGTTTAAATATTTTATATTTTTCAATTTGATATTAGTTACTTTACCATAACAAGATAACAAGTATGTTTAATCATGAGAGACCATCTCTAAATAGAGAACTAAAAGATCTATTATATAAATTATAAAACTACTCCAAATAATTAGTAGCTTCTAAAACTAAACCAAACACAACCGAAATCAAGCAACTAGGGTACAAAAATGGGTCATGAATATACAATCCCACTTTTTTGTAAACACGTTGTCCTGGGGTTGTTGACATTGTACTCATTTCCTATTGGTCGGTTTGGTTGTACTTTGTACAAATAAGGATCCTCCCAGATGGGTACCTGCAAAAACTGTGTTCTCTTATAGAGTCAGTGTTCAATGTTACGTACAATGTTAAGCTCAATGTAGTCACAACAGTGCAGACAACATTGACTCACTGTACTAAATATTAAATACTGTAGCAGCGAAAAACTCAAAGAACACATGATTTCTTCTTCACAGGGATATATAAAGGGGGCTTGTTAAACATCTTAGCTATTTTACTAAATGTTGGAAATTTATTAGTATATTGCAAAACAAGATTTATTTTATAAATATTAAAAATGAATCCAAAACTTATTAAATTCATACAAATTAGGATAAACAATTGCAAATATAATAAATTCATTAATTTTACTTTACCACAAACTCTTTCTAAAATAAATACTCTCCTAAATATAAATTAATAACATGAAATGGACACTTGAACAAAAAATGATCGAATTATGCTAATTACAAAATAATATCTTTTTAATTATTTATCTTTATTATGTAAAACAAACTTCCGTTGAAATCAAAACGAAAAAAAATTAAAAAAAAATGGAAGCAGCTGGCCTGCTGCTACTGAACAGCAACAACCTGCTGGGCTGCCCAACAGGCTGCTACTAATCTAGTTGTTGAGTAGCAGCAGGCCTGCTGCTTCCAAATTTTAAATATATTTTTTTAATTTTATTTAATTATAATAGTGATAGTTAATTTTCAAGTGATAAATAACTAAGTATTACGTGGATTATGATTATGTGATAATAGTACTTTATTTTAAATTCATTAGTCGAAAAGTTATACAAAATTTATGGTGATGGAGATGATGTTGAGGATGATGATAAGGATAGATAATCTTATAATATTTTGATGGCATCTAATTCGACTTGGGAGACGATTTATATTTATTAAAATTAATAATTTAAATGAACTAATATCGATTCGAGTCGGGTGATATCTTATGGTTGTGCTTATGAATTAAATTAATGAAGAACCATTGAGAAAGTGAAATTTAGGATATTGAGTTATTTAAATAGGAGTTTTGTGTTGATTTAAAACGTTTATGGTTATTTTTTTAAATTATAAAATTTAAGGACTTTTTGTAATTTACAAATAATTTCCAACATTTATTAATTAATGCTCCAACATTTAACATTTGCCTATATAAGTAATCCACCTGCGGCCGCAAGGCTAAATATTTATTCAAGTAGAAGACAAAAACACCGCTTGATGTATCAACAATGATAATCAAACTGTACAACGCTTAAGCAATGACTACAAGACTTTGCAATCCAGTTCTAGCTAATCCTAAACACAATTACGTCCTAATGATGAACAGGAACAATAGACTAGAACATAGCCTAACTCGCTCAGAAGACTTGATATGTAAATATATAAAAGTTGAGCTCGAAATCTTCAAGTCTTCACAATGAATTTCCTCCAGTATTTATAGTGAGACTTTGACGTGTGATACGTGAGGAAATTCACCAAATCTTGTTTCTTTGTAACATCAATCCTTACCTCATCAAATTATTAGGTGAATCTCGAGGAGATCACCACGTGTCAATCATCCATGAGAGAAGATCATATGGATAAGACCGAGATATCGTGGATACAAATGTACCATTTCAAATCTACTGTGCTGCACAACTATAATCTCTTCAATCGACGTCTTCATTGGCAAAAAAGAGGTACCTCACTTGTCCCTAGAATAATACCCTACAGCAGGACATTAGAAACACAATGGGCGCCCATAACACATCATGCATCATAAAATCATTAGACTTGCACATTCTAGGATCATGCATCATTTTTGAAAAAAACATTTGCATTCATGCATCATTTAAATTAGCACAATTCATACATCATGATACGCATGTCGCACTAGTCCATCACGTTGATAGGGTATTAGGACAATTAAGCCCCGGATATCTGCAGTCACCTTTGGCCCATAAGCCCCGGATATCTGCAGTCACCTTTGGCCCATAAGCCTCGGATATCTGCAGTCACCTTCAGCCCATAAGCCCCGGATACCTACAGTCACCTTCGACCCATAAGCCCTCGGATATATGCAATCATCTTCTGCCCATAAGCCCCCGTCTTCGGCACATAAGCCACTATAATCATCAACATAAGGTTTCAGATTTCTCCTTAAAAGGGGGAACACAAGGGAGATGGAAAACCAAAAAAAGTCGACCATTTCCTGGTTCGTAATGTACTCATGCAGGTATAAGCATAAAGAACATTCGACACAAGGAACCGGATTGTGAAGTTCTCTCCTACCGATGCTTGAGATTATACGAACTAAGCGAATCAGATTCGGTTAAAACCTGTTGGTCCCTTTAAACAACAAGAAAAGACTAGAGGGGGGGGGGGGTTAATAGTCTTTTCAAACTTTCATCGTTTAAAACTTTCTCAGCAAGTGCTTATTACTTTTCAGTAATGAGTTTGCTGATACTTAACTTTCTCAGCAAGCGCAAGTTACTTTGTAGTAACTAGGTTTGCTGATACTTAAAATCAGAGAGCGGAAGTCTTTGATACAATAAGTGCTTCTTTCAGCAAATAAAGGTTTCAACAAGTGATGTGAGTGACTGTGTACAGAAATATATGATTTGCTGAAAACTAAATACAGTAAGTAAATCACACAAACACTTTTATAGTGGTATATATGAGAGTGGCGTAATCTCTCAACTAATCCACTTTGTCCTTTCTAGGACTGAATCCACTAAGATATGATTGAGGTTCCTTACAACTCCTATCTAAAGCGATTCAAACAGAAACCAAAGCACACTTGCTTCGTCTCCAACCTAATCTAGAGACCGCAACCTTGTTCTCCACCAAATTTGGTACTTTTAGTCAGCAAAACTATGCTCGATTAAGTTCCCCCTGAATATCACGCCTGAAAGGGTGTATTTTCAGTTAGAGAGGTTTGGGGTGAGATAACTTAATTATAACTTATTCAGTTACAACAAGTAATCTAAGAAACAAAACTTTGAATACTTTGCAGTAAAAAATTTGATTGTTTCTGGTGTCAAGACTTGTTCTTGTTCGAAAGAAAGAAAGAACACTTAACTAATTTCTTAGCCGTGTAAATTCTACTTCTTCACAAGTAGCTTTTTCAAGCTTTAAGTCTTGGAACGGATCAATGGCAGTATAGGGAGTTTGAAGGTATGTGAGTTTTAAGCACAAGTGAGAGTTTGATCACGTTGTTGACACACTTCAACTCTTTGCCGGATGACCTCTATTTATAGTGAAAATAAGGAGCCGTTTGAATTTTAAATTCCAAGGCTTTTGATCCTTAAGATGTCACTATCTTGCTTTTGTACTTTCAACAGCGTCCTTGTTTGCCTTCTAGTTCATGTCCTTCGCGAGTGAGGTTTGCATTTAATGCTTATTTGAATAGAATTCAAACAGTAACATTGGAGCGCAAACGTAAGTACTTTCAGCAAGTGGTCACATATGTTCCATCAGCAAGTGGTCAATCTCAGTTTCAGCAAGCACAACCTACTCTATCTTTCAGATTTTCACTTATGCAATGCTGTTGCTGAAGTTTCCACTTTCTGAGCAACATGTGCCTTTGTAGATACCAGTCTTCAGAAATCTTCTTGTCTTCAGATCTTCGAATTCTTCAAGTCTTCAGATCTTCAATATCTTCAAGATTCTGAGTGGTTCTAAATGCTTCAATAGTTTGTTTGTAAAAACAAAGTACATCGTCAGCAAATGCTTCAATAGGTTATTTTCTTTTCAGAAAACAAGATACATCATAAGCTTTAAAAACCAACCTATCTAGCACCTATTCTAAGTCTTCAGCAAATGTTCCTCTTTTACAATGTCTTTAAAATTCTAAATTCCTATGGACCTTAAGAGTACTAGTTACTGGACTTTCCTTAATTTAGCATGGTTAATTGCTCATCAAAATTACAAGTTTCCTAACAAATTTCCCCCTTTTTGATGTTAGCAATCCATGGCTAAATTAATTGTACCCTTTTAGAGGTTTCTGATGTTGAATAAATCAGTTGATTAATGCAAGCATACTTGAATAATTAAACAGTAAGCATAAGTAAATTGTATAATCAAAAACCAATAAGAGTCAAAAGCTTCATTGTTGATAGTTATCTTTCAGAAGTTTACAAGAAGTAGCAGAGATAACTTAAACAGAATCAGCAAACAAAAACTTAAACAAAAACTATTACAGAGAGTTAAGCTCTTCTAGAAGATTTTCTCAAAATCTCTCTTACACTCTTCTCAGCAAGTGCAGTGAATTCAACACAATCCTTTTCGTAGTTTTCCAGAAGCCTACGGACTTGTAGTTGAAGAATTCTTGCATTTTTGCAGGCAGTATGATGGTGCTTTTCAGCATTCATTTCCATGTAATTAGTCACCCAAAAATGCATGCCCCAATTGCTGGCATGGAGAAGCTGTGTATCTGAAATGCTTTTAGGATGAATCTTTCTTAGCCAGCGAAGATCTTCTTCTTGATCCTTAGCAGTGAGATAGAAGTACTCATAAGGAATCAATCCAAGTCTCTTCTTTGTTTTCTTGGTTACTGGGTCAGAGTAGTAAGAAATGCCA
>CM051455.1:87119207-87184176 GCA_028274465.1 Plantago ovata | reverse complement strand
TTCGATATTGAAGGCTTCCGCAAACACTTCACTGTTGCTGGACATAGCTTCCGTAAAATACCTTGTCAACATCTACTGGCACATTTGTCTGGGAACTGTCTGAGAGGTCTTGGACAATAGGAATGACTTGCGAGCCAGTGTTTTCTTCCTTGTGTTGCATCCCCTTTTCTCTTTGGTACGGATTTGCTGATGACGCTGCAGTCTGAGTGTCATCATCAGCTTTCCTCTTTTCTTGTTAGATTCCCCGCAGGTCCGTCAGTAGTTGCATTTTCAGCAACGACTGTTGTACACTTACCTGTTGATCATCTACAGCAGTTTCATTGTGTCACCACCACCAACAGCAGTTTCATCTCTAAGTTGCTGAGTGGTGACATCTGCAGCTGTTGTATACCTTTCTTGCTGGTTGTGTGACAACATTTGCAGTGTTGTCTTTTTAGATTTTCAAGTTTCTTGCCACAGTCTTTGGTACATTCTGCTTGTAGAAAGATCTTCCCACATTGCATACAGATTTCTTGATTGGCAATGGGTTCTCAGCTGAATCCTGACATGTTCAAGGATGTAGCATATCTTATCCATACATAACTGGAAAGGAAGGTGAGACCTTGTTGTCTTCTACCTTTACCTTAAACTTAGTACACACCATCCAAAGCCTGTTGAAAATGTACTTAGCCCAGTTAAGTTCCGTTTTATTTCATGGATATGCACCAGCAGCAGCCATCTTCTCAGGCCTACTTGGTCAATTCCTCCACTTGGGAGTCAGAACTTTTATTAGTAGCAGCTCTAGACCAAGTGAGTGGCTGAGCTGCTTCCTCTTAACGTGCTTTGTCCAAGTCACGGGAGCAATCTCGCCTTTTCATTTTCTCCTTTCTGACGTCACTGTAGAAAGCTTCAATTTCTTCGTCAGTGGCAATGACGTCATCTTCAGTTTCAGTGGTTCGAATCTGAAAGATTTCCGCTAAATCAGTCCTTTCAGGACGATTTGCGTGTTCTGAACTGTAGTAAGATCACTTTTTCAGTGACTCCTTTACTTCAGTAAGGGACTGGATTTCTGCATTGTTGTAGAATTCCATAGTATCTATCATGCTCACTTGCTTAGTGCGAGCAGATAAAGTGCATGAGGCTTGCTGCTTGATAAACTCAAGCGCCTCTTCATTCTCGTCATCGTTCTTGTTCATAGAAGTACCTAATGTACTTCTCTTTGCAAAACCTCCCCATTGCATCAACATCTCACACTTTGCAGTGTCAAGATATGACGGAGGCATAGGTTTTTCCGATATTCTATCGTTTTTCAACACAACTTTCGTTGTGTTTGTGCCGGAGTAGTCACCGGAGCAGTGCGTGTCTCAGCACTGTCAACCTTAGACGACTTTGAGGACTTAGAAGACTGTCTCTTTGGTGCCATTTCTTATAAGAGAAGAAAATGTGTACGAAAAGAGATAGTTTGCTTTTTGACCGGAGGTACAGTAGATTCAGGCTAAAATTTGCAGAGAAAGGAAATGTGAGTTAAAGAATTTTGTCATTTCTCTAACTCCTTCTTTATATAGTGTCTCTGATGTGTGAGAAACTCAATCGATTTGAGCTCTCAGCAAGGGTAAAACAGAGAAACACCGGCGTTAGTGGAGCCTTTGCATTAAATGCGTAGTGGCCCACTAACTTGAAACCGTCAGAGCACTCTCTCTCTTTATTTTATTAACCGTTAGATTAGTAACTCCTTTTAATCAATGGCCACGATTGAATTTCATGTCATGATTATTACGAGTTTATCTGTGCCCGATTAACGTCACAAATTGATTTTACCGAGTTTTAAGGGATTAGATTGCTTGCTGAAATAGACAAGAATCTTTTCAGCGAGTTTGTATTAACATCCTAGATACTTGCTGAAAGTTCCCCCTTACTCAGATATCTCATATTTTCTTAGGTTCAAAAGATATTTCTGATTTCTCGTATCAGTAAATTCTTTTGTACTTGAGATGTCCTTTGGTAAAATCTGAGAGATGAGTTTTTCTCTTTTTATGAGTTCCCGTCTCAGAATATTCCTTTCATACTTGAATACCTGTTTCAGTATCTTTGATTGTCTGAATGCCTGTTTCAGCAATCCTTAAGGTCTTTCTCTTGCTGAGTGCCTGTCTCAGCAAGTGATCAAGTTTCCTAACAAATACCCGTTTTGAAGGAATTACTTGCTGAATGCCTGTTTCAGCAATCATGTAGTGACTTATCATTTCATAGAAGAAATTAGTAGATGGAGCTTTAAAGTAAGAATACTTTGGCTTGCTGAATACCGGTTTCAGCATTCTGCCAAATGTATCCTTTATTGAGGTAGTTCAATCAATCCAAGGTTATACCTTAGCATTGCGAACCTATTATCTGGTAGGGGCTTTGTAAAGATGTCAACAAGCTGATCATTAGTGCCTACTTTCACAACCTCAATATCTCCCTTTTCTACATGATCTGTAATGAAATGATGTCTAATATCAATGTGCTTAGTCCTTGAGTGAAACTTAGGATTTTGCGTGATAGCAATAGCACTTGTATTATCACAAAAGATTGGTGTTTTCTTTGCAGAAATACCATAATCTCTTAATTGTTGCTGAATCCATAGGATTTGAGCTGTGCAACAACCAGCCGCAATGTATTCAGATTCAGTGGATGAATTGGCAACACAGGTTTGCTTCTTGCTGAACCATGATATTAATCTAGTACCCCAAAACTGACAAGTTCCAGAGGTACTTTTTCTATCACGAGTTGATCCTCCATGATCAGCATCAAAATAACCAACCAATTCTAGTCCACAATCTTTAGGATACCATAATCCAACATTGACTGTACCTTTGACATATTTCAGTATCTTGATTGCCTTTTTATAGTGTGATTCTCTTGGATCAGATTGGAATCTTGCACACACACAAACAGCATACTGAATGTCAGGTCTACTTGCTGTTAAATACAACAAGGAACCAATGAGCTTCCTATACTTGTGTTCTTCAACACTTTTATCTTCTTTAGTATAGCCCAATTTGGTACCAACACTCATAGGGATCTTTTCATGTTTCTCATCCTCTTTGATCCTAAACTTTATGAGAATTTCTTTCGCATACTTTGCTTGATTTATGAATATTCCATCTTTGAGTTGCTTGACTTGCAATCCTAGGAAATAATTCAATTTACCCATCATACTCATTTCAAACTTGTTTGTCATGAGTTTGGCAAAATCATCACAAAGTTGCTTGTCCTTAGATCCAAAAATTATGTCATCCACATAAATTTGAACTAAGAGTATTTTACCATCATGGTTCATGGTAAATAAGGTTTTGTCAACTTCACCTTTCTTGAAACCATTGTCCAGCAAGAACTTAGCTAAGGTATCATACCAAGCTCTTGGTGCTTGCTTTAGACCATATACAGACTAATCATAAGTCCAATCCTTCAGTCTGATAGTAACCTTGAGCAACTAAACGTGCCTTATTTCTTGTTACTTCACCAGACTCACTCAGCTTGTTTCTGAACACCCACTTTGTACCAATAGCTTTCTTGCCTTCAGCAAGTGGTACAAGTTTCCAGACTTTGTTTCTTTCAAATTGATCCAGTTCTTCTTGCATTGCCTTTATCCATTCAGAATGCTTTAAAGATTCTTCTATGGTTTTAGGTTCAATTTCTGAAACAAAGCAAGAGAACAATGATTCTACTTCTACGACAATTGCTTCTTCAGCAAGTCCATGAGTAGCTTTGGATCTAGTCACTTGGCGTTTATTAATATTACCAATCATATCCGTAGACGGATGATCTCTAATCCATTTATTAACAGGTTTTCTGCTTGTTGGATCAGGATATGTTTGCTCATCAGCATATAACTCTTCAGTATGTACTTGTTCAGTACTACTGGGATTTTGTGTCTCTGCTGAGATTTGTTCATCAGCAACTGCTTGTTCAGCATTGCTTGATTGAGGTAGCTCATCAACAGGCACTGGAGATTGCGTAATTTCAGCAACTTCCGGAGCAACCGCATCTTTTGTTGGAAATTCTTTGTCGTGAACTATATTTATCTTGTCATGACTAGGGGGAGGAGAGTCATTGTCAGAATCATCATTTAGTTCAATTGACTTGATTTGCCTAGCATTAGATTCAATTCTTTTCTCATGTATGATTAACTTTTTCATACATTCTGATATTTCTTCTTTAGCAGGCACTCCTTGTGACTTTTCGTAGAATACAACATGCACTGATTCTTCGATCTTTTGTGCCTTTTTGTTGTAAACTCTATAAGCTTTACTATGCAAGGAGTAGCCGAGAAATATCGCTTCGTCTGCCTTTGGTTGAAATGTTCTTAGGTATTCTCTACCATTGTTAAGAACGAAACATTTGCAACCATATACTCTTAGATGAGTGATGTTAGGAGGTCTTCCAACAAACAATTCATAAGGAGTTTTGTTGTATTCCTTAGTAATCAAACATCTGTTTTGAGTATAACAGGCGGTATTAATCGCTTCAACCCAGTAAGCCTCACTTATTTCAGTGTCAGCAAGCATTGTTCTTGCGGCTTCTTTCAGGGTACGATTCTTCCGTTCAGCAACACCGTTTTGCTGTGGTGTTCTTACTGAGGATAACTGATGTTGTATACCTTTTGAGGTACAATATTCAGTTATGTACTGGTTTACAAACTCAGTACCATGGTCTGTCCTTATGACTTTTACCTTGTCATTTTTCATGACTTCAAGTTTATTCAGCAAGTTAGGTATTTCAGTCTTGGTTTCAGATTTGTGCTTGATGAATACTACCCAAGTGAATCTTGAATAGTCATCTACCACGACTAGACCATACTTCTTACCAGCATAGCTTGTTGAAGAAGATTCAAACAAGTCCATGTGCAAGAGTTGTAAAGGTTTTGTAGTTGACGGTACTGCCTTGTTCTTGAAAGAAGATTTGGTTTGCTTTCCTTGCTGACATGCATTGCAAACACCATCCTTCTTAAAAGTAACCTTAGGTAATCCAACTACAAGTGCCTTTTTGGACAGCTTATTCAGCGTCTTGAAGTTTAGATGACTTGTACGTTTATGCCACAACCATGCTTTTTCAGCAAGGCAATCGTGATCTGAGACAAGGCATTTTTCAACGATTGCTGAAGACCAATCTACGGTGTACAAGCCTCCTGATCTTCTTGCAATCATAATTACCTTTTTGGTCTCGAAATCTATAAGTTTACATTCATCACTTTTGATTTTGATGAAGTATCCTTTGTCAGCAAACTGACTCATGCTGAAAAGGTTAAACTTAAGATTTTTGACATAAAGAACTCCAGTAATGGTTATGCATCCTAACTTCACGTCACCATAGCCTTTTGTAGAACCGGAGCCTCCACCAGCAAACCTTATTGTTGGACCTTTAGACCACCGTCTATAGTTTATAAGGTTATTCTTGTTGCCCGTCATGTGCTTTCCACAACCACTATCAAAGTGCCAGATTGCATTCTTTGTCTCCGTGGCTGAAGTCTGCACAATCAAGAGCAAACAAGTTAATTATCCAATAATGGATGTCCATTAACATGTTCAAGAATGCGTCCATTGGAAACCCAAGTCTTAAGTTTTTCAACTTTGAATTGTTTTCTACTTGCTGAGGAACTAGGAGGTTTTGAGCTGAAAGACTTTTGATTCGTGCTGCTCAATCCACTTTCTGATGTGGTGTCTTGCTCGGTTGACCTTTTTGCTGAACATACTTTTCAGTAAGTTCTTTTCTAGCAAGGTTTCTTCTAGCCCTAGCATTAAGAGTCTTTTCAGAGCTCTTAGGCTTGATTTTCTTCATCTCTTTGAAGTATCTTTGCTGACTTTGCTTATATTCGTGAAAAAGTTGACTTTGCTTGGTTTTGAAACCGAGTCCACTTTTCGGAGAATGCTGAGCTTTTGTGTCAGCAACCTTACTTGATTCAGGTTTGTCAGCAAAGGTCTTCTGATTACTTTTAGTAATCTTACCTTTAGACTTAACAACTTGCTTTTCAGCAACTTGTTTGGCGGGATGCTTCACAACATCCTTCTTCTTTCCAGTTTGCTTCTCAGCAACCTCTTTTCCTTTTAAAGTCTTGTTACTTTGAGTAGCAACAGCGGGCTTTATGGTCATAGGTACTTGATTGCATGTTTCAGCAACCTTAGATTGACCAGACTGATAGAGTTCTGGTAGACCACTATCAGTAGCACGTACAAAGGAGATCGATGATTTATCTTTACTCAAGATTTCTACGTCATCACCTTCATACGTTGCACCTAAACCTTCTTTCTGAGATGGATCTCTCAAATAAGAGTTTAGTTCAGTTAGCGTATTACTTGCGTCCACATAAGATTTGAAATTGATTTTCATCTTTTTCATCTCTTGGATTTCAGCAAGTAACTTTAGAATTGAGGACTGATATTCTTCCAATTCTAATGCCATTTGAGATTTCTTCTCTGTAGCTTCAGCAATCAACTTCTTAAGACGCCTTATTTCAACATCCTTTTCTTCTGTCTCTTCCTTCAGCAAGACATACTTTTCAGTAGTCTGCTTGGTCAGAGTTTCAGTAAACTGTAGTTTCTCTTGCTGCCTGCTCAGAGTTTTCTCAAATTTTTCGATTTCTCCTTGAATCTTGTGAAGGTCAATCTCGTCTTCACTTTCTGAGTCTGAGTCAGAGGTAGGGTTGTTTACTTGACCGGCCATGAGGCAGAAGTCGTAGTTTGACACATCTGGATAAGCTTCCATAGCTATTCCACAAACTTCTTTGCCAATCTCCACGTCTAGAGTGGCTTATTCCTCGTCAGTGTCTGAACTATCATCCTCACTATCTTCGGAGCTAGTATCAATACACAATGCATCGATTTTTGCTTGAAGCTTCTTCTTTTCTTCAGCAATAAAAGCTCTTTTGAACTTCTTCTTCTTTTCAGCAGATTTGCCTTTCATCAAAGGGCAATTAGCTTTGAAGTGTCTGATGAACGCGGGATTGTCAGTTCCGGATCAATCAAATAAATTTGTTATTTAGCCAAACGCAATTCACGACTACAACAAAAATCGTAGTGTAGCAGTAGAATGACCTCGAGTGTCGTTCTCTAAGGACTATAACTAGCTTTATCAAATTTAATTTAGAATATAAAAACAGCAGACGGAATAGCGAAGGTTTTTCTAACAGATAATAGAGATTGTTGATAGTATGGTCCTTCAAAGCATAACGGGTTAATAATCATGCGTAAATTCCTCGGTTTTGCATGGAGATATTTGATCAATCAATTGTCCTGTTGTAATTATTAAACACTACGGAGATATAGATACTGACAGGTCAACACTATTGTCCAATTGTGTTCCGTAATTATTCAACACTACGAAGATATAGATATGCATAGGTCGACGAGGGTCCAATTGTGCATAATAATTAATCAACATACGAAGATATAGGCTACGCCTGATCAAGGAAATAAAGCAATAACACGGAGTATAATGCGCGATATAGCCATTAGCATGATTATCAACCCTTCGCTAAGAATTCACATACTACCACCAACGATAAGTTTAGCTACTCATAGTTGTCATGCAATCAACAGAATTCATAGAAGAAAACATGTTGAAAGATATATAAAAATAAGTAGAAAAACTGTAAGATACAATGTTACCGAAGGTTGTCAATCTCCGAAGAATCGCGATCTTACAAGCTCCAAACTGCTATGAAAAAGTGTCTCCTAAGCTATGAACCCCCAGAACAGGCTCTGGGAAGTTCCTACTTACAACTACAGAGAAAGGTGAGAGAATAGGTCTGGAAAAGTATGAATTTCGGAGAAAAACTGAGCAACTATATATAGTGTTCGAATTTGTGTGGGGCGGAGGGCCCCACACACCGGGCGATTTTCCTGGTGTGGGGCGATTCGCCCCACATACCGGGCGATTCGCCCGGGAGTAAAATTCGGGATTTTGCGCGTTTTAGACCCATTTTTGGATTTCTTCCCCTTTTCGGACTCGGTTTCTGAGTTCTTGTGGCCTTCTAACCTGCAGATTCGACCCCTAGACTCCAAATCCTATCCGAAAACCCTCAAATACTCCAAATAGGCTTCTGGAACACCAATTCCTTGTCAACTTCAATATAATTGCCCGAAAATCCTCGTTTTTCAACCAAAACCTGTAAAATAAAAACTAAAGGGAAACGTGACACTATTCTAATAAAATGCACTAAAATATAGCTAAATTAACATAGAGGATAGCTAAAATAGGTGAAAAAGACTCAAATGAAAGTGTAAAATACACATTCATCAGTGTCCAGGCTTTTTGCAATAAAAGTATAGATCATTTCCAACTGCTGGTTCTTCTGATGAAGTTGCTTGCTGAGCTTGCTTGTTCAGCGAGCTAGTCTCATTCTTGTACTTATGGTAGTTATTACCAAGATGCTTTTTCAGCTTCTCTTTTGCTTTTCGCATTTCAAGTTCCTTGCTGATGAATTTCTTCATGTTTTTGAGAACCAAAGAGTTTTCATCAGTAGGCTCTTTATCATTCTTCTTTTCAGAAGATGACGGCTTTGCAGCAAGAGCAATGTTTTGCGATTTTTCAGCAAACATATTTTCTCTTTGCTTTGTCTCATAATTGACAGTAGCAAGATGAGAGAACAACTCTGTTGGTGTAATATCTGGCATTCCTTGTAATAGAAATTCTGAGTGTGAATCCATTCTTGATTCAGACTTCTGATGATAGTTTTCACTTTATCAGAATCTGAGTAAAGGTTTTCAACACCCAAGGCTGCCATTTCACTAACAAGAGTTGTGAATCTGAAATCAAAGTCTTCCAGTGACTCGTTTGTACCTTGCTTAAAGTTTTAAAACTTTAATTTAAGTACTTCAAGTTAGTTTTCCTTGGTTTTGTCAAATCCAGCACAAAGATCTTGAACCATTTTCCAAGCTTCCTTAGCAGTCTTAGCACCCCACAGTTTGCACTGTATGGTATCCGAAGTTGATCGAATGATGATGTTTCTTGCTTGGCCATCAAGACGGAATCTCTTAGCTTCGTCAGAAGTCCATTCCTCTCTTGGTTTTGGCACAACAGTATCTGATGGTTCACCTAAGATAGTTTCCTTTCCAGCTTCAGTGGTCTTGTGAGGGAAACTTCTTTCAACCTTAGTGATCTTGATAGGTCCATCATTAATGACAGTGACCATCTCATCACTAATGGCCTCAAGATGTAGCATCATGTTGTTTCGCCATTTTTCGTAATTTTCCAGCTTCAGCAAGGGAGCATCTCCTAAAGACATCCTGTCAGCAAAGTACTACCAAACTGATCAAGTGAGAGTGATTTACGGAAAGCACCTAAGGGGATCTAGGTTCAGTGCTGAAGGTTAAGGAACCTCCAGTTCTGATACCACTTGTTGGTCCCTTTAAACAACAAGAAAAGACTACAGGGGGGGTGAATTTTCAAACTTTCGTCGTTTAAAACTTTCTCAGCAAGTGCTTATTACTTTTCAGTAATGAGTTTGCTGATACTTAACTTTCTCAGCAAGCGCAAGTTACTTTGCAGTAACTAGGTTTGCTGATACTTAAAATCTGAGAGCGGAAGTCTTTGATACAATAAGTGCTTCTTTCAGCGAATAAAGGTTTCAGCAAGTGATGTGAGTGACTGTGTACAGAAATATATGATTTGCTGAAAACTTAATACAGTAAGTAAATCACACAAACACTTTTATAGTGGTATCTGAGAGTGGCGTAAGCTCTCAACTAATCCACTTTGTCCTTTCTAGGACTGAATCCACTAAGATATGATTGAGGTTCCTTACAACTCCTATCTAAAGCGATTCAAACAGCAACCAAAGCACACTTGCTTCGTCTCCAACCTAATCTAGAGAACGCAACCTTGTTCTCCACCAAACTTGGTACTTTTAATCAGCAAAACTATGCTCGATTAAGTTCCCCCTGAATATCACGCCTGAAAGGGTGTATTTTCAGTTAGAGAGGTTTGGGGTGAGATAAATTAATTATAACTTATTCAGTTACAACAAGTAATCTAAGAAACAAAACTTTGAATACTTTGCAATAAACAAATTTGATTGTTTCTGGTGTCAAGACTTGTTCTTGTTCGAAAGAAAGAAAGAACACTTAACTAATTTCTTAGCCGTGTAAATTCTACTTCTTCACAAGTAGCTTTTTCAAGCTTTAAGTCTTGGAACGGATCAATGGCAGTATAGAGAGTTTGAAGGTATGTGAGTTTTAAGCACAAGTGAGAGTTCGATCACGTTGTTGACACACTTCAACTCTTTGTCGGATGACCTCTATTTATAGTGAAAATAAGGAGCCGTTTGAATTTTAAATTCCAAGGCTTTTGATCCTTAAGATGTCACTATCTTGCTTTTGTACTTTCAGCAGCGTCCTTGTTTGTCTTCTAGTCTTCATTTCCTTCGCGTGCGAGCTTTGCATTTAATGCTTATTTGAATAGAATTCAAACAGTAACATTGGAGCGCAAATGTAAGTACTTTCAGCAAGAGGTCACATATGTTCCATCAGCAAGTGGTCAGTCTCAGTTTCAGCAAGCACAACCTACTCTGTCTTTCAGATTTTCACTTATGCAATGCTGTTGCTGAAGTTTCCACTTTCTGAGCAACATGTGCCTTTGTAGATACCAGTCTTCAGAAATCTTCTTGTCTTCAGATCTTCGAATTCTTCAAGTCATCAGATCTTCAATATCTTCAAGATTCTGAGCGGTTCTAAATGCTTCAATAGTTTGTTTGTAAAAACAAAGTACATCGTCAGCAAATGCTTCAATAGGTTATTTTCTTTTCAGAAAACAAGATACATCATAAGCTTTAAAAACCAACCTATCTAGCACCTATTCTAAGTCTTCAGCAAACGTTCCTCTTTTACAATGTCCTTAAAATTCTAAATTCCTATGGACCTTAAGAGTACTAGTTACTGGACTTTCCTTAATTTAGCATGGTTAATAGCTCATCAAAATTACAAGTTTCCTAACAAATTTCCCCCTTTTTGATGTTAGCAATCCATGGCTAAATTAATTGTTACCCTTTTAGAGGTTTCTGATGTTGAATAAATCAGTTGATTAATGCAAGCATACTTGAATAATTAAACAGTAAGCATAAGTAAATTGCATAATCAAAAACCAATAAGAGTCAAAAGCTTCATTGTTGATAGTTATCTTTCAGAAGTTTACAAGAAGTAGCAGAGATAACTTAAACAGAATCAGCAAACAAAAACTTTAACAAAAACTATTACAGAGAGTTAAGCTCTTCTAGAAGATTTTCTCAAAATCTCTCTTACACTCTTCTCAGCAAATGCAGTGAATTCAACACAATCCTTGATTACAAGTCACAACGCTACTAGGCTTACAATCGCTAAGTGATGAATGTGTATTTTACACTTTCATTCGAGTCTTTTTCACCTAATTTAGCTATCCTCTATGTTAATTTAGCTATATTTTAGTACATTTTATTAGAATAGTGTCACGTTTCCCTTTAGATTTTATTTTACAGGTTTTGGTTGAAATTCGGAGATTTACGGGCAATTATATTGAAGTCTACAAGGAATTGGTGTTCCAGAAGCCTATTTGGAGTATCTGAAGGTTTCCGGATAGGAATTGGAGTCTAGGGGTCGAATCAGGAGGTTAGAAGGCCATTAGAAGTCTGAAACCGAGTCCGAAAAGGTGAAGAAATCCAAATCCGCGTCGAAAAACACGGAAATTCCGCGAAAAACTGAGGGGCGAACCGCCCCGTGCCTCGGGCGAACCGCCCCAGAGGAATTTCGGGCCTATATATAGTTGCGAGTTTTCTCTCCGAAAATCATATCTTTCCAAGCCTACTTTCTTACCTCTCTCTATAGTTTTAGGTAGGAACTTCCCGGGGCCTGTCCTGGGAGTTCCATAGCTTAGGGGATACTTTTTCATAGCAGATTGGAGCACGTAGGATCACAATCATCCGGAGATTGACAACCTTCGGTAACTTTGTATCTTACAACTTTTATCTACTTATTTTATATTCTTTCAATATGTTTTCTTCTATGATTGCTATTGATTGCATGCACATTATGAGTAGCTAAATTTATCGTTGGTGGTAGTATGTGAATTCTTAGCGAGGGAAGATAATCATGCTAATGGCTATATCGCGCATTATACTCCGTGTCATTGCTTTATTTCGTTGATGAGTTGAACACCAAAATTCTCGTATGTTGTATTGATCATTATGCACACTTGGACACTTGTCGGCCAATCAGACTAAATTATCTTCGTAGTGTTGAATGATTACGGAACACAATAGGACGTTAGTTGTTGATGAGTCAGACCCTTATTATCTTCGTAGTGCTCAATACTTACAACAGGACCCAAGATTCATTCAAAGATCTCTATGCAAGACCGAGGAATTTATGCATGATTATCGACCCATTATGTTAAGAAGGACCATACTATCACCAACCTCCATTATCTGCTTGAAAACCCCCTATTGCTTTCTATCTGTTGTTTTATATTTTCTTGTTAAACAGATAAAGCTAGTTATAGTCCTGGAGAACGACACTCGAGTTATTCTACTACTACACTACGGTTTTCGTTGTAGTTGTGGATTGCCTTTGGCTAAATAACAAATTTATTTGATTGAATTTGACACGTTCATCAAATTGGCGCCGCTGCCGGGGACTATACTCCTTTTTTCTGTTTAATTTGTTTTTATTTACAGCTTTAGATTCCTAATTCTATTAGTTTTAGTTTTCCTTTTTAATCTCTCTCTGCTTTCCTATTTGTTTCTAATCTCTTTACCTAGTCTGTCACAGATAGTGTATGCCGCATACACGTTCTGCAGGAACACCGCTTGCTAATTCAATTGCTGAGATCGATAGAGTCTACCACCAGAGAAGGCGACTACTTGAAAGGCGCGCACTAGAGGAAATAGAGGAAACCGATTTCTCTGAATCTCTAATTAGTCTATTCAAGGAAATCGACGGAATGGCAGAAGCTAGACCACTAAAGGCATGGGTACAACCCACCAAGGATCGTATGAGGGGACCAGCGATAGTTCTTTCGTCTGCAACCCGAGATCTGGAAATCAAGAACCACGCATTCCAACAACTTCCGAGGTTCTATGGCTTATCAAGGGAGGATGTGATGGGGTAGTTGAACGATATCGATGATTTCGTCAACCAACTCCCACGACCCGGAGCTGACATAACCACAGATGAATTAAGGATGAAGGTTTTTGCGATGGGACTTGGCGACAGAGCCAAGTCATGGCTGAGCTCTCTTCCAGCAGGCTCGCTGGACACTTGGGAAAAGGTTTTTTCAGCTTTCATGGAGAAATACTTCCCACACACTCTGACTACCGCGCTTAAGGCGCAAATCACTGGATTCAAGCAAGACTATGATGAGACCATCTTCACCGCGTTCGAGAGGTTCCAACATCTCACAAACAAGTGCCCTCACCATGGTTTTGAACTCTCCGACCTAGTCCAACACTTCTACAATGGACTAACCTTCGAGAACCAACAAGTGGTGGATTTCCAATGCCAAGGCAATATTTGGGAAGAAACCGCAGAAGCCGTCTGGGCTGTTTTCGAAAGGCTTGCTAAGGGTTCGCAGTTCAAGGACCCAAGGGCAATGGTTAGGAGACGTGGACCTGAAGCTCCACCAACTCAAGAAGCCCCTATGTACAGGGGGAATGGGGATCAATTCGAGTGCTTTACCAACGAATTGAAGCAAGTCCTCAAGAGCCCCACCGGAACAACTGTTTCGAACGAAGTATGCCGAATATGCAAGAACTATGGGCATGGAGCCCATATGTGTAGATCAGAGTTGGCATACGATGATGGCAATTGGGCTCGAGGAGGAGAAGAAGAAGCCTTTGCTGCGGAGTTTGGTACTCAAGAAGTTAGCTACGGACAAGACGGTAGGAATCCTCGAGGTGGATTCTGGAGAAGAGGATACCGTAACAATCAAGGATATGCACCGGCTAACCAAACTTATGGACCTAACCAAGATCGTAGTAGGCTGAACTATGGTAATGATCACTGCAAAAACCCCGCTCCGAAAGAGCCACCGAAGTCGAAGACGGCTCAACTAATGGAGAACTTGCAGAAGATGGTCGATCACACACAAAGTTTTCTCAAACGGTATGAAGAAGATTCTGAGAAGACTAGGGCAAGGCTCGATAGGTTGGAAGAGAGCACTAGGCTTGCCCATCAAAACATGCAAGAGTTGATCGATCGAAAACTGCCTAGCAGCACTGTGCAGTCGAATGCCATCGCATTGGCTGATGATGTACCTGACGAAATCACCATCATGAAGGTAGTTAGGTGCAAGAAATGCATTAAGGAAGAACTCCTACAGTCTGAGGAGGAAGAGGAGTGCCATGGTTCTAACACCAGTGATGAGGAACAAGAGGATCCCGAACCACTCCCTAAAAGTTTCGATGTTAAGGTAGGGATTGGTGAGCTCGAAGATGTCCGTGCCACACTAGATACAGGATCCTACTCAAACATAATTCCTTTGAATGTGTTTGAAAGAGCAACATCGGAAAACTATCTGAGCAAAGGGCTATCGTACAACTGGCGGATGGATCCTTTATGAGACCGGAGGGCGTTGTGAAAAATGTGTTGGTCAAGATTGGTGAAGCATCCATAAACACCAATTTTGTAGTTATGCCGGTGTCTGCACCTGGAACGGGGGATGTCATACTCTTAGGGCAAACATTCTTGACCAATCTACGCTCGTTGATGGATATCTACCAAAGAACTTGCACCATCGATGTAAATGGCAAGCAACATGTGTTGCAAGCTATACCTGATCCACCTGAACCGCCTGACATTATTACTCACTACTGTGGTCTTGCAGCCTATATTCTTTCTTATTCAAAGGTTCGTGGCATGGAAAGGAGATCAATGAAGGGGAAGGCTAGTACCCGCAAAAAGAAGAGATAGGCGCAGACAGGAGTCGAGTCAAAGACTTTAAACAATGACGCTATCCGGGAGGCAACCCGGAATTTTTACCGCTTTCTTTACTGCTTTTCTGCATGCATTCATTCTTGAACTATTTGCCTCTGATATGCGAATTTGTTCATGTCTGTGTCGTATATTCTTTTGTTTGAGTGAGATTTTTCGAGTGGTTTTTTGAAAAAAATTGGTTTCGGGATTTTAAACCGCATTTTCTGACATCGGGACCCGTCTCCCCGCATTGGGGAGCACGGGGCGAACCGCCCCGTGGTGGGGCGAACCGCCCCACAGTCCCAGATCTTAAAAAACGCGGATTTCAACCCCAAAACCATATTTTCTTCATTCATCTTCATCCATACTCCCAAAAAACCCGAAAAGTGCGATTTTGCTTCTAAATCTTCATAACTTCTTCATTTCTTGACCAAATTGAGTGTTCTTTAGCTTAATTCGAAGCCTATAACACGATCTATCATCCTATCCAAACAGATTTCATCCTAATTCGTTAGATTTGCAAATCTGAGGTATCATCCTTAGAACCCTAAATTTCAAATTTGGGGGTTTTCTATTTTGAGCTTCGATTATGTTTATTTGATGCATGGGTATGTTGTTTGTGTGATTAGACATGTTATTCACTATCAATTGCATGCTCAATTTTGCTTGGATTGTTGATTTGGGTATTTTGCTGCTAGATGATATATCATGTTCTGCAATATGTCTTTATCTTTTGATTCTTGCATATGAATATGTTTATTGGTGTAATGTTTGTGGATTTGACGATAGAATGCTTAATTGTTGAGTATGAGGATTTATGTTGGTTGAATTTTTGCGCTGCTATGGTATGAATTGAGCCTTGTTATCAAGGATATTGGTTGTCTAGTAAGAGCATGATGTGATGTATTGCGGTTTGGGGAGTTTGATTGTTAATTTTATCACTCGTATTTTTCGTTTTTGCACAAGTATATATTTGAGTCTGTTTAAAGTCGTACGAGGTGCTAATTGCTGTTTGTAGGTACCATACCAAGGAAAGGGAGCATTCCCGTATGATTGCCGTGAAGAACCATGTCAAGGAAGGTGATCTCGCTAGATGTGCGTTCGAGCCAAGGGGTTTTGCAACAACGTCGTGGATTATCCGAGAGGAGGAGCTAGAGTACACCTGGAGTAAGGACTCCTATGCCTATTCATGCACCACCGAAGGGACAGAAACCGTTATTACATCATCACTCCATCACGAGGACTACAGAGTTCGAGTGAACTGGAAGGCACCGGGACATTCTCGCAGCGACGGATTTGATCTTGAGTTCGCAGTTGCTAGAAGGTTCCGAAGCGCTAGCTTGGTTCCAAAACATAATGACATGGGTACACAGTCCCTCGTTGGGGCGCCCTTTGCCAACCTCTGAAGTGAGCATCATATTGACATCGGTCGGAGCAACAGTGGAGAATGTGGTCGAAATTGGAGAAAAAGGTAGAAGACTTCTGAGTAACCGAGCAGCCTACTGTAACCTTCTTGTGGTGTAAATCGTTGGAGGGGGAGGTCTTGATACCACTGCCCTTTCCCCTTCAACAGTTCACATCCCATTGGAGGGCTACAGGATGGAGGATTCCATAACATCGGCGTCTGGTCTTGATAATTCTACCTGCCACTGCAACTCTACTGGTGATGATGATGGTGACAGTAGTGACGATGAAGGCCATACGGGCAATGATGATTCTTATAGAGGATTTGATCCTGACTGGCCTAAAAATGGAACTACCGCAACCACCAGAAGACCTGATGTCACACTATGAAGCTCACGGGGGAGGCCCAATAAATCACAAGCAGCATACTCAGCCGACCGAGGCCAAACCATGGGGTAACATCTAGTATCACATCTTATTATCTCATTTTCTTACTGCTAGGGACTAGCGTTAATTTCATGAGGGGGATGGGATTTAAGTGATTTGATGTTGTTAGTTTGGAGCTTGGCATTGGTAGGATGAGTATAGTACCTCGCATGCTTTATCCGTCTGCATTTGCATCTGCACGTTTACCCCTTTCTTAGTTTTATAGGTTGCATTTCACTTCATTCATCCTAGGATAGTCTTGCATGTTTTATATGGAGTTTATTGCCGAATTTTTTGAACCTTTTTATTGGGTAGATCAACTAGCTATGCCATTAATCGTATGCTTCATTTCAATGAATTTGTTTGAGGTTTTTCTCGCTTGACTTGTCTCATTTATGTATTGCACTTAGTTAAGCATGGTAGTCTCGACATCACTTAGTGGTGTTTTCTCTACTGCGGTTCACGAAGGCCTTTATAATAAGATGATGCATGTTAGGGTCTTATAGTTGTTTTCCCGAGTAATTATGTACCTAAGAGGCAACAAGTCTTCACCATGCTTTGAGATTGCTAAATGCCTAGTAAGGAGGTAGTGTGAGGTTGTGTGATCCTTTGTTTATAACCTATTCTTCCGAATAGGTTTGGGGAGGGGGTTACACCATCATAGACTTGTTTCTGTTTTTCATTTTTCGTATCGTGAGTTTATTTTCCTTTTTCGTGAATTTTGTACTCCAAACTATTCTTTCGAATAGGTTTGGGGAAGTCGTGTGAGTCATTTTTGTTTCTCTTTTTTGTTATGCTACTGTTGGCTAGAAAAATCGAAAAAAAAGAAAGAAAAAAATTCCAGAAAAATAAAAAAGAGAAAAAGAAAAAAAGAATCTGGAAAGTAAAAAAAAGAAAAAAAGGGAAGACCCCAAAAAAGCAAAGAAGGGTCCAAAAATAAAGCCAAATAGCAGTTTAGCAAAGTTTGAGTCTTTTCCATTTTTCGTATTGTTCGTAATTGTGTTTTTCTATTTTTTATCTCTTTTGTCTTAAGTGTCATCTGTTCTAGACCACCCTCGTCCTGCCATTCAGGAAGTGGTGAATAGTTTAAGACTTCACTTGAGAGACGGGTAGAATAGGGGAGTGTTATCTTTTATAGGGAACCCTCCTTCGTTTGATGAGAGCCAGTACTGGTTCGACCTCTTTTGAGGGAAAGTCTTAACATGGTGGAACAACAGTAAGTCCTTAGTTTCATAGGCACGGGGCAACCATTCGTATCTTAGCATGCATCATTACGTCGTCACTGACTAGGTCCAGGTAGAGAATGTTATGAGAGACTATCTTGTCTAGACATAAGTGCTTATGTGGATGTGTATAAGTCAAGCGAGGTATTTTTCAACCTATATTCATGCTATGATTTATATGGTTTTTGTTCATATGCTATTTGGTAGATTCAGTAATTTAGTTCATTTTATTTGGTATGAAACTCCATATTTTGAGTCTTGCATGTTTTTTGTATTAGAGTCTAGCTTAGTTGCTTGAGGACAAGCAAAGGTTCGGTTTGGGGAGTTTGATGAATGTGTATTTTACACTTTCATTCGAGTCTTTTTCACCTAATTTAGCTATCCTCTATGTTAATTTAGCTATATTTTAGTACATTTTATTATAATAGTGTCATGTTTCCCTTTAGATTTTATTTTACAGGTTTTGGTTGAAATTCGGAGATTTACGGGCAATTATATTGAAGTCTACAAGGAATTGGTGTTCCAGAAGCCTATTTGGAGTATCTGAAGGTTTCCGGATAGGAATTGGAGTCTAGGGGTCGAATCTGGAGGTTAGAAGGCCATTAGAAGTCTGAAACCGAGTCCGAAAAGGTGAAGAAATCCAAATCCGCGTCGAAAAACGCGGAAATTCCGCGAAAAACTTGGGGGCGAACCGCCCCAGAGAAATTTCGGGCCTATATATAGTTGCGAGTTTTCTCTCCGAAAATCATATCTTTCCAAGCCTACTTTCTCACCTCTCTCTATAGTTTTAGGTAGGAACTTCCCGGGGCCTGTCCTGGGAGTTCCATAGCTTAGGGGATACTTTTTCATAGCAGATTGGAGCACGTAGGATCACAATCATCCGGAGATTGACAACCTTCGGTAACTTTGTATCTTACAACTTTTATCTACTTATTTTATATTCTTTCAATATGTTTTCTTCTATGATTGCTATTGATTGCATGCACATTTATGAGTAGCTAAATTTATCGTTGGTGGTAGTATGTGAATTCTTAGCGAGGGAAGATAATCATGCTAATGGCTATATCGCGCATTATACTCCGTGTCATTGCTTTATTTCGTTGATGAGTTGAACACCAAAATTCTCGTATGTTGTATTGATCATTATGCACACTTGGACACTTGTCGGCCAATCAGACTAAATTATCTTCGTAGTGTTGAATGATTACGAAACACAATAGGACGTTAGTTGTTGATGAGTCAGACCCTTATTATCTTCGTAGTGCTTAATACTTACAACAGGACCCAAGATTCATTCAAAGATCTCTATGCAAGACCGAGGAATTTATGCATGATTATCGACCCATTATGTTAAGAAGGACCATACTATCACCAACCTCCATTATCTGCTTGAAAACCCCCTATTGCTTTCTATCTGCTGTTTTATATTTTCTTGTTAAACAGATAAAGCTAGTTATAGTCCTGAGAGAACGACACTCGAGTCATTCTACTACTACACTACGGTTTTCGTTGTAGTTGTGGATTGCCTTTGGCTAAATAACAAATTTATTTGATTGAATTTGACACGTTCAACACTAAGTGCTTGATTTAAGGCTACGATCGCTAAAAAGCTTGATTACAACCCCCAGTATGCACTGTTACAATCGCGATGTAAAGTTTGACTAAAACCCTCGGAGAAGTGTTACAGTCGTGATAAAAAGCATGACTACAACCTTCTAAATCTATGAAATATTACAGTCGCGATAAAAAGCTTGACTACAACCTTCTAAATCTACGAAATATTACAGTTGCGATAAAAAACTTCACTAATTCGTGTCCGAATACTACAGTCGCTATATGCTTGACTACAGTACGCGGAGCCTAACATCTTGCCAACTATTTTGAAATTACCATTCCCGGAGTCTAAAAGTTTGTTCCGGACTAACTCAACAGTCTAAAGTTCTACAACTATCTTCTTCTAAAGATAGTTGGAAACTGGGGGGGACATATGATGTTATTAAAATATGTCCGGAATGCACTTGGACGAGGGGAGACAAATTAAAACCATCCGAAGGGACACAACGGAGCAGAAAAGTACTAATGCCAGGAACAAATCCTACTAAAGAAAGACGGAACCGATGTTTATGCTCCGGAAGGGTTATAATTGGAATTTTGAATTTAAAACTTATCTACCAAGGAAAACCTCGTACAACAGATAAGACGTGTCAAACTTGCTTACTGCAAAGTATTACAAGTTAAGTTTCTTTAGATTACTTGTTATAGATGCAAAGTTATATTCAAGTCATCTCATCCCAAACCTCTCTAACTGATAAACACCCTTATTCAGGGGTGGAATTCAGGAGGAATTAATCAAGCATAGTTTTGCTGATTAAGTGTCCCAAGTTTGGTGGAGAACAAAGTTTAGTTCTCTAGTTTAGGTTGGAAACAAGGCAAGTGTGTTTTGGTTTCTGAGAATCATTAGTGATAGGATTTGTAAGGAACCTCATATCTTGTCTTAGTGGATTCAGTCCTAGAAAGGACAAAGTGGATTAGTTGAGAGATTACGCCACTCTCAGATACCACTATAAAAGTGTTTGTGTGATTTACATTTATGTAGTTATCCTTCAGCAAGCTACTTTGTTTAACACTGTTTTTCTGCTTACTTGGTGAAACTAGCTTTCTGACAAAAGCACTTATCGTAAAAGACTTCCGCACTCTGTTCTTAAGTATCAGCAAACTTGTCACTTAAAAGTAATAAGTATTTGCTGAGAAACTTTTAAACGACGAAAAAGTTTTTAAAGACTATTCACCCCTCCTCTAGTTTTTACTTGTTGTTTAAAGGGACCAGCATAGCATACAGTTGTGTGGGAAACTCAACTCAGTGCTCAAGTGTGTGAGTTCTAGTGTTTCTACCTCCTGACTATTTATGTCAAGACCGAAGCGATCGTTTTGATCTCTTTGTCAAGTGTTGAGAGAAACTAAGACTTTGACAAGACAATCTACAATGCACTTCACGAAGTTGTCGACAAGGCTGGACAAACTTGGTTTCGATCATATGCAGTCTACCTATATATAGGTTGGAGTCTTGGGGACCAAGCAGTAAACACTAGGTGAGGAGTAAAGGTAGGACGTCTGTTGGTCCCTTTAGAAAAAAAGTAAAGACTAGGGGGGGGGGGTGAATAGTCTTTAAAAACTTTTGCGTCGTCTAAATCTTTCTCAGCAAGTACTTATTACTTTTCAGTAATGAGTTTGCTGGTACTTAACTTTCTCAGCAAGCGCTTGTTACTTTTCAGTGACAAGTTTGGTGATACTTAGAAACAGAGTGCGGAAGTCTTTTATAATAAGTGCTTTTGTCAGAAAGCTAGTTTCAGCAAATAAGCAGATAAACAGTGTAAAACAAAGTAACTTGCTGAAAGGTAACTGCATAAATGTAAATCACACAAACACTTTTACAGTGGTATCTTAGGGTGGCGTAATCCCTCAACTAACCCACTTTGTCCTTTCTAGGACTGAATCCACTAAGATAAGATATGAGGTTCCTGACAAATCCTATCACTAATGATTGTCAGAAACCAAAACACACCTACCTTCTTTCCAACCTAAACTAGAGAACTATAACCTTGTTCTCCACCAAACTTGGGACACTTAATCAGCAAAACTATGCTTGATTAGTTCCCCCTGAATTCCACGCCTGAATAAGGGTGTTTATCAGTTAGAGAGATTTGGAATGAGATGACTTGAATATAACTTTGCAGCTACAACAAGTAATCTAAAGAAACTCAACTTGTAATACTTTGCAGTAAGCAAGTTTTTCATTTCTGGTGTCAAGACTTATTCTTGTTTAGAAGACATAACACTTAACTAATTTCTTAGATTTTTAATGTTCTACTTCTTCACAAGTAGCTTTTGTTTCAAGCTTAAGTCTTAGAACGGATCAATAGGCAGTAAAGAGTAGAGAAGGAATTTGAGTGTTTAAAGCACAAGTAAGAGTTTCATCACGTTGTTGACACACCCTTATACTCAGCCTGATGTCCTCTATGTATAGTGTCTCAAGGAAGCCGTTTGAATTTCAAATTCTAAGGCTTGTACCTTAAGATGTCACTATCTTGCTTTTTTACTATCAACAGCGTTCTTCATTTGTCTTCTTGTCTTCATGTTCTTCGCGTGCTGACTTTGCATTTAATGCTCTTAGAAACAAATTCAAATATGAACGTTGGAGCAAAAACTCAAGTACTCTTTAGCAAGGAGGTCACATATGTTGTCAGCAAGTGGTCAGTCTCAGTTTCAACAAACACAACCTACTCTGCCATATAGATTTTCACTTATGCAAGTTGTTGCTGATAATCTCACTTTCTGAGACAACATGTGCCTTTGTAGATACCTTTCTCATAATTCTTCTAAGTCTTCAGTATTCGAATCTTCAACTTTCTGAGCGGTTCTAGGTCTTCAATAGTTTGTTTGCTAAAACAATGTACATCATCAACAAGCTTAAGAACCTAACTAGTACCTACACTAAGTCTCAGCAAACGTTCCTCTTTTACAGTGTCCTTAAAATTCTAAATTCCTATGGACCTTAAGAGTACTAGTTACTGGAGTTTACGTAATTCAGCATGGTTAATTGCTCATCAAAATTACAAGTTTCCTAAAAAAAATCCCCCTTTTTCATGTTAGCAATCCATGGCTAAATTAATTACAACTCTTTATAAGTTTCTGATGTTTAATAAATCAGTTGAATAATGCAATTAATACTTGAAGTAAACAAACGGTAATCATAAGTATCTTGCATAATCAGAAAAACGAATAAGAGTGAGCAAAAGCAATTGATTGCTGAAAGTTATCTTTCAAAGTAAGTTTACATGAAAGCATGAGATAACTCAGCAAACAACGTTCAAAATAAAGAATAGACTATCTGAGAGAAATCTAGAAGCAATCTTGATGACATCCTTCACGCTTTCATCAGCAGGCTTAGGAAATTCTTCATAGTCAGCTTCATAGTCTTCAAGAAGCTTTCTGACTTGAAGTTGCATATCCCTTGCAAGTCTGCAAATTAGCTTGTGGTCTGCTGAGGGATCTTGTCTTTTCAAAACTTCATTCCAAGTGTGAAGTCCCCAGCAACACACATGATGGATTTGGAGGTCGCTCAGATTGTACTTCTTATAGATTTTCTCCAGATATCTTACGTCTTCATCAACATCTTCTTTTGTCAAATAGAAGAGCTCATAAGGAGTCACCATGAGTCTTGGTCTTGCCTTTTTAATCATATCATCATAAAAGTGAGTGACTTCTATTGGACTAAAGTAAGGTGGCAAGTCTCCCATGTCTTTTGACAAAGCCATCCTTCTAGTTTTAACTTCAACATGAAGCCAAAGTTTTTTGTCTTCAAAAGCTTCCAGTGGACAAGGATCTCTTTCTTTGCTTGCAACTTTAATCACATTCCATTTGTCCATTTGCTCAAGGACTGGTTTTGGGAAGTGATCATTGGCAAGGATATCTTCAAGCTTTAAGATGAAAAAGCCTTGTCTTTTTCTGGATCACACTTTGAATGGTCTCTTTGTTGCTTGTTTTGGTGTATTGTACACCCAAGCCAACAGCTTCTCGAGCTTCTCTTCTATTAGCTTCTTGTTCAATATCCCTTCTTTGTCTTCTTCTTTGCTTAGAACTATCTTTGTTCCTTGTTGAGGAACCAGAGGACAGTAATTTTGTGTTTCCAGATTGAGTCTTGGCATTGAGAGGCTTTGCTTTAATAACCTGAGCAATAGTTCTGTCATCATCATCGTCATCATCATTATTTCCTTGATGACTCTCAGGTTGACAGTTTTCTGAAGTGTCAGCAGTAGTTCTTCTTCTTTTTGGATTTGTTGAACTTCTTTCAGAGTCTGTTTCAACTTTTCTTTTAGAACTTTGCTTTGTTTCAGCAAGAGGTTCCATTGGTGGTGGTCCAGGCAATTTCAGCAATGCAGGAGAAGGAGCAGTAGAGGATAAGTCTTTTGACATCTTTTTCTGTGTATCTTCCCCCTTAGACATGGATTGCAACATCAGTTTGATGTAAGCAGAAAAAAACTCGTTGCAATTTTCAGCAAGAGAATGAAGGTTGTTGTACTTAAGAATCAAGTCTTGCTGATCAGTTGTAAGCTTAGACAATTCTTCTTTGATAAAAGCCAAATTCTTTTCATGTCTTCGCTCATTGTTAACTTTGTCTTCCATAATTGCCTGAGCCTTTGTTAATTCACTTTTGGAAAGCTTGAGTGCTTTGCTGGCATCATCTTCATAGCTCTTGTGATGTAGACTGATATGTTTCTGAGCTGTAGTGAGAGTAGTAGTGCGTTTCAACACAGTAGTTAGTATCTTTTCAATGTTGAGCGGACTCTCAGCAAGCAGTGCATCATCCTCTTCTTGGCATGCTTTATGAACAACCATCAGTGCCTTTATTCTTAGTGTAAAATCCTCTACGCTTGGAAAAGACACTATAGAGGGAGCAAGTGAATGAGCTTTTAGCTCAGTGGCAAACTGGTCTTCATTTCTCAGCAACCTTTGTCTCTCATCATCTCCTTCATCAGAATTGATGGACACTGGAGGAATTTCCACTTCTTCTTCCTCAAGTGCTGAGATATCGGATAATTCTTTTTCTTCATCTGGTTCATCAAGACCAACAACCTTGATTCCAAGGTCTTTTGCCATAGATTCAAATTTTTGTTGAGTGGTTGCTGAGGGCAACTCTTGAGACTCAACAACTGGAGTTTCACCAACAGTAGATGAGGGTGGAATGGAGGATTCTTCCAAGCTTTTCACTCCTAAAGACTGAGCAATTTCCAAGTGTTGTGTTCCAACCACATTAATCTAGAGGTTATTTTCAACTTCTCTTTGATAGTCTTCATCGAAGATTTCATCTTCTCTAGGTTTGCATCAGTGACCTGAGCTTCGAGCAATATTGTCTCGGCATTAGAAATCTTTGCTTTTCCTCTAGCAATTTCAGCTTGCTTTCTGGCAAGTTCTTCATCATTCTCAACAACTTGTTCAGTTACTGGAGTGGATTGGTCAGCAGGAGTTGTAGCCAACTCTTGTTGATTACTGGGAGGTTGCTCAGCATCATGCCTTTCAACATGTGCTTGATCTTCTTGATCAGCAACTGTCAATTTCTCTCCACCAGCATCTGGACTAGGACCTTGATTATCATCATCATCATCATCCTTACTGTCCTTAGCATCTTTTGATTCATCATCACTAGAGTCTTCTGGTACAGTCTCATCTTCATCTTCTTCATCATCATCAGTCAGAATGACCAATTCAAGATGTTTGTACATTGCTTGACTTGTCACCTCTTCCTCCTCATTGATTTTGTGGGGATCAGCCACCACTGGCACAAAGGAGCCTTTGAGCATCACAACTTATTCAGCTGGAGAGGCACTCTTGAATTTAGCCTTCATATTCTCTTTGATTGTAGCAACCATATTAGCATTGATCATTTGCTGAGAATAAATTAGTTCTTCAGGAAGGATAGAGTGAATAAAGGTTTCAAGCTTGATAAGAGAATTTCTCTTCTTTTCAATGGAAAGATGGATGTGAAGATCTAAGAAGTCCATTCTTCTGTATCTTTGCCAGTTGCTGACAGTCTTAGCAGCTCTGGTCAAAGTATTTCTTTTGAAGTTTGAGTAGAGTTCTTCTGAACTAACTTCATGGTCTTCTATGATGAGAGCTATTTCCTCTATCTCCTTTTGAGCCTGACAAAGAACAATTTTGTTATTTTCAGGAAGTTCATGAAATGTTGTTTTAGAGTCTAAAGCTGTAACATGTTTTACCTGCCGTTTTTCAGCAAGCTCATGTTGCACACTTGGTTGTGCATTATCACATTCATGTATTAAGGAACAGTGTTTGCTTCCTGATTCTGATCATCCTGAGATAACAAAATGTTAGATAGTACTAAGTTATCAAACCTAGTTTTTTCACCAAAATTAACAATTACCTGTTGAGCAGGGATTGTGGATTCTGGTGCAGAAGCCTCAGTTTGCTTCTGACCTGCATCGAGAGAAGTCTGAAAAGAATTAAACAGATGAGCTAAAGATAAGTTATCAAAAACATAAGATAAGTCAATGTTTGAGTTTTCTACCTGCTGAACAACAACAGGAGAGGACTCTAATCTTTCAGCATCAATGGCTTCATCCATGTGTTGGTCTCTCTCTTCAGCGGACTTCTTTTCTTGCTCTAATTTAGAAAGCTATGCAGTGTCAACAATCTCCCTTGTCTCTGAGATGACAAGTTGAGCAGAAGTATCTTGACCTCTTAGTTCCCTACTCGTCATAAAAAGATCCACTGACTTGTTGGAGTTATCATCAATCTCCATATCCATTTCCTGGCTTAGATCAGTAATTACCAATTGGATCTTATCTATTGAGGTAGCTGGTGAACTGGGTCTTTCATTCTCAGCATCATGTGATGCGTCATCCGACGATACTTCAACGTGAGTTTGAGCAAACTCAACGTTTTGAACAGTAGCTGTCTCAGGTACTCTTTCTTCAATAGTTGATGTTTCAGCAACTTCCTTTTCTTGACTAGTTGCTGTCTCAGCAACTGTCTTCTATTCTTGAGTTGCTGTTTCAGCAACTTTCATCAACTCTTCTCCAATATCACTTTGTGCAACCATAGTGGTGTCAGCTTGTTCAGCAAGTGCAACCTTTCTTAGGTCTGCAGCGATGTCACTTGCTGGTTCAAGTGTTGTATCGTCGAGATTATCTACTACGTAGACATCATCGATTCTTCCTAAGGAAGGATTTGCATTTCCACTGCTTGTGGTCTTTCTTCAGTAATTGTATCCAAATTGATTGGATTTGTAGAACTGTCAGCAGGTGCTTCTACATCAATTACTTTAGTAGGTTGCTTTTCAGCAACCACTGTTGTATCATCATCGGGGACATCATGGACGATAGGAATTGATTTCCTAGCCGTTGTCTTCTTCCTTGGGAAGGTTTTTTGTCCGGGCTTTCTTAGGGACAGGATCAGCTGATGAAGTTGCAGTCTGAGTATCATCATAAGCTTTCCTTTTCTGTCTTCTTGTTGGTGCCTTTTGCATCAGCAGCACTTGTTTCAGCAACTTTGGAACTAGTTGCTTTCTTGGACTTCTTTGATTTGTCAGCATCTTTGGGTCCATTCTATTTGTAAAAAGCTCTTCCCGCATTGCATATCGATTTCTTAATCGGCAATGGGTTTCTCAGCTTGATTTGAAAATGTTCCAAGATATAGCAAATCTTCAGTCCATACATCACTGGGAATATTGGTGAGATAGAATTGTCTTCCACGTTGACTTTGAATTTCACAACACATTCAACTAATTTGTTGAAGATGTATTTTGCCCAGTTGATGTAGTTTTTTGTTTTCATTTATATGCATCAGCAATGGCCATCTTTTCAGGACAACTTGATCTATTCCTCCGACTTGAGAATCTAGGACTTTAATGAGCAGCAAAGCTACCAGTCCAAGAGAGTAAGAGAGATTCTTTCTCTTTGTGAATTTGTCCCATGAAACAGGAGCAATCTCTCCTATTTTCATCTTTTCATTTCTGACATCACTGTAGAAAGTCTATATTTCTTCCACAGTGGTAGTGATGTCATCTTTTGTTCCAGTAGTTGGAATCTGAATGATGTTAGCTAAATCAATCCATTTCAGGATGATTTTCTTTCGCTGAACTGTTGTAGAAATCATTTCTTCAGTGATTCCTTGTTCGTCAGTACTGGTTTGGATTTCTGCATTGTTGTAGAATTCCATTGTATCCACTATACTCACCATTTTTGGCGAACAGTGACAAATGGAAGCAGGCCTTGTTGGTTAATGTAATTCAATGCCTTGAGATTTTCTTCATCATATTCTTCTTCATAGAAGTATTTGATATACTTCTCATTGGCAATAGCTCCCCATTGCATCATCTGCTCACACTTTTCAGTGTTGAGATATGCAGGAGGCATAGGTCTCTCTGTGATTCGGTTACTGGCTAGCACGATTTTCACCGTGTTCTTCGCCGGAGATGAAGCCGGTGTAGGAGCAGTGCTTTTTTCAGCACTGTCTGCCTTGGACGATTTGGTGTTCTTGGTTGTTTGCCTTTTGGGAGCCATCTCTTTATATAGTATTAAAAATAAGGGCTAAGAGTACGAATTTGAGATGTTTTTCTTTTTGACCGGAGGTACAGTGTTTCAGAGCACATGCTAGAAAAACTTGTGTGAATGGAAGCATCCATACTCTTACGACGATATTCATAATTTCAATAATTATGAGAATCGTCCCGTGAATGGAAGCATCCATACTCTTACGATCGCTGGAGGACCCGCGGGAGGCGACACTCGAAATCAGAGGGAGATCACAGCAGATAACCTCAATATTAGAGATGTGAAGTATGCCCAAGTTGCACAACTAGGAACCAACATGATCTCTTTTGATAATAGTTAACTCCCTCTAAGGCACGCCGGAGGGGGAAGCATCTATGACCCATGTGTCCCACTAGTGTTATCCCTTGATGTTCAGTCTTACAACTTGGGAAGGATCCTCGTCGACACCGGATGTTCGGCTAACTTAATCTTCACGGGTACTTTGAAGAGGATGAATATGAACCCAAGGGAAGTTCTTAGAGAAGTGAGGAGTGCCTTGGTAGGCTCCGGAGGACAACCCATCATGCCCATTGGAATGATCAACTTGACGGTCTCAATGGGGAGTGCTCCGCGAAGAGTAACTCAACACGTTCCCTTCGTGGTCGTAGACATGCCCTTTGACTACTTCGCGGTTTTGGGTAGGCCTGCCCTCTCTCAATTCCGAGCCGTAGTATCTACAGTCCACAACAAGTTGAAGTTCCCCACTCCATTCGGGATTGGACAAGAAGAAGGAAACATAAGAGAGGCATGAGAATGCTACAGTATGTCGGAAAAATTCACTTCCAAGGTTGCCATCAGAGAGCTGAATCCGGGTCAATCGCTCGAGGAGCAGCCCTTGGTTCATCATGCTCCTTACAAGTTTTATATGGTCCGACGAGTGAAGAAAAAACCGAAAAAGTCGAGTCCGTCACTTAGGCGAAGGAAAGCAATCCAAAAGAAGGAGAGAGATACCCTAGTAGGAGCTGTTAAGGAGCTCGAGGAGTATCAAGTTATACCCCTAGTACCACCCTCTTCCAAGAAGAAGAAGTTCTTCGAGGAAAATAAGATAGAGGCAAGAGAAACCCTTGAAGAAATTCAAATTGTCGAAGGAAGTGCCGACAAGGTTACCAAGATTGGTACTGAGATGACTACTGAAGTAAGAATGAAGCTCATTCAATGTTTGAGAGATAACAACGACATTTTCGCGTGGAGTACCGAGGACCTCAAGGGGATTGACCCAAGAGTCGCGGTTCACCGTCTGAACGTCGATCCGTCAATCACCCATATTCGAGAAAAGCGAAGAGACTTCAGTGCGGAAAATAATGAAATCATTGAGTCAGTAGTGCAAAGATTGCTTAAGGCTGGTCACATCAAAGAAGTAAGATACTCCGACTGGGTTTGGAATGTAGTCCTCGTAGAGAAGGGACCCGACAAGTGGAGAATGTGCAACAACTTCACGAGACTCAACAAGTTTTGTCCAAAGGATCCCTACCCACTTCCCCCGGATTGACCATCTGGTCGACTCCACAGCAGGATGTGCCCTCTTGAGTTTCATGGATGCATACCAGGGGTTCTACCAAGTCAAAATGGCCAAAGATGATGTGCCGAAGACCGCCTTCTTTGCAAACGGAAATGTATATTGCTTCAACGTGATGCCCTTTGGTCTCAAAAACACCGGAGCAACCTACCAAAGGTTGGTCAACAAAATGTTTAAGGAGGAACTCGGAAAAACGATGGAGGTATATGTCGATGACATGCTGGTCAAGTTTAAGACCGAGGAGAAACACGTAGGATACCTAGGAAAGTGCTTCCCGATCTTGAGGAAGTATGGGATGAAGCTCAACCCGGAGAAATGTACCTTCGGGGTCAAAGGAGGGAAGTTCCTCGGTTACATGGTAATGAAAAGAGGAATAGAAGCAAACCACGAGAAAATCAAGGCCATCCTCGATCTTCCTCAGCCCCAAACCATCAATGAGTTACAACAGTTGGTAGGGAGGTCCATCGCGCTAAGCAGGTTTATCTCAAGATCCGCCGAGAAGAGCCATCCGTTCTTCAAAGTTTTGCGAAAGAGCAACCACTTCGAGTGGAAAAAAGAGTGCAAGGAAGCCTTCGAGAAACTCAAAGAGTATCTACTATCCCCTCCACTCTTATCAAAACCCATGGAAGGAGAATTACTTTACTTGTACTTGGAAGCAACGGGAGAAGCCATTAGCTTGGTCTTGGTAAGAATCCAAGGAAACGACCACTTGCCCATCTACTACTTGAGCAAGGTAATTGCTGGAGCCGAGACACGTCATATGGATATCGAGAGGCTATCCTTCTCTCCTGTCTATACGGAAAGGAGACTAATGCCTTACTTCGGAGCTCATAAAGTTGTGGTCCTGACGAAGCAACCTCTCAAGCAAGTCCTCGAAAAGCCTGAAAACTCAAGAAGGCTAGCAAGGTGGGCAATCGAGTTGAGCGAGTATGACATTGACTACCAAGCACCATTATCCAAAAAACCCAAGTTATTTCCGACTTCCTAGTAGAGTATCCATCTAAGGAAGTGTCAGAGGAAAACTCTCCAGAAAGCCAAAATGTCATGATGATGGTCGAGGAGCGACCACGACAGAGTGAGGTAATGCAAGCTTTAGAAGATTCTCTGAAAGAACTCAAAGAGATGTCACAATCAAAAAGGAAAAGGCATGAAGTGTTCCTAGCAGAAAAAATCGAGGAGCCTAAGGGTAAGGAGAACGTCTCTTCGAAACCCAAAGAGCTCAACGACCACGGGGATCTATGGATTCTTCACGTTGATGGATCTTCCTCGGGAAAACATGGTGGGATAGGAATATACTTCAAAAGTCCAGGAGGGGCAGAGCTCGAGTACGCCGTTACTCTAAGCTTTTCGGTCTCCAAAAATGAGCTGAGTATGAGGCTATCCTCATAGCTCTATGTATGGCTAAATCACTTGAAGTGAAGAAGCTCCACCTTTTCACTGACTCTCAATTGGCCGAGAAGCAAATCTCGGGAAAGTTCAAAACAATGAAGGACTCACTATCCGAGTACAAGAGCGCCATCACGGAAGAAATCCAAAAGTTTGAAAGTTGTGAGATTGAAAACTTCTTGAGAGATCTCAACCAAAGAACAGATGCTCTATGAAAATACGCTTCAGCCTCCGGAGGAGTGGATACCCGGAATGTGATAGTTATGAAAATTAATGCATCATCCCTATGGTCATCAAAGCCAAATGTCTTGGCCATTGATAGTCAACCAAGTTGTATGTAGGGGAGCGCTACCTATCTCATGCACGGTAGCCTTCCTCGTGACAAAGCTGAAGCACGAAGAATCAATGGAAAAGTTGGCCGCTACATCATACAAGGAGACCACTTGTACAAGAGGTCCTTTGAGGGAGTCTACTTAAGATGTGTCGCTGAGCAAGAAGTCAAAAAGTTTTGGGAGAGATGCACCAAGGAAGTTGCAGGGACCATGCTGGAGGGAGAACCCTTGCACAAAAAGTCATCCGCCAGGGCTACTACTGGCCAACTGTTCGTGAAGATGCTGCCCGATTCGTGAAGAAGTGCGAGGAATTTCAATTGCACGCCAATCTAATCAATGTCCTGGCCAAGCCACTTATGCCCATTTCGATCACTTGCCCTTTTGATATTTGGGGTATCGACATAGTCGGTCCTTTCCCAAGAGGCACGGGGCAGAAGAAATTCATCATTGTCATGGTTGAGTACTTTAGAAAATGGGCGGAAGTTGAGGCAGTGTCCACTATCACCGAACAAAGAGTGATGAACTTTGTATGGAGAAACATCGTTTGTCAATTCGGCTTACCTAGAGTCCTCATCTCCGATAATGGTTCTCAGTTTTGTGGCCATAGGTTCAACGAGTGGTGGAAGGAAATGAAGATTGAGAGGAGGTACACCTCAGTAGGACATCCTCAATCCAACGGGCAAACCGAAGCCGTCAACAAAATCCTCGTCAACAACTTGTAAAAGAGAATCGCTACCAACAAGGATTGGGTCGACGAGCTTGATGGAGTGGTATGGGCATATCGCACAACTTCAAAGACAGCCACAAGGGAAACCCCCTTCTCTCTAGTTTATGGTTCTGAAGCGGTCATAAAGTGGTTGTAGAAACTCTCAGGATCCAAGGGTATCAATCCGAGGACAATCATACTGAGAGGATGTTAGACCTAGAGACGCTAGATGAAGCGAGGAGCACTGCTTTGGCCAACATCCTGAGGTACCAAGGGTTGATCGCGAGAGCCTACAACAAAAGTGTGAAGGAGAAAGACTTCCAGGTAGGAGGCCTAGTACTCCGAAGAGCGGATATCCTGGGCAAAGTTGGGAAGATGCAACTGATGAACGTGTATTTTACACTTTCATTCGAGTCTTTTTTCACCAATTTAGCTATCCTCTATGTTAATTTAGCTATATTTTAGTGCATTTAATTAGAATAGTGTCACGTTTCCCTTTAGTTTGTATTTTTACAGGTTTTGGGTGAAAACCGAGGTTTTCCGGGCAATTATATTGAAGTGGACGAGGAATTGGTGTTCCGAAGACCTTTTTGGAGTATCTAGAAGATTCTGAATAGGATTTGAAGTCTACGGGTCGAGTCTGAAGGCTAAAACGTCACTAGAAGGCAAAAACCGAGTCCGAAAAGGAAAGGAAACCCAAAAACGCGTCGAAAACGCGTCAATAGCCGACTGAAGGTCCCGGGCGATTCGCCCGGGACGAGGAGCGAACCGCCCCACACCAGGCGATTCGCCCGGTGTGTGGGGCGACTCGCCCCACACCTGCCGAATACCTATATATAGTTGCTCAGTTTTCTCCGATTTTCATACTTTCTCAGACCTTTTCTCTCACCTTTCTCATTAGTTTTAGGTAGGAATTCTCCAGAGCCTGATCTGGGGATTCTTAGCATAGGAGGCACTTTTTCTTATCGTTTTGGAGCTTGTAAGATCGCGATTCTTCGGAGATTGACAACCTTCGGTAACATTATATCTTACAGTTTTTCTATTCATATTTATTTATCTTTCAACATGTTTTCATTCAATCTTGCTATGATTTCTGTTGATTGCATGCCATCTATGAGTAGCCAAATTTATCGTTGGTGATAGTATGTGATTTCTTAGCGAAGGGTTAATATTTATGCTGATGGCGGTAAAGCGAATCAGACATTGAGTTATTGCTTTATTTCTTTGATCTATCTAAAACCTCTATCTTCGTAGTGTTGAATAATAACGGAACACAATTGGACAATTCATTGATCAAAGATCTCTATGCAAAACGATAGGGTACTTCATGCATGATTATTAACCTGCTATGATTTGAATGATCATACTATCACTAACCTCCATTATCTGATAAGAAAAACCTGTGCTAAGTAGTTTGTTGATTTTATATTTTAAGTTAGATTAGATAAAGCTAGTTATAGTCATTAGAGATCGACACTCGAGGTTATTTTACTGCTACACTACGGTTTTCGTTGTAGTTGTGAATTGCCTTTGGCTAAATACAAATTTATTTGATTAATTAGAATCTGACAAATTCCGGTTCATCAAATTGGCGCCGTTGCCGGGGACTATACTCCTTTTTCTGTTTAGCTTATTTATTTTCAGCATTCAATTCCTAGTTTTAGTTGTTTTTATTTTCCTATTTAATCTCTCTCTGATACTCCTTTCCTAGCTTGTTACAGATAGTGTATGCGACATACACGATCTAGGGGAACACCGCTTGCTGATTCAATTGTTGAGATCGACAGAGTCTACCACCAAAGAAGGCGACTACTTCGAAGACGTGAACTAGAGGAAATAGAGGATACCTATTTCTCTGAATCTCTACACAGTCTTTTCAAGGAAATCGACGGAATGGCAGAAGCTAGACCGCTGAAAGCATGGGTTTAACCCTCCAAGGATCGAATGAGAGGACCGACGATTATTCTTTCGCCTGCAACTCGTGATCTGAAAATGAAGAACCACGCATTCCAACAACTTCCGAGGTTCTATGGCTTAGCAAGGGAAGATGTGATGGGGTACTTGCACGATATCGATGATTTCGTCAACCAACTCCCATGACCCGGAGCTAAAATAACAACGGATGAGTTGAGGATGAAAGTTTTTGCTATAGGACTTGGCGCCAGAGCCAAGTCATGGTTGAGTTTTCTACCGGCGGGCTCGCTGGACACTTGGGAGAAGGTTTTTTCAGCTTTCATGGAAAAATACTTCCCTCACACCTTGACTACCGCGCTTAAGGCGCAAATCACTGGATTCAAACAAGACTATGATGAGACCATCCACACCGCGTTTCAGAGGTTCCAAGACCTCATGAACAAGTGCCCTCACCATGGTTTTGAGCTTTCGGATCTAGTCCAACACTTCACAATGGACTAACCTTCGAGAACCAACAAGTGGTGGATTTCCAATGCCGTGGCAATATTTGGGAGGAAACCGCGGAAGCCGTCTCGGCAGTTTTCGAAAGGCTTGCCAAGGGTTCGCAATTCAAGGATCCAAGGGCAATGGTTAGGATACGTGGACCTGAAGCTCCACCTCAAGAGGCCCCTATGTATGGGGGGAATGGGGATCGATTCGAGTGCTTTACCAACGAGTTGAAACAAGTCCTCAAGAACTCCGTAGGAACAGCTATGTCAAACGAAGTTTGCCGAATATGCAAGAACTATGGGCATGGAGCTCATATGTGTAGATCGGAGCTTGCATATGATGATGGCAATTGGGTTCAAGGAGGCGAAGAGGAAGCCTTTGCTACGGAATTTGGTACTCAAGAAGCTAGCTACGGACAAGACGGTAGGAATCCTCGAGGTGGATTTTGGAGAAAAGGATTCCGGAACAATCAAGGATATGCACCGGCTAGCCAAACTTGTGGCCCTAACCAAGACCGTAGTAGGCTTAACTATGGTCATGGTCACTGCAAAAATCCTGCTCCGAAAGAGCAACCGAAGTCGAAGACAGCTCTACTGATGGAGAACTTACAAAAGATGGTTGATCACACCCAAAGTTTTCTCAAGCGTTATGAAGAAGATTTTGAGAAGACTAGGGCAAGACTTGATCAATTGGAAGAGAGCGCTAGGCTTGCCCATCAAAAGATGCAAGAGTTAATTGACCGAGGAGCAAGTAGGGAGCAAGGTCAGCTGCCTAGCAACACCGAGAGGTCGATGTCCATTACCTTGGTGGGTGATCTACCTGTTGAAATCACCATCAAGAAGGTTGCTAAGTGCGAGTGTTGCAATGATAAGGAACCCCCACTAGCCAAGGAAGAAGAGAAGGACCTTGGTTCTGATGAGAGTGAGGAGGAGCAAGAGGATCCCGAGCCAGTCCCTCAAAGTTTTGATGTAAAGGTCGGGATTGGTGAACTTGAAGATGTTCGTGCTACACTAGATACGGGAAACTACTCTAATGTGCTCTCCATGAATGTGTTTGAGAAGAGTAGCCTTGGGAAACTATCTCAGCATAAGGCTATTGTGCAATTGGCGGATGGATCCTTTGTGAGACCCGAAGGCGTTGTAAAGAAAGTATTGGTTAAGATTGGTGAAGCTTCTGTGTACACAAATTTTGTAGTTATGCCGGCGTTTACACCTGGGATGGGGGATGTTGTTCTCTTGCGGCGAACGTTCTTGACTAAACTACGCTCCGTGATAGACATCTACCGAAGGACTTGCACCATTGAGGTGGATGGCAAACGACATGTGTTGCGATCCATATCTCATCCGTTTGATCGCTTCAATGCTTCTCACACCATTAACTACTGTGGTCTTGCTGTCTATGTTCATTCTTATTCACAGGTTCGTGGCATGAGGAGAAGATCCATGAAGGGGAAGTCTAGTACCTCAAGAAGAAGAGCTAGACGAAAGAGGGAGTCGAGTCTAAGACTATAAACAATGGTGCTATCCGGGAGGCAACCCGGAATTTTTATCGCTTTATTGCATGCATTCATACATTAAACAATTTACTTTTCATATGTGAATTTGTTCGTCTATGTGTCGTTTGTGCTTATGTCTATGTTTGAGTGAACTTTTTGAGTGGTTTTATGAGTAAAATGGTTTTCGGGGATCAAAAACTGAGTTTTTTCGAAACGTTTCGTCTCCCCACCTTAGGAGGTGGGGGGCGAATCGCCCCACATGTCTAGAGAGCTCTGCGCTCTCTGGACGTACGGGGCGATTCGCCCCACATGTGGGGCATTCGCCCCGCACGGGGCGAATCGCCCCACACCCGGGGCGACTCGCCCCACGGAATCAGCAAGGGGCTTGCCCCCATTTTCCTCATTTTCTTCATCTTCTTCACTTCTTACTCCAAAAATTCCCAAAATTTCAAAATCTCTTCAATCCTTCATAAAATCTTCATTACTCCATCAAATTGTGTGTTCTTAAGCTTCAATCGAAGTCCATTACGTGCTCTTTCTTTTCATCCGAACAAATTTCTTCCTAGTTCATTCAATCTTCGGATTTGAGGTAATCTCACATGAACCCTAATTTTTCAAATTTGGGGGTTTTTTGATTTATGCTTCAATTAAGCTTATATGATGTATGGGTTGATGATTTGTGTGATTAGAAACGTTATTCACTATCAATTGCATGTTCAATTATGCTTGGTTTGTTGGATTGAGAATTTTGCCTACTAGATGTCTATGTCTTAAGGTGCAATGTTTCTTTTCCTTTCATTCCATGTTTAAACTTGTGTTTGTTGATGTGATAATGATGGGCATGTTGGTAGAATGCATGATGAAGTTAAGGATTTATGATGCTAGATTTTTTGCTACTATGGTATGAATTGAGCCTTATAATTCAAGGCTATTTGTTGTCTAGCAAAAGCATAATGTGATATGTGCATGTAGTAGTTACATTGATATGTTGCATGTTGAAGTAGCTAGACTAGACATGAAGGTTTTGAGGAGTTCGATTGTTGTAGATATCACTCGTATGTTCACTCTTGCATTTGCATATGCATAAGACTGTTTTGTGTCATACAAGATACTAATTGCTGTTTGTAGGAATCATGGCTCCACGAGGATCGAAGAAAGCTGGCTCAAGCAAGAAGGGTAAGGGGGCAGCATCAAGCTCCCAACCTTCTCACGAGCTGTACGAGTTGTCTCTAGCCGCAATAGATGTCCGACAGAGGCTCGAAGCGGAGCTAGCTCAAGGTGGGCGATCGATTATACCAGATAGAAGGATAGACATCCCGGATGAATTAGCTCACAGGGCGGGGTACAGGACGCTCTCCCGTTTGGCAAGGAAAAGGAATTGGGGTTGGTATACTTCCAACCGATTCAAGGGGTACGATACGAGCCTCCTCCATAAGTTCTATGCTGGATACACTGATCTTGAGGAGAAGGAGGGGGTACTCGTTCGAGGCATAATTGTGCCATGGACGCCGGCCTCAATTTCTGCATTCATCCATCTTGGGGAACGGGAGTTCACAGGAAGCAACCAGACCTACGAGTATTCAAGGGCCACTAGGGGGATCGGAAGTGCCATCACAGATGTGATTTGCAACAGGGAGTATAGGTATCCAGATACCGGAGCACAACCTGCACGGATCCATCAGAGTGACCTTAGCATCGAGGCTAAGGTGGTTATGAAATTCTGCATTTTCAACTTGATCCCTAGAAAAAATGACACGTGGATACAACCGAATTATGCCGAGCTCCTCTACTGCTTGATAGGCAAGCATCGAATAGACATCGGTCAGATCAAGTATGCCGAATATGAGCGCCATTGGGAGAAAAAGAAGAAGCCCTTCATTTTTCCGAGCTTCATCACAGCATATTGCAAATATTACGGGGTCGAGGACATTGATGAGGGGGATTGCGAGGTCGCTGCCCTTTCCCCTTCAACTATTGATGTGCAACTAATTAGGTATCAAATGAAGAACCCCACGGATGCTGCTGCTGATATTGAAGCTCCATTTCAAGAAACTGATTCTGATGATGAAAATGATTATGAGGATGCTATAGAAGCTGACGATGGGCGAGTTCCTATCCCGGATATTCCTTTTGTCCATAGAGCACCGTATGCACAGCCTCGAGTACCACATGGGTCTCAAGGTTTTGACTTCTCTGATTTTCGGGTCCACTTCGATGCTAGTGTTGCATCCTTGACCACCACCGTCCAAGGAATGCGACATGACCTTGATGGACACATTGCCCAGCGCAACCGCGACTGGGAGATGATTGAGGAGCATTGCCGGAATGAGAGGCAGATAATGTGGGAACAGCAACAGCTCATCCAGCAGCAACAGGATCTCCTATCTGACATGTGGAGGGACTATTATGGGGATGACAATCCCGATAATTAGTCTTTTCGCATGTCCGCTCTTAGCCGACCGAGGCCAAACCGTTCGGTAACATCTAGTATCACACTTTTTATTTACTCATTCTCTTTTGCTAGGGACTAGCTTAAGTTTCATGAGGGGGATGGGATGTGTACCATGATGTTCAGTATTGTTTGGCTTTGTGTTAGTATCTTGTTTTTTGTTTGCATTTGCACGTTTACTGCTTTGTTAGTTTTTAGTTGCATACACTACATTCATCCTAGGATAGTCTTGCATGTTTTATGTGGAGTTTATTGCCAAATGTTTTGAACTTTTTTATTGGGTAGATTAACTAATTATGACATTAATCGTATGCTTCATCTCTATGAATTTATTTGAGGTTTTTCTCGCTTGGCTTGTCACATTTATGTATTGCACTTAGTTAAGCTTGGTAGTCTCGACATCACTTAGTGGTGTTTTCTCTACTGCGGTTCACGAAGGCCTTTATAATAGGATGATGCATGTTAGATCTTATGGTTGTTTTCCCGAGTAATTATGTACCTAAGAGGCAACAAGTCTTCACCTTGCTTTGAGATTGCTAAATGCCTCGGAAGGAGGTAGTGTGAGACTGTGTGATCCTTTGTTTGCAACCTATCATTAGACTTGTTTTTTACTTTTTAGTGTGTGTTGTGATTTTTACTTTTATTTTTCCTTTTTCGTAAATTTTATACTCCAACCTATTCTTTCGAATAGGTTTGGGGAGGTCGTTTGTGTGTCATTTTTGTTTTCTTTTTCGTTGTGCTACTGCTGGCTAAAAAAAATCGAAAAAAAAAGAAGAAAAAAATTCCAAAAAAAAGAAAATAAACTGGAAAAGAAAAAAAAAAAAGGAAAAAAAAAAGAAAAGACACCAAAAAAGCAAGGAAGGGTCCAAAAAAGAGCCAAAAAGCAGTTTATCACAGTGTTGTGTCTCATTCTTCAATTCATGTAATGTTCGTAATCGAGTTGTATTGTTTGTCTTTTATTTTGTGTGAGTGTCATGTGTTATAGACCACTCTCGTCCTACGATTCAGGAAGTGGTGAATAGCTTAAGGCTTTGCTTGAGAGATGGGTAGAATAGGGAGTGTTATCTCTTTAGGGAACCCTCATTCGTTTGATGAGAGCCAGTATTGGTTCGACCTCTTTGAGGAAAAGTCTTAACTTGGTGAACAATAGTAAGTCCTCAGTTTCATAGGCACAGGACAACCATTTGTATTTTAACATGTTTCATTACGTCGTCACTGACTAGGTCCAGGTAGAGGATGTTACGAGAGACTATCTTGTCTTGACATAAGTGCTTATGTGAATGTGTATGAGTCAATCGGGGCATTCTTCAACCAATATCCATGTTATGATTTGTATGATTTTTGTTCATATGTTTTTTGATAGATTCAATAGATTAGTTCATTTCATTTGGCATGAGACTCCATTTTTTGTGTTGCATTGTTTTTTGCATTAGAGTCTAGCTTAGTTGCTTGAGGACAAGCAAAGGTTCGGTTTGGGGAGTTTGATGGACGTGTATTTTACACTTTCATTCGAGTCTTTTTTCACCAATTTAGCTATCCTCTATGTTAATTTAGCTATATTTTAGTGCATTTTATTAGAATAGTGTCACGTTTCCCTTTAGTTTGTATTTTACAGGTTTTGGGTGAAAAACGAGGTTTTCCGGGCAATTATATTGAAGTGGACGAGGAATTGGTGTTCCGAAGGCCTTTTTGGAGTATCTAGAAGATTCCAGATAGGATTTGAAGTCTAGGGGTCGAGTCTAAAGGCTAAAACGTCACTAGAAGGCAAAAACCGAGTCCGAAAAGGAAAAGAAATCCAAAAAGCCGTCGAAAATACAACAATAGCCGACTGGAGGTCCAGGGCGATTCGCCCTGGACGTGGAGCGAACCGCCTCACACCAGGCGATTCGCCCGGTGTGTGGGGCGACTCGCCCCACACCTGCCGAATACCTATATATAGTTGCTCAGTTTTCTCCATTTTTCATACTTTCTCAGACCTTTTCTCTCACCTTTCTGATTAGTTTAGGTAGGAATTCTCCAGAGCCAGTTCCGGGAATTCTTAGCATAGGAGACACTTTTTCTTATCGTTTTGGAGCTTGTAAGATCGCGATTCTTCGGAGATTGACAACCTTCGGTAACATTATATCTTACAGTTTTTCTATTCATATTTATTTATCTTTCAACATGTTTTCATTCAATCTTGCTATGATTTCTGTTGATTGCATGCCATCTATGAGTAGCTAAATTTATCGTTGGTGATAGTAAGTGATTTCTTAGTGAAGGGTTAATAATTATGCTGATGGCGGTAAAGCGAATCAGACTTTGAGTTATTGCTTTATTTCTTTGATCTATCTAAAACCTCTATCTTCGTAGTGTTGAATAATAACGGAACACAATTGGACAATTCATTAATCAAAGATCTCTATGCAAAACGATCGGGTACTTCATGCATGATTATTAACCTGCTATGCTTTGAATGATCATACTATCACTAACCTCCATTATCTGATAAGAAAAACCTGTGCTAAGTAGTTTGTTGATTTTATATTTTAAGTTAGATTAGATAGAGATAGTTATAGTCCTTAGAGATCGACACTCGAGGTTATTTTACTGCTACACCACGGTTTTCATTGTAGTTGTGAATTGCCTTTGGCTAAATACAAATTTACTTGATTAATTAGAATCTGACAAATTCCGGTTCATCAGCAACACAACTGGGAAGGCCCCTACATGATAGTTGAAGCAAGGTCCAATGGAAGCTACCGTCTCCAAGACATGGAAGGAAGAGTGTTGAAGAACCCATGGAGTACCTCCAACCTCTAGAGGTTCTATGCCTAAGGTGTATGAGAAACAAACTTTTTGAAGAGCTCCTGTGAAAGGCCCCGATTCTTGGATCGAGAGGGATCCCTCACAAGGGTGTGTGAGAAGTACCCTCATCTTTTTGGTTTAATTCTTAGGAAGTAAAAGTTCGAAGTAGAGCAAACTTTGAAGTATGGAAAAGTTGTAAGAAAGCAGGCCATGAAGCCCACCATTGTAATTGAATTTATGACAAATCAATGCAATACATATCTTTCAACAAGAAAGTGTTAAGATGAAGCTTTATATTTCCTAAAGTTCAACCATAAATATAGAAAAGAGATGCTCGGTCTAATTCCAAGTCATATTTTTCAAGATCCTTCTCAGAGAAAAGAGATGCTCGACCTACTTCCAAGTCATCTCCTTCTCGATCCTTCTCAAAGAATAGAGGACTCGATTATCGATGATCCGGACCTCATCGATCTGTGTACTCCTCGATTCATCGGCCAGATCCTTTAAAGAAAAGGATTCGAGGAGAGTAATGAGAAGCAACTAACAACTCAGATCGAGAAACAAGGTTCCTACACTTAGGAATTTTTCGAGTGTGTTATCTAATCTACTTAGATTTTTTCAGTTCTTGAGAAGAGCGAGGACAATACTTCCTGGATCGTGGTGTCGTGCAAAGTACCTACTCTAACCAAGTTCTACGTCATAACTACATGGAGTTAGTAAAATGCATAAGTATAAAATAGTAGAACGAGAACTAAAGAACATTGGATTGAAAGAATGAGGAGAAAGCATTTGTCAAATTACACTACAGATGAGTTCGAACAGGTGCCACAAGGGGCCGAATGGAAAGCATAAAAAGAAAAATTGTTCAGAGAAAACTTCAAGGAAAAAAGTACAACATCACCGAGCATACTCGGGCTTCATATCTTCAGAGGCTCCCTGGTTCAACAAGTCCGGCTGGTAGTGAAGTCGCTCTGAGTGACCGGAATGTTGCTAGTCGATGCACCTCCTCGTTTGGGGCTCTACAAAGAGTGCACATTTCCATCGCTATCCTTCTCGCGAGCCTCCTTAATAGCATTGGCATAAGTTATCAGCTCCGGCTCCACAAAGCCCTCTTCGCGCCCCATAACCGGCTGGTTTATTTGAACCCAATCTGCATTGCGAAGAGGATCCTTCTCGGAAGGAAGAAGCACCCCGGCCCTTAAACACTCAGCAACCCACCGCGTAAGATAAGAGGCTTACTTGGGTATGACACCTCCGGATCGGTGACCAGCTCCCCGAATTCACAGGCATGATGCATTTCATCGGTCGGAACCTCGTCGGGATATCGAGACATGTCCTCTCTCCGACGACCTGCATGCATGTCCTCCGCGCTTCCACATCAAAATCTTGGGGAAGAAGGTCGATCCATTTTAGCTGCCCGATGCAGGAAAAGAAGCCCTCCTCGCGCGCTGAATCCATGATGTCTTAGGTGGCCAGCTTATAAGTTGCAGAATCCATGAAGACCAAGCAGTCTCTAGCCGACTACCGAGCAGGAAGGACAACACACTATCCTTGAATTTCTGCATACAGAGCGACAAGGTCGCATAGCCGCCATTATAACCCTGGGTCCTCTGCTTCTCCCGAGCCAACTCTTTTCGAGCTGATCAACCTTAGCATGAGCCTTACTTACCTCATCGCCAACCACTTTGTTCTTGGCCTTCTCGGCCTCCACACTCTTCTCTAGCTCCTCGATCAGCTGATTGATGTCAGACCGATCAGCTGCTACATGGCCATAGGATTCTTTAAGGCTCTCGAGCTGCAAAGAAAGATAGAGGTTAGAACATTGTCAATAGTTCAAAGGAGCGAGAAGCGAAAGAAGTAACTTGCACAGTTTAAAAGAAGGTACCTGCAACACGCAGAGGCTAAGCTCATGAGCACGATCCAAGTCGGATAGCTGAACCAGAGGCTAAGCTCATGAGCACGATCCAAGTCGGATAGCTGAACCAGACGTTTTATTTCGGAATCCTTGTCGATCTCCATAGCCTTACCCCTTTTGCGAGCGGGCTCATCGGTCCCACCAAGGTTTAAAAGCCTCTTCGAACCGGCTTTCTTTTGGGGAACGACCTTCTCTTTAGGCTGCTTCTCGGGGTTGCCACCCGCACCTTCGTCGGCCGTTTTTTGAGCCGCCGCATCTTCCTCGGCCTTTTTTAGCGCCTCAACCTGGTCCTCGATTGCAACAAGCCCCTCACGCACAAGGGTATCGCGATGCTAGACTGCGCTCTTCGGGTTGGTGATGTCTAAAGAACCGAGGATCTTGGTATTCTTTCCAGCAAGGCGTTGCTTCCTTCTCTGTTCCTCTTTCACCTCAAGTGTCTTCGACATTATCCAATGGAACCAGTAATATGCAAGTTCAAAAAGTTAGACGAGCGAACAGTACCAATACATCATAAAAGAAGTTGGAAAAATATCTACAAACGCAAGTAATGGCATTTGAAACATGGTCCTCGAGATAGTTACCGAAGAGGACATCATCGGTATAAGTTGAACCCTTGTATCCAGTATAGACGGGAGGAGAGAGACCGGCCAGGTAAGGGAGAGGTTGCAACACTAAACCCCAATAGAAGTATTTCTCCGGGTCCTCGCGCGAGTTCTTTTCCTCGAGCTCCAAGACCCAAGGATCTATCTCAACTGGAAGAGGGTACCTCTCCGAAATAGGTCCTCGGTAAAAGTGCTTCGGCACTCCCCACTCTGCCTCCTCGTCAATCATTTCGGGAAGCTTCTTCTTTTTCACATAGATATATCTATGGAACCATTTATAGCCCGAGGACGTAGGACCATCCATGATGAAGCCAAAGCCGAGTCGAGCATTAAAGTAGTAAAAGTATTGATTTCCCGAGCTCATCGAGACCCGGAAGAGCTGGTTGAAGTTATGAAAGTTCACACGAATCCTAAGCTTCTTAAAAAATACGTCGAAGCATATGAGAGTGCCGAAAGCACTCGGGAGGAGTTGCCACGGCGCGATCCCAAATTGACTGATAATATCCTTGGAAGGATCACAAAAGGGAAGGATCCATCCTCGATCAAGCGACAAGAGATGCACGATCATATAGCCCAGAGGTGCATTGTAAAAAGTTTGGTTGTGCTTGGGCGCGAGGATGTCGATTATCTTCTTCTTCAATATGTATTTCCGTTTAATAGAAGGAATCTCATCTTCCTTAACGGTGGAAGCCGTCGTCGGGATCATCCCATCTTCATTTTTCTCGCCCTCCGGATCGGGGAGGTTGACATCGAGGATCCCCCGTGTGAATTTCTTCCCACTAGCAACATTAATCTTGTTGGGAAACTTGTAATTTTGATGAGCAATTAACCATGCTAAATTAAGGAAAGTCCAGTAACTAGTACTCTTAAGGTCCATAGGAATTTAGAATTTTAAGGACATTGTAAAAGAGGAACGTTTCCTAAAAGACTTATTGTAGGTACTAGTTAGGTTCTTAAGCTTGCTGATGATGTACTTTGTTTTTACAAACGAACTATTGAAGACCTAGAACCACTCAGAAATTTGAAGGAGGGGGTACTCGTTCGAGGCATAATTGTGCCATGGACGCCGGCCTCAATTTCTGCATTCATCCATCTTGGGGAACGGGAGTTCACAGGAAGCAACCAGACCTACGAGTATTCAAGGGCCACTAGGGGGATCGGAAGTGCCATCACAGATGTGATTTGCAACAAGGAGTATAGGTATCCAGATACCGGAGCACAACCTGCACGGATCCATCAGAGTGACCTTAGCATCGAGGCTAAGGTGGTTATGAAATTCTGCATTTTCAACTTGATCCCTAGAAAAAATGACACGTGGATACAACCGAATTATGAAGAGCTCCTCTACTGCTTGATAGGCAAGCATCGAATAGACATCGGTCAGATCAAGTATGCCGAATATGAGCGCCATTGGGAGAAAAAGAAGAAGCCCTTCATTTTTCCGAGCTTCATCACAGCATATTGCAAATATTACGGGGTCGAGGACATTGATGAGGGGGATTGCGAGGTCGCTGCCCTTTCCCCTTCAATTATTGATGTGCAGCTAATTAGGTATCAAATGAAGAACCCCACGGATGCTGCTGCTGATATTGAAGCTCCATTTCAAGAAACTGATTCTGATGATGAAAATGATTATGAGGATGCTATAGAAGCTGACGATGGGCGAGTTCCTATCTCGGATATTCCTTTTGTCCATAGAGCACCGTATGCACAGCCTCGAGTACCACATGGGTCTCAAGGTTTTGACTTCTCTGATTTTCGGGCCCACTTCGATGCTAGTGTTGCATCCTTGACCACCACCGTCCAAGGAATGCGACATGACCTTGATGGACACATTGCCCAGCGCAACCGCGACTGGGAGATGATTGAGGAGCATTGCCGGAATGAGAGGCAGATAATGTGGGAACAGCAACAGCTCATCCAGCAGCAACAGGATCTCCTATCTGACATGTGGAGGGACTATTATGGGGATGACAATCCCGATAATTAGTCTTTTCGCATGTCCGCTCTTAGCCGACCGAGGCCAAACCGTTCGGTAACATCTAGTATCACACTTTTTATTTACTCATTCTCTTTTGCTAGGGACTAGCTTAAGTTTAATGAGGGGGATGGGATGTGTACCATGATGTTCAGTATTGTTTGGCTTTGTGTTAGTATCTTGTTTTTTGTTTGCATTTGCACGTTTACTGCTTTGTTAGTTTTTAGTTGCATACACTACATTCATCCTAGGATAGTCTTGCATGTTTTATGTGGAGTTTATTGCCAAATGTTTTGAACTTTTTTATTGGGTAGATTAACTAATTATGACATTAATCGTATGCTTCATCTCTACGAATTTATTTGAGGTTTTTCTCGCTTGGCTTGTCACATTTATGTATTGCACTTAGTTAAGCTTGGTAGTCTCGACATCACTTAGTGGTGTTTTCTCTACTGCGGTTCACGAAGGCCTTTATAATAGGATGATGCATGTTAGATCTTATGGTTGTTTTCCCGAGTAATTATGTACCTAAGAGGCAACAAGTCTTCACCTTGCTTTGAGATTGCTAAATGCCTAGGAAGGAGGTAGTGTGAGACTGTGTGATCCTTTGTTTGCAACCTATCATTAGACTTGTTTTTTACTTTTTAGTGTGTGTTGTGATTTTTACTTTTATTTTTCCTTTTTCGTAAATTTTATACTCCAACCTATTCTTTCGAATAGGTTTGGGGAGGTCGTTTGTGTGTCATTTTTGTTTTCTTTTTCGTTGTGCTACTGCTGGCTAAAAAAAATCGAAAAAAAAGAAGAAAAAAATTCCAAAAAAAAGAAAATAAACTGGAAAAGAAAATAAAAAAAGGAAAAAAAAAAGAAAAGACACCAAAAAAGCAAGGAAGGGTCCAAAAAAGAGCCAAAAAGCAGTTTATCACAGTGTTGTGTCTCATTCTTCAATTCATGTAATGTTCGTAATCGAGTTGTATTGTTTGTCTTTTATTTTGTGTGAGTGTCATCTGTTATAGACCACTCTCGTCCTACGATTCAGGAAGTGGTGAATAGCTTAAGGCTTTGCTTGAGAGATGGGTAGAATAGGGAGTGTTATCTCTTTAGGGAACCCTCATTCGTTTGATGAGAGCCAGTATTGGTTCGACCTCTTTGAGGAAAAGTCTTAACTTGGTGAACAATAGTAAGTCCTCAGTTTCATAGGCACAGGACAACCATTTGTATTTTAACATGTTTCATTACGTCGTCACTGACTAGGTCCAGGTAGAGGATGTTACGAGAGACTATCTTGTCTTGACATAAGTGCTTATGTGAATGTGTATGAGTCAATCGGGGCATTCTTCAATCCATGTTATGATTTGTATGATTTTTGTTCATATGTTTTTTGATAGATTCAATAGATTAGTTCATTTCATTTGGCATGAGACTCCATTTTTTGTGTTGCATTGTTTTTTGCATTAGAGTCTAGCTTAGTTGCTTGAGGACAAGCAAAGGTTCGGTTTGGGGAGTTTGATGGACGTGTATTTTACACTTTCATTCGAGTCTTTTTTCACCAATTTAGCTATCCTCTATGTTAATTTAGCTATATTTTAGTGCATTTTATTAGAATAGTGTCACGTTTCCCTTTAGTTTGTATTTTACAGGTTTTGGGTGAAAAACGAGGTTTTCCGGGCAATTATATTGAAATGGACGAGGAATTGGTGTTCCGAAGGCCTTTTTGGAGTATCTAGAAGATTCCAGATAGGATTTGAAGTCTAGGGGTCGAGTCTGAAGGCTAAAAGGTCACTAGAAGGCAAAAACCGAGTCCGAAAAGGAAAAGAAATCCAAAAAGGCGTCGAAAATACAACAATAGCCGACTGGAGGTCCAGGGCGATTCGCCCGGGACGTGGAGCGAACCGCCTCACACCAGGCGATTCGCCCCACACCTGCCGAATACCTATATATAGTTGCTCAGTTTTCTCCATTTTTCATACTTTCTCAGACCTTTTCTCTCACCTTTCTGATTAGTTTTAGGTAGGAATTCTCCAGAGCCAGTTCCGGGGATTCTTAGCATAGGAGACACTTTTTCTTATCGTTTTGGAGCTTGTAAGATCGCGATTCTTCGGAGATTGACAACCTTCGGTAACATTATATCTTACAGTTTTTCTATTCATATTTATTTATCTTTCAACATGTTTTCATTCAATCTTCTATGATTTCTGTTGATTGCATGCCATCTATGAGTAGCTAAATTTATCGTTGGTGATAGTATGTGATTTCTTAGTGAAGGGTTAATAATTATGCTGATGGCGGTAAAGCGAATCAGACTTTGAGTTATTGCTTTATTTCTTTGATCTATCTAAAACCTCTATCTTCGTAGTGTTGAATAATAACGGAACACAATTGGACAATTCATTAATCAAAGATCTCTATGCAAAACGATCGGGTACTTCATGCATGATTATTAACCTGCTATGCTTTGAATGATCATACTATCACTAACCTCCATTATCTGATAAGAAAAACCTGTGCTAAGTAGTTTGTTGATTTTATATTTTAAGTTAGATTAGATAGAGATAGTTATAGTCCTTAGAGATCGACACTCGAGGTTATTTTACTGCTACACCACGGTTTTCATTGTAGTTGTGAATTGCCTTTGGCTAAATACAAATTTACTTGATTAATTAGAATCTGACAAATTCCGGTTCATCAGCAACACAACTGGGAAGGCCCCTACATGATAGTTGAAGCAAGGTCCAATGGAAGCTACCGTCTCCAAGACATGGAAGGAAGAGTGTTGAAGAACCCATGGAGTACCTCCAACCTCTAGAGGTTCTATGCCTAAGGTGTATGAGAAACAAACTTTTTGAAGAGCTCCTGTGAAAGGCCCCGATTCTTGGATCGAGAGGGATCCCTCACAAGGGTGTGTGAGAAGTACCCTCATCTTTTTGGTTTAATTCTTAGGAAGTAAAAGTTCGAAGTAGAGCAAACTTTGAAGTATGGAAAAGTTGTAAGAAAGCAGGCCATGAAGCCCACCATTGTAATTGAATTTATGACAAATCAATGCAATACATATCTTTCAACAAGAAAGTGTTAAGATGAAGCTTTATATTTCCTAAAGTTCAACCATAAATATAGAAAAGAGATGCTCGATCTAATTCCAAGTCATATCCTTCTCGATCCTTCTCAGAGAAAAGAGATGCTCGACCTACTTCCAAGTCATCTCCTTCTCGATCCTTCTCAAAGAAAAGAGGACTCGATTATCGATGATCCGGACCTCATCGATCTGTGTACTCCTCGATTCATCGGCCAGATCCTTTAAAGAAAAGGATTCGAGGAGAGTAATGAGAAGCAACTAACAACTCAGATCGAGAAACAAGGTTCCTACACTTAGGAATTTTTCGAGTGTGTTATCTAATCTACTTAGATTTTTTCAGTTCTTGAGAAGAGCGAGGACAATACTTCCTCGATCGTGGTGTCGTGCAAAGTACCTACTCTAACCAAGTTCTACGTCATAACTACATGGAGTTAGTAAAATGCATAAGTATAAAATAGTAGAACGAGAACTAAAGAACATTGGATTGAAAGATTGAGGAGAAAGCATTTGTCAAATTACACTACAGATGAGTTCGAACAGGTGCCACAAGGGGCCGAATGGAAAGCATAAAAAGAAAAATTGTTCAGAGAAAACTTCAAGGAAAAAAGTACAACATCACCGAGCATACTCGGGCTTCATATCTTCAGAGGCTCCCTGGTTCAACAAGTCCGGCTGGTAGTGAAGTCGCTCTGAGTGACCGGAATGTTGCTAGTCGATGCACCTCCTCGTTTGGGGCTCTACAAAGAGTGCACATTTCCATCGCTATCCTTCTCGCGAGCCTCCTTAATAGCATTGGCATAAGTTATCAGCTCCGGCTCCACAAAGCCCTCTTCGCGCCCCATAACCGGCTGGTTTATTTGAACCCAATCTGCATTGCGAAGAGGATCCTTCTCGGAAGGAAGAAGCACCCCGGCCCTTAAACACTCAGCAACCCACCGCGTAAGATAAGAGGGCTTACTTGGGTATGACACCTCCGGATCGGTGACCAGCTCCCCGAATTCACAGGCATGATGCATTTCATCGGTCGGAACCTCGTCGGGATATCGAGACATGTCCTCTCTCCGACGACCTGCATGCATGTCCTCCGCGCTTCCACATCAAAATCTTGGGGAAGAAGGTCGATCCATTTTAGCTGCCCGATGCAGGAAAAGTAGCCCTCCTCGCGCGCTGAATCCATGATGTCTTAGGTGGCCAGCTTATAAGTTGCAGAATCCATGAAGACCGAGCAGTCTCTAGCCGACTACCGAGCAGGAAGGACAACACACTATCCTTGAATTTCTGCATACAGAGCGACAAGGTCGCATAGCCGCCATTATAACCCTGGGTCCTCTGCTTCTCCCGAGCCAACTCTTTTTCGAGCTGATCAACCTTAGCATGAGCCTTACTTACCTCATCGCCAACCACTTTGTTCTTGGCCTTCTCGGCCTCCACACTCTTCTCTAGCTCCTCGATCAGCTGATTGATGTCAGACCGATCAGCTGCTACATGGCCATAGGATTCTTTAAGGCTCTCGAGCTGCAAAGAAAGATAGAGGTTAGAACATTGTCAATAGTTCAAAGGAGCGAGAAGCGAAAGAAGTAACTTGCACAGTTTAAAAGAAGGTACCTGCAACACGCAGAGGCTAAGCTCATGAGCACGATCCAAGTCGGATAGCTGAACCAGAGGCTAAGCTCATGAGCACGATCCAAGTCGGATAGCTGAACCAGACGTTTTATTTCGGAATCCTTGTCGATCTCCATAGCCTTACCCCTTTTGCGAGCGGGCTCATCGGTCCCACCAAGGTTTAAAAGCCTCTTCGAACCGGCTTTCTTTTGGGGAACGACCTTCTCTTTAGGCTGCTTCTCGGGGTTGCCACCCGCACCTTCGTCGGCCGTTTTTTGAGCCGCCGCATCTTCCTCGGCCTTTTTTAGCGCCTCAACCTGGTCCTCGATTGCAACAAGCCCCTCACGCACAAGGGTATCGCGATGCTAGACTGCGCTCTTCGGGTTGGTGATGTCTAAAGAACCGAGGATCTTGGTATTCTTTCCAGCAAGGCGTTGCTTCCTTCTCTGTTCCTCTTTCGCCTCAAGTGTCTTCGACATTATCCAATGGAACCAGTAATATGCAAGTTCAAAAAGTTAGACGAGCGAACAGTACCAATACATCATAAAAGAAGTTGGAAAAATATCTACAAACGCAAGTAATGGCATTCGAAACATGGTCCTCGAGATAGTTACCGAAGAGGACATCATCGGTATAAGTTGAACCCTTGTATCCAGTATAGACGGGAGGAGAGAGACCGGCCAGGTAAGGGAGAGGTTGCAACACTAAACCCCAATAGAAGTATTTCTCCGGGTCCTCGCGCGAGTTCTTTTCCTCGAGCTCCAAGACCCAAGGATCTATCTCAACTGGAAGAGGGTACCTCTCCGAAATAGGTCCTCGGTAAAAGTGCTTCGGCACTCCCCACTCTGCCTCCTCGTCAATCATTTCGGGAAGCTTCTTCTTTTTCACATAGATATATCTATGGAACCATTTATAGCCCGAGGACGTAGGACCATCCATGATGAAGCCAAAGCCGAGTCGAGCATTAAAGTAGTAAAAGTATTGATTTCCCGAGCTCATCGAGACCCGGAAGAGCTGGTCGAAGTTATGAAAGTTCACACGAATCCTAAGCTTCTTAAAAAATACGTCGAAGCATATGAGAGTGCCGAAAGCACTCGGGAGGAGTTGCCACGGCGCGATCCCAAATTGACTGATAATATCCTTGGAAGGATCACAAAAGGGAAGGATCCATCCTCGATCAAGCGACAAGAGATGCACGATCATATAGCCCGGAGGTGCATTGTAAAAAGTTTGGTTGTGCTTGGGCGCGAGGATGTCGATTATCTTCTTCTTCAATATGTATTTCCGTTTAATAGAAGGAATCTCATCTTCCTTAACGGTGGAAGCCGTCGTCGGGATCATCCCATCTTCATTTTTCTCGCCCTCCGGATCGGGGAGGTTGACATCGAGGATCCCCCGTGTGAATTTCTTCCCACTAGCAACATTAATCTTGTTGGGAAACTTGTAATTTTGATGAGCAATTAACCATGCTAAATTAAGGAAAGTCCAGTAACTAGTACTCTTAAGGTCCATAGGAATTTAGAATTTTAAGGACATTGTAAAAGAGGAACGTTTGCTAAAAGACTTATTGTAGGTACTAGTTAGGTTCTTAAGCTTGCTGATGATGTACTTTGTTTTTAAAAACGAACTATTGAAGACCTAGAACCACTCAGAAAGTTGAAGATTCGAAGACTGAAGACTTAGAAGAATTCTGAGAAAGGTATCTACAAAGGCACATGTTGCTTCAGAAAGTGAGATTTTCAGCAACAACTTGCATAAGTAAAAATCTATATGACATAGTAGGTTGTGCTTGCTGAAACTGAGACTGACCACTTGCTGACAACATATGTGACCTCCTTGCTGAAGAGTACTTGCATTTTGGCTCCAACGTTCATATTTGAATTTGATTCAAAGAACATTAAATGCAAAGTAGGCACGAGAAGAACATGAATACAAGAAGACAAATGAAGGACGCTGCTGAAAGTACAAAAGCAAGATAGTGACATCTTATGCTACAAAGCCTTAGAATTTGAATTTCAAACGGCTCCCTTGAGACACTATAAATAGAGGTCATCAGGCAAGAGTAGAAGGTGTGTCAACAACGTGATCAAATTCTCACTTGTGCTTTAAACACTCAAGAGTAGAAGGTGTGTCAACAACATGATCTACTCTCTACTGCCTATTGATCCGTTCCAAGACTTAAGCTTGAAACAAAAGTTACTTGTGAAGAAGTAGAACATTCACGGCTAAGAAATTAGTTAAGTGTTCTTTCTTTGGAACAAGAACAAGTCTTGACACCAGAAATAATCAAACTTGCTTACTGCAAAGTATTACAAGTTGTGTTTCTTTAGATAACTTGTTATAGCTGAAAAATTATACTCAAGTCATCTCATCCCAAACCTCTCTAACTGATAAACACCCTTTTCAGGCGTGAAATTCAGGGGGAATTAATCAAGCATAGTGTTGCTGATTATAAGTCCCAAGTTTGGTGGAGAACAAGGTTATAGTTCTCTAGTTTATGTTGGAAACAAAGCAAGTGTGCTTTTGTTGGTCCCTTTTGTAAGAAAATATGGTCAGAGTTACCCCTACGGTACGCAGCGGAATTTCAAAATTTTTCTTAACATACAGGTTAATTGATTATGCATATGTCGTATATATATAAACACGTCAATTAGAAGACTAACCTTACTTCCAAAGCAGCTTCCAAGTCTTCGTAATATTCCGGTGTATCTTCTCCTTCGTCGAAGTCGAAGATATCTACAATACTCTGTATATCTGCAAGACAATAAGAGTTAGTTTCCAGCTCCTAGAACCTCAACCTTGGTATCCACAGATGAACAACCTATCGGAAGAATGCTAGGATATTCTTTGTGTGACCAAGAAGACGGAGCGGCAATTCCTCCGGTGGTGGCGTGCGCGCGCGGGTGGCTAAGAGGAGGCGAGAGTTTTTATTTTCTCTAAGAAAACTGGGTAGAATGACTGTCAAAGTCTATGTCAAAAACTCTCTAATAGTCTACTATATATAGTAGTCTATAGAAGCCTAAAGCATAAGCAATTAGACTTCGTAAAGGAATAAGAATCTAATTCTTATCGCACAAGGAAACCAATATCAAGTCTAGATTCATTCCCAATCAAATCAAAACTCATTCAGGAAAATCTAACTTATCCCTTAGACTTGTAATAGAGGAGTCGAACTCCTTCCCCTCATCCATAACGCGCGCGCGCGTCTCCTAGGGATAGTAGGTGGGTCCCGATTTTGGGACCCACTTATAGTTCTAAGGCAATTCAAACTCCAAGTAGATTTTGCCATGTGCATATGTTAATTCTAAATTAACATATCCTTTCTAATCAAACCTCCATTATATTTCCAAAATATAATCTTTAATTGTATTTACATAAAATACAATTAATTAGCCAATTCAATTAATAATTCCAAACCATTAATTGAGCCACAAAATATTATAATTAATTCCAAATCAATTATAATCCATCAATCACAATTAATTCCAAATTAATTGCGATTCCATCTTCAAGCATATTCTGATAGACTGAATCACCACATAGTGTGACCCGCCTCACCGTATTAAGCAAGTCCTAGACTAGGCAACATGGAATTCCTAGACGGTTCCATTTGCAATATTAATACGTGAGGACGTTTGAGAGGTTTCTCAAAGCTAACCCTTTCGTTGCGAAGCCTGTTGCGCTCAACGCGGCGATGGTAACGTCCCTTCATCTGACTTGCTCGAATGTATCTAGGATCGATGAAGTGTCTATCCCAATAATACACCCACGGGCGTCTCAGGGAGTTGCTTGGTTAAGATATACTTATGACCATCATAATATATCATTTGCACTGGCCAGTGACTTTACCAACACAACTATGCAGACTATGAGCAGTGCTCTCCTGTGCTACACTTGAGAGATGAATCCTTCACAGAATCACTTATCACCTCCATTTGTATTTAGCCATAATCCTGGATCGTGTCTTAGGTCAGCTGCTTATTCAGAGCTGACATCGACGGGTCCACCAAGGATATGGTGCAACAAATGTGATGATAAAGTCCTGTAAGTACAAAGGATGAATGGCATCACTTCGACAACTCACCGGTTCCCATAGACACGTCGGTGTAGAGTATACATCGATGGGAGTGTGCGGTGGGTACTTTCATTGTTCGATAAAGCTTCTTCGAACAACTATGCGCAGTTATGGGAACGTTTCTCGATTGTCCAACAATCCGTTCCGTGGCCGTGGGATCGGCTCACACTTGCTCCAATAAGTATAACCTCCACGTATACTAGTCTTTTCAGGTTCATTCAGACCCCACATCCGAGATGAACCACGACTAGGGAGAGTTTGGGATAGATGATAACTCACATAGCTCCCACTAACTGTGTGATCGGTCATCTATCCGAGGGGACATGTTTAATATCAATATAGACATTAATAAAGATATGACATGCTGCAGCCTGGTGTAATATAAATATGAAAGCGATATTCAATAGTAAAATGCAACAAACATATATTATATTACGTTGACCTGTGTAATAGTACATATATGCCCTCTATAAGGGCACCATGCCCTTAGTAAGGACTGTCTCTAGGACATATACACTATCAATCTCCCATTTGGACTAGAGCCAGTCACCTTTATGCCTAATGCCCAGATTAGCATAATGTCTTAAGTGGACTTCCAATGATAAGACCTTGGTGAAAGGATCTGCCACGTTGTCCGTGGTAGAGACACGTTCTATACTAACTTCTCCTCTATCGTTAATCTCACGTATAACGTGATATTTTCTAAGTACATGTTTGTTCTTGTTTGTAGATCTAGGCTCCCTAGCTTGAGCGACGGCGTCTGTATTGTCACAATAAATCGTTATTGGACTGGGAGTAGGAACAACCCTCAATTCCTTCAAGAACTCTGAAATCCAGACAGCTTCTTTCGATGCTTCTGATGCAGCAATGTACTCGGCCTCTGTGGATGAGTCAGCAACCGTGGCTTGCTTAGAGCTCTTCCAACAGACAGCTCCTCCGTTCAATTTGAATACGTATCCGGTCTGTGACTTAAAGTCATCAGGATCTGATTCAAATGCAGCGTCGACATACCCAGACATCTTTAATTCTGGTTCTCCACCAAATACCAAGAACATCTCTTTAGTCCGTCTAAGGTACTTAAGAATGTTCTTCACAGCAGTCCAGTGAGGTACTCCTGGATTCTGTTGGTGTCGACAAGTGACACTAAGCGCATATGCCACATCGGGCCTTGTGCAATTCATTGCATACATTATAGACCCTACTGCCGAAGCATAGGGCACGCGACTCATTGCATTTCTTTCTTCATCAGTTTTAGGACCATCCTTAACTGATAAGACAATCCCATGCCTAGCTGGGAGAAAGCCTCTCTTTGAGTCGTCCATCTTATAACGCTTCAGTATTTTGTCGATGTAGGTGGACTGTGTCATCCCTAACATCCTCTTGGATCTATCTCTAAAGATCTTGATCCCTAGGATGTAGTTCGCTTCACCCAAGTCCTTCATCGAGAAGGTACTTGATAACCAAACTTTAGTCTCTTCTAGCATAGAGACATTGTTTCCCATGATCAAAATGTCATCTACATAAATGATCATGAAAACAACTCCTTTGTCGCTGTGTCTCGCGTAGACACAGGGATCTTCCTTGCTTCTGATGAAGTCAAACGATTTGACAGCTTCATTAAAGCGGATATTCCAGCTCCTTGACGCTTGCTTTAGCCCATAGATGGATCTTTGTAATTTGCATACAGCAGTTGGTCTGGTTTTACTAATAAAACCTTCCGGCTGTACCATATAGACTTCTTCCTCAAGGTTGCCATTAAGGAAGGCTGTCTTTACATCCATCTGCCAGATTTCATAATCATAGTAGGCAGCTATCGCAAGTAGAATTGTAATGGACTTCAATTTTGATACCGGTGAAAAGGTTTCATCGTAATCGATGCCATACCTTTGCGTGTAGCCTTTCGCCACAAGCCTAGCTTTGTGCGTTTGTACCTTGCCATCGGCATCTGTCTTTCGTTTAAAGACCCATTTGCACCCAATTGGTCTAACCCCTTGGGGCAAGTCTACCAAGTTCCAAACATGGTTCTGGTACATTGAATCCATTTCTAATTCCATGGCCTCTTGCCATTTGTCTGAGTCAATATCAATTATTGCCTCTTTGTAGGTCTCGGGATCTTCTTGATCTGATAAACCGACATCAAGGTCACTGATGTCTTCTATCATAAGGCTTTGCTTCTGAGGTCCTCTAAGGATCCTCTTCGACCTACGGAGCTCGACTTGTTCTGGTGCTTTTCTTTTCTGGCTTCGTGTAACACAAACATTATCAGTGGGTACTGATGCAGCTGGTCATTGGGTGCGACCCTGTTCCCTTGCGGGAGGCTGCTCTTGTGCAACTTGTTGCACAGGTTGGTTGACAACGGGTTCTATTGGTGTGGTTTCAACTGTTGATCTAATCACAGGACTCCCACTGACTATGACATGCCTAGCAAGTGTCATATCATCACCCTTGTCTGCTTCGAAAGCTCCCAGTGAACTTGAGTCCAAATCAGAAGATTTAGAGATCTCATGTTCGCGCGTGTGAAAGTCTTGAATGTCTTCAAGTTCTATCATATCATCTAACCTCTCTTCTTCGAGGTATTCAGCTTCTAAAAACTTCACATTTCTAGACACGATCACCTTGTGATCTTCAGCATGATAGAATTCATAGCCTCTCGTCTGACGAGGATAGCCTATGAAATGCACTTTGACACCCTTGGCATCTAACTTATCAGTGAGCATCAACTTGACTATCGCAGGACAGCCCCGAGGTCTAAGATAGCCTAGTGAAGGCTTCTTTCTCTTCCATAACTCATAAGGAGTTTTCTCCACTGATTTATATGGTACACGGTTCAGAATGTAGATTGCAGTTTGTAGTGCATATCCCCACAGATACTTTGGAAGAGTTGAGAATCCAATCATTGATCTTACCATGTCTAACAGGGTTCGATTCCTCCTCTCAGACACACCGTTTAACTGTGGTGTTCCAGGAGGAGTCCATTGCGATTGAATCCCATTTCCTTCAAGTAATCGATAAATTCTTCACTAAGGTATTCACCTCCTCGATCTGATCGAAGAGTGACTATCCTTAGGTTCAATTCATTCTCGACCTTGTTCCTAAACTCCTTGAATTTCCCAAAGGTCTCGGATTTATTCTTCATAAGATAAATATATCCATACCTTGATAAACCGTCAGTAAAGGTAACGAAGTAAGGATAACCCCCACGCGCATGGACTTTAAACGGTCCACATACATCGGTATGTATGAGCTCTAAGCAGCGAGTGGCACGAACACCTTGTCCAACAAAAGGTTTGTTCGTCATCTTACCCTTAACACTAGATTCACATGTACCATATGATTCGAAATCAAATGGTTCTAAGTAGTCCAACTTCCTTAGTCTTTGAATCCGTGTTTCATTGATATGGCCTAGCCGACAATGCCATAGATAAGATAGATTATTCTTCTTACTTGAAGACGGTTGTTTGTTATGTATTTGAAATAAAGGTAGACTACTTTGCAAAATATATAAGCCATTCACCAAGCGAGCCTTTCCATAATACTGATCATTTAATGAAAAATAACAAGTATTATTCGCAAATCGAAAGGAAAAACCCATATTGTCTAACAATGGAATGGAAATAATATTTCTGACAATGGATGGAATAAAATAAACATTATCAAGTTCTAAACATTGTCCCGAAGGTAAATCTATCTTGTTGCGTCCAACGCGTTTGGCCTCAACTGGATTGCCGTTCCCAACATGCAAGTCGATTTCACCTTGCTTGACTAGCCTGTGATCAATTAGCCCCTACACATTATTACAAATGTGTGAGCCACAGGTTGTATCTAATACCCAACCATTGGAGTCAAAAGTAGTCATGTTCATTTCAATAACAAACATACCTGAGCCAAAAGCCGATGACTTCTTGGCTTGATCTGCCCTAAGCTTTGGGCAATCTTTCTTCCAATGTCCTTTCTGCTTACAGAAAAGACATTCATCTGTGCGCACCGTTCCGCTTCTCTTGAACTTCTTTTTCTGGTTCGGACGCTTTGGCTTATCACTCCAAGTGTTAGCCTTGGCTCCCGACTTTCCCTTACCCTTAGCACCTTTGCTTTTCGGGTTTGAGTTAGACAGTTGCCCAACAAGCATGATCGACTTTTCCTTCTTAGGAAGAGTTTGATCATATGTCTTCAGTAGATTATGAAGTTCAGGCAGTGTCACGTCCTTCGCATTCATCGTGTAATTAATGATGAACTGCGAATACGAACTCGGCAATGATTGAAGGACAAAGATCACCATGATCTTGTTCTCTAGCTTAACGCCGGCATCAGCAAGCTTTTCAAAGAGACCAATCATTTTGAGAACATGCTCAGACATGTTCCCTCCTTCACTGAGCTTGCATCTGTGTATGTCTTTGATCAAATCAAATTCAACACTTCTAGCTGTCGTCTTAAAGAGCGACTCAAGATGCTTTAACATCTCATACGGCAACATGCTTTCATGTTGCCTCTGCAGCTCATTGCTCATTGCCGCCATCATAATACACTGCGCGGATTTAGCATCCTCAAGATGCTTATCAGACCTTGCCTTATTGGCTTGATTCCAAGCAGCAACGTGATCGGCAGTCTGATTTTCGGGGCACACGGGAATGACCTCGTCCAAGACGTACTCAATCTTTTCGTACCTCAGCACCAAACGTATATTCCTGATCCAATCTAGGAAGTTTGGTCCGGTTAAAATTTGCTTCTCCAAGACAGCACGGAGCGAGATACTCGCCATATCTAATATCCTAAGGAGAAATAATATAGAACGAAAACAATAAATCAACTATTGAAATATTATTTCTAAATACACAGTCAACATAACTAAACAACAAGGTCCTTTAGCTGTTCAGCTCCCACTATTTTCACATATGCTTGCCCCCACAGCAAACATACGGGTAATGTCCAACAAGTTACCGTAGTGGCCAAGATCCAAATCCATATTATGTTATACTCCAACGGGGGCTGGTCGCATAGCATAATATGACCGGTAGGACTAGTAAGACTATCCAATTGCGTCACGCAACTCTTGGTTGTTAAATCTAATTTAACCCGATGCCCTACATATTGTACCTATCGAGGTCGCTAGATACAATATGCAGTAAGTCATAACCATAGGCTTACTCTAATCTGACGATTACTGCGAGTCTGTAAGACGAGGTCGCCAATACAAGAAAACGCAATGAAAGTTCAGAATTAAAGCACCCTAGGGAAAGCATCTCAGAAATACATACATGTATATATTTCTGTACTTATATTGGTTGGGGCTTGTAGCTTGAGGGTTGTTATTAGTCATCTACAAACAAATAAGGGCGCCGCCTACCCATCATGCATGAACGGTCTACACGTAATGGATGCTGCATATCCATTCTAGTTCTAAACGCGGTCAAGCACATAATGGGTGCCACCTACCCATACATAAATATGCGGTCCGACATATAAGAGGGCGCCGCCTACCCTCGCATGCATAGCGGTCGAACGGATGTAAAAAACATGGTATTTAAACATGCATTGTCAAACAATAGCATATTGAGCATACGAAACAAGTAGTAGCCTATGTGGATGACAAAAGACTTCATAATTTCATTATGAAAATTATAATCCCATACTTATAATCTCTATGAAATAATTGAAAATTTGGACTAGATTGAATATTCGAAAATTCTATTGACCAAGTAGTAATTTTCGAAAACCCGAAGGACTTAATTGTAATTTTAAAAACCTTGGAGGTGTTAAATCTAAAATTCAAAAGTAGAAGGACTAATTTGCAATAAACAATAAATTGATAAATTACAAATAAGCCCTTTAACTTTATACTAATTAAATCTAACGCCTCTCGTTTAAAATAATTACAATTAAATCATATTTATATTCCAAATATAAAATTCAATCCTCAAAACTTTCAAAATTCGATTTTGGGTCCAACCCGAAAATATATATAATTTTTTTTTTTTAAACGTGGGACGGGACCCGTCCCCAGGGTACCGGCGTCATGGCCCCCGAGCGACCGGCGCCCGCAGCACGCGGGAACCGGCGCTTCGGGGTGCAGGCGCCCGGTGAAAATTATATAAAAAACAAAACTTTTGAAAATCGAATTTATCATAGAATCAATTGCATCCACATATCTACAAAATCATACAATACATATACGTATATACGTAATCAATTAACTTGGCTCTGATACCACTGTAAGAAAATATGGTCAGAGTTACCCCTAGGGTACGCAGCGGAATTTCAAAAAATTTCTTAACATACAGGTTAATTGATTATGCATATGTCGTATATATATAAACACGTCAATTAGAAGACTAACCTTACTTCCAAAGCAGCTTCCAAGTCTTCGTAATATTCCGGTGTATCTTCTCCTTCGTCGAAGTCGAAGATATCTACAATACTCTGTATATCTGCAAGACAATAAGAGTTAGTTTCCAGCTCCTAGAACCTCAACCTTGGTATCCACGGATGAACAGCCTATCGGAAGAATGCTAGGATATTCTTTGTGTGACCAAGAAGACGGGGCGGCAATTCCTCCAGTGGTGGCGTGCGCGCGCGGGTGGCTAAGAGGAGGGGAGAGTTTTTATTTTCTCTAACAAAACTGGGTAGAATGACTGTTAAAGTCTATGTCAAAAACTCTCTAATAGTCTACTATATATAGTAGTCTATAGAAGCCTAAAGCATAAGCAATTAGACTTCGTAAAGGAATAAGAATCTAATTCTTATCGCACAAGGAAACCAATATCAAGTCTAGATTCATTCCCAATCAAATCAAAACTCAATCAGGAAAATCTAACTTATCCCTTGGACTTGTAATAGAGGAGTCGAACTCCTTCCCCTCATCCATCACGCGCGCGCGCGCGTCTCCTAGGGATAGTAGGTGGGTCCCGATTTTGGGACCCACTTATAGTTCTAAGGCAATTCAAACTCCAAGTAGATTTTGCCATGTGCATATGTTAATTCTAAATTAACATATCCTTTCTAATCAAACCTCCATTATATTTCCAAAATATAATCTTTAATTGTATTTACATAAAATACAATTAATTAGCCAATTCAATTAATAATTCCAAACCATTAATTGAGCCACAAAATATTATAATTAATTCCAAATCAATTATAATCCATCAATCACAATTAATTCCAAATTAATTGCGATTCCATCTTCAAGGATATTCTGATAGACTGAATCACCACATAGTGTGACCCGCCTCACCGTATTAAGCAAGTCCTAGACTAGGCAACATGGAATTCCTAGACGGTTCCATTTGCAATATTAATACGTGAGGACGTTTGAGAGGTTCTCAAAGCTAACCCTTTGATGCGAAGCGTGTTGCGCTCAACGCGGCGATGGTAACGTCCCTTCATCTGACTTGCTCGAATGTATCTAGGATCGATGAAGTGTCTATCCCAATAATACATCAACGGGCGTCTCAGGGAGTTGCTTGGTTAAGATATACTTATGACCATCATAATATATCATTTGCACTGGCCAGTGACTTTACCAACACAACTATGCAGACTATGAGCAGTGCTCTCCTGTGCTACACTTGAGAGATGAATCCTCACAGAATCACTTATCACCCCCATTTGTATTTAGCCATAATTCTGGATCGTGTCTTAGGTCAGCTGCTTATTCAGAGCTGACATCGACGGGTCCACCAAGGATATGGGCAACAATGATGATAAAGTCCTGTAAGTACAAAGGACGAATGGCATCACTTCGACAACTCACCGGTTCCCATAGACACGTCGGTGTAGAGTATACATCGATGGGAGTGTCCGGTGGGTACTTCCATTGTTCGATAAAGCTTCTTCGAACAACTATGCGCAGTTATGGGAACGTTTCTCGATTGTCCAACAATCCGTTCCGTGGCCGTGGGATCGGCTCACACTTGCTCCAACAAGTATAACCTCCACGCATACTAGTCTTGTCAGGTTCATTCAGACCCCCACATCCGAGATGAACCACGACTAGGAGAGTTTGGGATAGATGATAACTCACATAGCTCCCACTAACTGTGTGATCGGTCATCTATCCGAGGGGACATGTTTAATATCAATACAGACAGTAATAAAGATATGACATGCTGCAGCCTGGTGTAATATAAATATGAAAGCGATACTCAATAGTAAAATGCAACAAACATATATTATATTACGTTGACCTGTGTAATAGTACATATATGCCCTCTATAAGGGCACCATGCCCTTAGTAAGGACTGTCTCTAGGACATATACACTATCACCTTTAAACAACAAGAAAAGACTAGGGGGGGGGGGTGAATAGTCTTTTCAAACTTTCGTCGTTTAAAAACTTTCTGAGCAAGGACTTATTACTTTTCAGTAATGAGGTTGCTGATACTTAACTTTCTCAGCAAGCGCAAGTTACTTTCAGTAACGAGTTTTGCTGATACTTAAAATCAGAGAGCGGAAGTCTTTGATACAATAGTGCTTTTTCAGTAAGTGATAGTTTCAGCAAGTGAACGGAGTGATTGTGTACAGAAAGATATGCTTTGCTGAAAATTAAATGCAGTAAGTAAATCACACAAACACTTTTATAGTGGTATCTGAGAGTGGCGTAATCTCTCAACTAATCCACTTTATCCTTTCTAGGACTGAATCCACTAAGATAAGTTTGAGGTTCCTTACAACACCTATCTAGAGCGATTCAAATAGAAACCAAAGCACACTTGCTTCGTTACCAACCTAACTAGAGAACGAAACCTTGTTCTCCACCAAACTTGGGACTTTTAATCAGCAACTCTATGCTCGATTAAGTTCCCCCTGAATTTCACGCCTGAAAGGGTGTATTTTCAATTAGAGAGGTTTGGGATGAGATGACTTGATTATAACTTATTCAGCTACAACAAGTAATCTAAGAAACAAAACTTCGAATACTTTGCAGTAAACAAGTCTGATTGTTTCTGGTGTCAAGACTTGTTCTTGTTCGAAAGAAAAACACTTAACTAATTTCTTAGTCGTGTATGTTCTACTTCTTCACAAGTAGCTTTTTCAAGCTTTAAGTCTTGGAACGGATCAACGGCAGTAAAGAGTGTTTGAAGGGTATGTGAGTTTAAGCACAAGTGAGAGTTTGATCACATTGTTGACACACTTCAACTCTTTGCCGGATGACTCTATTTATAGTGAATCAAGGCAGCCGTTTGAATTCAAATTCTAAGGCTTTGTTCCTTAAGATGTCATTATCTTGCTTTTGTACTTTCAGCAGCGTCCTTTATTTGTCTTCTAGTCTTCATGTTTTTCGCGTGCATGCTTTGCATTTAATGTTCATCTGAATGAGATTCAAACATGAACGTTGGAGCGCAAATGCAAGTACTATCAAAGGAGGTCACGTATGTTTTTTCACCAAGTGGTCAGTCTCAGTTTCAGCAAGCACAACCTACTCTGTCATTTAGATTTTCACTTATGCAAGTTGTTGTTGAAGTTTCCACTTTTAGCAACATGTGCCTTTGTAGATACCAGTCTTCAGAAATCTTCTAGTCTTCAGTCTTCGAATTCTTCAAGTTTCTGAACGGTTCTAAATGCTTCAATAGTTTGTTTGTGTAAACAAATACATCATCAGCAAATGCTTCAATAGGTTGTTTTTCTTTTCAAAAAAAACAGATACATCATAACGGTAAAACAAACCTATCTAGCACCTACTCTAAGTCTTAAGCAAACGTTCCTCTTTTACAATGTCCTTAAAATTCTAAATTCCTATGGACCTTAAGAGTACTAGTTACTGGACTTTCCTTAATTTAACATGGTTAATTGCTCATCAAAATTACAAGTTTCCTAACAAATTTTCCCCTTTTGATGTTGCAATCCATGGCTAATTAATTTTTACCCTTTTAGAGGTTTCTGATGTTTGAATAAATCAGTTGATTATTCAGGCATACTTGAATAATATACAGTAAGCATAAGTAGATTGCATATAAAAAAACCAATAAGGCAAAAGCTTTATTGCTGATAGTTATCTTTCAGTAAGTTTACAAGAAAGTACAGAGATAACTACACAAAGTCCACAAGCAAAACTAAACAAAGCTTTACAAGGACTTAAGCTCTTCACAGCAGAAGAGTTTCCGCAGAATCTCCCTTACACTCTTCTCAGCAAGTGCAGAAAATTCCACACAATCCTTTTCGAATCTTCAAGTAGCTTCGGACTTCAAGCTGAATGATCCTTTGCGTTCTTGAAGGCAGTATAATGATGTTTTTCAACATTCATTTCTTTGTAGTGCAACACACCCACAAGTGCATGCCTGTGACCCTTTACAACAAGAAAAGACTAGAGGGGGGGGGGGGGTGGTAATAGTCCTTTTCAAACTTTCGTGCGTTTAAAAACTTTCTCACCAAGTACTTACTACTTTTCAGTAATGATTTGCTGATACTTAACTTTCTCACAAGCGTAAGTTACTTTACAGTAAATTGGCGTTGCTGAATACTTAAAATCAGAGAGCGGAAGCGTCTTGATACAATAAGTGTTTTTTCAGCAAGTAAATGTTTCAGCAAGTGAAGGGAGTGACTGTGTACAGACAGATATGAGTGCTGAAAGCGAAATAAAGAAAGTAAATCACACAAACACTTTTAT
>CM051455.1:87088572-87119107 GCA_028274465.1 Plantago ovata | reverse complement strand
AATGTGCCTAAAAACTGCCTTCTTCGCTAACGGCAATGTGTATTGCTTCAACTTGGCCATTTGGTCTTAAGAACGCCGGAGCGACCACCAAAGGTGGTTAAACAAGATGTTCAAGGAAGAGCTAGGTAAAACGATGGAATATATGTCGATGACATGCTCCAAGAGCAAGACCGAGAGCAAATGTAGGGTACCTGGCAAAGTGCTTCTCAATCTTGAAAAGTATGGCATGAAGCTCAACCCGGCGAAGTGTACCCTTTGGAGTCAAAGGGGGGAAGTTCCTCGGCTACATGGTGACAGAAAGAGGAATAGAAGCAAACCCCGAAAAGATAAAGGCCATTCTCGATCTTCCCCAACCTCAGTCCATCATGAGGTGCAACAATTGGTCGGAAAATCAATTGCATTGAAGTATTCATCTCAAGTCCGCCGAGAAAATTTACCCTTTTTCAAGGTATGAGAAAGAGCAGCCACTTCGAGTGGACAAAGGAGTGCGAGAAGCTTCGAGAAGCTGAAAGATACCTACTCGCTCCTCCTCTTTGTCAAAACCGTGGACGGAGAGGTACTCTATTTGTACTAGCAGCAACCGGGGAAGCTATCAGCTCGGTTTTGGTGCGAATCCAAGGAACGACCACTTGCCCATCTACTACTTGAGCAAAGTACTTGCCGGGGCTGAAAGCGGTACATGGATATCGAGAGGCTTTCCTTTGCTCTCGTTACACTGCAAGGAGGTTAAACCCTACTTCGGTGCTCACAAGTTTGTTGTTTTGACAAAGCAACCTCTCAAGCAAGTCCTCGGAAAGCCCGAAAATTCGGGAAGAATGGCAAGGTGGGCGATTGAACTAAGTGAGTACGACATCGACTACCAAGCACCCGTAGCCAAGAAAGCACAAGTCATAGCCGACTTCCTAGTGGGTATCCCTCAAAGGAACTCGCGAGGAAAACTCTTCGGCAACAAAGAGTGCTATGCTGATGGTCGAGAGAACCCCATCAAAACAACCCGATGCAAGCTCTAGAAGATGCTTTAAAGAGCTTAAGGCGATGTCCCAAACCAAAAGGAAAAGGCATGAAGTGTTCCTGACAGAGAAAACCGACGAGCCAAGGGTGCGGAGACCGTCTCTCCAAAACCCAAAGAACTAGTCGACCACGGAGACGTCTGGATTCTTCATGTTGATGGATCCTCATCAGGAAAAAAATGGCGGGATAGGAATATACTTCAAGAGTCCCGGAGGGGCTGAACTAGAGTATGCCGTCACTCTTAGTTTCACGGTTCTCCAACAGAAGCAGGGATAGAAGCCACTCCTCATCGCTCTACGTATCGGCAAAGTTCTTTTGGACGGAAGAAGCTACATCTCTTCACTGATTCCCAACTGGCCGAGAAGCAACTCTCGGGAAATTCACAACCAAACGACCATTGGCTGAGTACAAGAGCGCCATCACGGAAGAAATCCAAAATTCGAACGTTTTGAGATGCAACTTCTCGAGAATCTCAATCAAAGGGCAGATGCCCTATCAAAGTATGCTTCAGCCTCCGGAGGAGTTTGATACCGGAACGTGATACCATGAGGAATCAACGACGCATCTTTGTGGTCATCAAAGCCAAACGTCTTGGCACTTGACGATCAACCGAATTGGATTGAAGAGATAACAACATATCTCAAAAAAGGAAAGCCTTCCTCGTGACAGGGTGAAGAAGGAGAATCAAAGAAACAGCTCCTCGTACATCATGCAAGGAGACTACTTGTACAAAAGGTCTTTCGAGGGCGGGAGTCTACTTGAGATGCGTCGCCGAGCATGAAAGTTCAGAAACTTCTTGGAGAGATGCATCGAGGAAGTTGCGGGACCATGCCGGAGGAAAGAACCCTCGCGCAAAAAAAAGTCATTCGACAAGGATACTACTGGGCCCACTGTTCGCGAAGACGCTGCCCATTTGTGAGAAAGTGCGAGGAGTGTCATTGCACGCACAACTTGCTCAACGTCCCGGCGACGAAACCTCTTATGCCCTCGCCATCACTTGTCCGTCGACCTATGGGGCATCGACATAGTCGGTTCCTTTCCAAGAGGCACGGGTCAAAAGAAGTTCATCATCGTTGCTGTCGAATACTTTAGCAAGTGGGCGGAAGGATAGTGAGGCGGCAGTATCCCATCACCGAACAGAGAGTGATGACTCGTGTGGAGGAATCGTGTGTCGATTCGGCTTGCCAAGGGTCCTCATCTCGGATAATGGCGCTCAATTTTGCGGTCAAAGATTCAATGAATGGTGCAAGGAAATGAGATTGAGAGGAGGTATACCTCTGTAGGACATCCTCAATCCAATGGGCAAACAGAAGCCGTCAAACAAAATCCTTGTCAACAACTTGCAGAAGAGGTTCGCTACCAACAGGGACTGGGTCGACGAGCTTGATGGAGTGGTGTGGGCATACCGCACTACTTCAAAAACAGCTACAAGAGAGACTCCCTTCTCGCTAGTTTACGGGTCCGAGGCGGTCATACCAGCAGAGGTGGCGGTGGAAACCCTCAGAATCCAAGGGTACCAACCCGAGGACAATCATACAGAGAGACTCTTCGACCTAGAGACAATCAGTGAATCGAGGACCAACGCCTTGGCCAATATCCTCAGATATCAAGCACTTATCGCGAAGACCTACAACAAAGGCGTGAGAGAAAGAGACTTCCAAGTAGGAAACCTAGTACTCCGAAGAGCAGACATCTTGGGCAAAGTTGGGAAGATGCAACCCAATTGGGAAGGCCCCTACAAGATAATTGAAGCAAGGTCCAACGGAAGTTATCGTCTTCAAGACATGGAGGGAAGGGTATTGAAAAATCCATGGAATACTTCTAACCTCCAGAGATTCTACGCTTGAAGTTGTCAAGAGAAAAAGCTTTTTGAAAACTTATGTGGAGGTTCCCTCACGGATTCAAGTGAGAGGCACCCCTTGCTTTTGTTAACTGGCCGAAGAGCCCCCATTGTAATTGCATTTCCGACAAATCAATACAATGTCTCTTTCAACAAGAAAATGTTCAAGTATAAAGCTACTATACTCAAAAAATAAGACTACTCGATCGAGAGCTTACATGACCTACATAAAAGCTAGTCGATTTCCATGATTAAGGGGAACCCTCCCCGCTCTCTAAACTCTATGAGAGAATCGATCAGGAAACCACTCAAAGAAGAAAAAGCGAGGAGACGGAAGTGATCGAGGAGAGAGACTTCCAGTCTTTCTAACTCAACACTTAGAAATTTTTCTAAGTTCAACACTTAGAATTTTTCCTCAAGTGATCAAGATGATCGAGAAGCATCTACGTTGATAAATCGAATAGCTCGCAGCGAGGAACATTGGTTCTCGATTCTAACTTATACGTGTTTAATTACTCTATCCAAGTTATACGTCATAACAAAAGATGGAACCAGTAAGAACACAAGTACAAGTAAGAAAGCGAAGAGCATTACATTTTATTGAAAGCAAAGAGTAGCGATGAAACAACAACAGCAAAATTATGTTACAAGCACAAATGTTGCGAAGAGTACCACAAAGGGCCGAATGAGAATTGTTTGAAAATAAACGCAAGTACAGAATTGAAAAGGCTACAACAGTCCCGAGCATACTCGGTCTTCAAGGAGGCTCCCCGGTCCTAACGAGTGCGACTATCTGTGAATTCTATGACCGGGGTGGTCGCGCTCGCAGCTCCTCCTCGAACTGTGCTCGTTTCCGGGCCTTCCATGTCGTCGCGCTCCTGAGCTCGAGCCTCTTCGATTTCCTTTTGATACATAGTGAGCTCGGGCTCGACGAAGTCAGCTGCCCTCCCGAGGACCGGATCGCTCAACTTCACCCAGGCAGCATTCCGAAGAGCTGCCTTCTCGAACGGGTAGATGATCCCGCTTCTCAAGCACTCAGGCGGGGAGGTAAACTGGCTTGCTGGGATAAGGAACTTCTGGGGCGGTCACCAGCTCGCCAAACTCGCACGCCTCGTGCATCTCTTCAGTAATCTCCTCATCGGGATAAGCACTCAGATCCTCGCGCCTCCCAGGATGCAGGTCCTCGCGGTCATCGGGATCAAAATCGACCGGAAGCATGTTGACCCTCTTTAGTTGGCCAACACACGAGAAGAAGCCCTCCTCGCGCGATGCCACTTGTACATCTCTCAGGGCCAACTTATAAGTAACCGACGACATGAAGTCGCGAGCAGCAGAGACTCGGCTCCGTTTGAGGAAGGACAGGATGCTTGCCTTAAACTTTTCCATGCAAATGGACAAAGTGGCGTAAGCACCCTTGAAACTCTTGCTCCTCGATTTCTCCCGGGAGAGCTCCTTCTCCAGCTCCTCGACCTTTATCTTCAGCTTCCCGGCCTCAGCCTCCGAGACCTTGGCTTTTTTCTCTGAAGCAGCCAGCTTCTTCTCGAGGTCCTCGATAACGACCCCTATGTCGGCCCTGTCTGCAGCAACTTGGCCATAGGCCTCCTTCAAGTTCTCGAGCTGCAAAAAGAGAACAAAGTTAGCGAGGAGAGAAAAATTTATACTTAGAGAAATTTCACAACAATAAGTATAAAGACAAATACCTGGAGCGAGCACATGCTGAGCTCGTGTGCCCTGTCGAGGTCGCTCATTTGAATGAGCCGCTTCACTTCATCCCCAGAAGCGGCTACCTTACCCTTCTTACGGGCAGGCTCGTTGTTACCACCAAGGTTGAGCTTCCTCGCCCCCTTTTTCGCTGCAGGCCTCTCCGGCCTCTTCTCCGCCTCGATCGTATTTAAGGCCTCCTCCTCGGCCTCCTTCGCTTCCTTTGCCCTCTTCGCAGCGGCCTCCTCCTCGGCCCTCTTAATGGCCTCTACAGGGTTCTCTCTTGTAGCGAGCCCCTCCTGCACCAAGGCATCTCGATGATGCGCGGCGTTGCGGGGAGGGGTCAAGTTCAAAGAACCGAGGATCTTTGTCTGTTTGTTGGCCAACCTTTGTTTCCTCCTTTGCTCCTCCTTGGCGGCCAGTGTCTTCGACATTATCCACTGAAACCAATAAGCTGCAAGAGAATAAACACAAGTTAGTACGATCGAAGAGCAATAAAAATCGACGAGGAAAGCAAGAAAGCGAGGACACATCACAAACAAATAAAGCAAGCAAAGAAAAAATACAAGTACAAAGCAAAGAAAAAGCGCGAAGACTATTTACCGAAGAGGACTTTCCGGGTATACCGATTCCCGATATACCCTGTGTAAGCATAGGGTGAAAGACCCGCCAAATACGGAAGCGGCTGAAGGACCAACCCCCAGTAAAAGTACTTCTCGGGATGGGGTCCCCGATTCTGCTCCTCGAGCTCCATGACCCAAGGATCAGACTCCTCGGGCAACGGATGCTTGTCCGCTATCTTCCCTCTGAACATGAGCTTGGGTACTCCCCACTCCAGCTCCTCCTCGCTCATGTTAGGCAACCTTCTCTTTCTGACGTAGAAGTACCTATGGAACCACTTGTAGCCCGAGGAGCTAGGAGCGTCCATGATGAACCCAAGGCCTGGTCGAGCATTGAAATAGTAAAAGTATTTGTTCCCGGAGCTCATCGAAACTCGGAACAGTTGATTGAAGTTGTGGAAGTTTAGCTCGATCCCCTTCTTCATGCAAAAGACTCCAAAGCAAACCAGGGTTCCAAAGGCACTTGGCACTAATTGCCAAGGAGCGATCCCCAACGTATTGAAGATATCGCGGAAAGCATCACAGAAGGGGAGTATCCATCCTCGATCCAAGCTGAGGCAGTGAACGGCCATATATCCGGGGGGAGCATTGTAAAAAGTTTGATCCTCCTTGGGCACGAGGATGTCAAACTTATTCTCAGGGAGAGAATACTTCCACCTAAGTGTGGGAACCTCGTCGAGCTTGACGGTGGAAGAGGTGGTCGGTATTATCCCATCCTCGTTCTTCTCGCCCTGAGGATCGGGGAGGTCAACCGTTCGAGCACTCTTCGTGAACTTCTTTTCAGCGGCCTTGGTTGTTTTAGGCTCAGGCTCCTTGACTACCTTCGCCTTTTGGACTTGCTCGCTCTACGCTTGCTCGCTCTACGCTCCGCCTTTTCCTTATCAGCGGCCATCTGAGCACGCCGCATCTCACCCTCCTGGTCCACGAGTGGGTTGGCTGCTCGAGTCCCACTCGGAAACGTAAAGTCAATTGTCGTCGGATCGATGGAGTGGTAACTAGTCTCCTCCTCGCGCGCGAACCTCTTCGCATCCCTGATTGCACGCCTTTGCCCCTCCGAGAAGGAAGGAGACCTAGTACTCGGACCAGCTTCACTCCTGTTAGTGTCCCCGATCGTCAGAGGAACTTCATCCTCCTCCTCGTCGGTGATCACGGCCCTCCTAGTTGTTTGTGGAGGGAATCTGACCCTCTTGGAAGGGGGACTAATCCGAGGAGAAGTCGCTTCGTCGTCCTCCTCGCTCTCATCATCCGTCTCATCACTATCAATGATTTGAACGGGTATCGGGGCCTTCCCGCGCTTAGCCGAATGCTCACCCTCTTCATACAGCGCCAAGGCCAACTCCGGCCTCTCCGTGTCATCCATCTCCTCGACCCGGATGTCGGCAGGAGGGACCACGTTAACTGCCCCGTAATTACGCCCGTGGACTTGGGCAGCGCGAGTGATCAACTCCGCAGATACACCAGGGTGACGGGGACCACCCTCAGCCTCCGTCCTGTCATCAATAAAATCGTCGTCCTCGCTACGACGCCTCTTTCGGGTGACGAGCTGATATAAATCCTCCTCGCTTTCGGTCTCTTCGTCCCCTTCCTCGACAGCCCGCTCGCCACCCTGCTCGAGCTGAGGCTCCTCGACAGCCTCCTCTATCGTGTCATCGAGGAAGGTCGCCGATACGTCTGACGTATCGGGCGACGTAGTATGGTCGCTCCCATACTCACCGGCGGCCGAGATGTTTTGGCTGTCGTCGCTCCTCTCGGACATCCTAAAGGTGGGCAAAGAAAGAAGTTAGGATGGTTTGTGATAGTCCCAGAGGTCCTTTTAGGTATGTTCATTAAGGTTCGACCTCCCGAACGGAGAAAAATCTCAAAAATGAAAGAGCAAATAAACCAAGAAGTTACTCTACATCAAAGCAAAAGTAGAGCGAGGAGCATATGAGGAGCGACCAACCGCTCAAAGCATGAGTAAAAAATCGGGCAGCATGACCACATGCATATACAGCAAAATCAGAGCGAGCACGTGCATATATAAAACTCGAAGAGCATGCATAGAGCGACCAACCGCCCGAAAAACTTCCTACAGTTATTTCTACAGCCGCACGCTAATGAGGAAGCAACAAGGGGTATACAACAAAGAAAAGGGGAGCTACTTCTACAGCCATACAAGCTAAATCGGTCCAAATCGATTCCGATTAAATTCCGTTTACAAGTCCGTTTACTGTTTTTTAGGTCCAAGGCCGTTCTTAGGCCGTCATCTACCGGTCATTATTCAGATTAGAACATTTCCGGGAGGCAAAAATCAAAGAAAAGAGCTAACATGCAAAAGCCAAAAGCGAAAAAGCAAGAAGGCAGAGAATATAAGGCATTTCGAGGCAAAAAGAAGCAATTAAAAGAAAGAAAGTGCAATGTGAGTAAGGAAACTTACTTGTTATTGAATGGATGAAGGTTTGAAGTCGGAAAGGAAGCCGGAAACGTCAGAAACTCGCCTGAAAATCGGCTTTTGCTCGCCGGAAATACTCCTCGCTCACAGATAGTCTCGATTAGGGCCACTCGTCGATCTCTCAAATGTTCCTCGCTCTCTCTTATTTGCTCTGAATATTCGGATTGCGAAAAGTGTGGAATGACCGAGTGTTGACCTATTTATAGAAGGGTGTCCCGGGGATACGAAACGACGCATGTCCTCGCGCCATCCGGACCGACCACGTGTCCAAGATCAACGGTCCAGATTACGGCCGCCTGGCGAATTACCGGTTATACCCTCCACGCTCCCACTCCCGCTCCCAAAGTCGAAGCGAATTACCTAACCACCGCAATCAATTCACGGCGCGAGCACGACCTACTCGAGATTCCTTTTACACAAGTATCTCTCCACGAGATACTTTGCAAGCAAAAAGCGGCAGGAAGTCATTCCATTCCTTTTACACAAGTATCTCTCCACGAGATACTTTGCAAGCAAAAAGCGGCAGGAAGTCATTCCATTCCTTTTACACAAGTATCTCTCCACGAGATACTTTGCAAGCAAAAAGCGGCAGGAAGTCATTCCATTCCACCAAGGAATACTTACCCGGATCCGATCTTTTCCCAGCAAAAATACCTCTTTTCATACGGTCCGAGCAACGTCTGCTCGCACCCTATAAAAAGGGGGGGGGGAGGGAGAGATAGGAGGAGGGAAAGATACCAAGGTGCGAATACGGAAATCTTTTTTCGCCCACTACTAGTCGAGGCTCTGCTCGACCTCTACTTCAACATAGTTCCTCAACTATCTTCTACAAAGATACTTGGAAACTAGGGGGACATATGTTAGGATTGAAATATGTCCAGTCCACATGTACGAACTGGAGCGGTCTAAGAGCGCGACAAAGCATCATAGGCCGTCCCTCAAGGGGCACGACCACACCCAAGTATGTCACTAAGGTGTGGATCGACCAACATAGGGTCCGACCATCACTGGGAGGACAACCCTCAAAATAAGCTCCTCACAAGGACAAAGCTGCCAGTGGGCTCGAGGAGCATCTCTCGGGCTCGAGGAGACCTTACGTCAAGGTAACGCTCCTTGACAGAAACTGAGCAGGACACTACTCGCATCATCCACGCACAAGGGAGGCACGAGGACCCCAGAGCGACCAGCCATGGTTGCTCTCTTGGGCCAAGGCCCACAGACCTCCTTAATGGGCCTGGGCCGAGGAAGGCCTCGATCCTAGCCGTACACGTGGCGTGATCCTACGCGACCGGAAGCTGAAGGGTCTCAAGTATATAAAGACCTCATTTACTCCTCAACAGCAAGCATTAATGACACCACACGAGCACCACTTTCACTACTCATACTAGGGAAGCCTCACAACTCCCTACTCGTAAAGTCGCCTCTCCGGTCTGATACCTTACAGACCGGGCAAGAGACACTAACCCCCCCCTCTAGTCTATTTCAGGTACGAAGAAGCTACAAGAAGGTTCACTTCCTATCTTAGAGGAACACTACAAGAAGAAGAACTAGAATGACTTAGACTAGCGACTCATTGCGAACTTAGAAAGAAGCACGAATTACCCTTCAACACTATTCACCCCCCCCCCCCCAGTCTTTTCTTGTTGTTTAAAGGGACCAACAAGTGGTATCAGAGCTGGAGGTTCTTTAACCTTCAACACTGAACCTAGATCCCCTTAGGTGCTTTCCATAAATCCCTCTCACATGATCAATAGTCTTTTGTTGACAGGATGTCTTTAGGAGACGCTCCCTTGCTGAAGCTGGAAAACTATGAAAAATGGCAAAACAACATGATGTTACATCTTGAGGCCATTAGTGATGAAATGGTCACTGTCATTAATGATGGACCTATCAAGATCACTAAGATTGAGAGAAGCTTTCCTCACAAAACCACGGATACTACTGGTAAGGAAACTATCTTAGGTGACCCGGTTGACACCACCGTTCCAAAACCAAGAGAGGAATGGACTTCCGATGAAGCTAAGAGATTCCGTCTTGATGGCCAAGCAAGAAACATCATCATTCGATCAACTCCGGATACTATACAGTGCAAACTGTGGGGTGCCAAAATTGCTAAGGAAGCTTGGAAAATGGTTCAAGATCTTTGTGCTGGTTCTGACAAAACCAACGAAAACAAACTCGAAGTGCTGAAGTTAAAGTTCCAGAACGTTAAAGAAAGTACAAATGAGTCACTGGAAGACTTGGACTTCAGATTCACAACTCTAGTAAGTGAGATGGCTGCCTTAGGAGTTGGAAATGTTTACTCAGATTCTGAGAAGGTGAAAATCATTATCAGAAGTCTGAATGAAGAATGGATCCATACTCAGAATTTCTACTATAATCAAGGAATGCCAAACATCACACCTACAGAGTTGTTCTCTCATCTTGCTACTCTCAACTACGAGACAAAGCAAAGAGAAAATGTATTTGCTGAAAAATCACAAAACATTGCTCTTGCTGCAAAGCCGTCATCTTCTGAAAAGAAGAATGATAAAGAGCCTGCTGATGAAAATGCTTCAGTTGTTAAAAACATAAAGAAATTCATCAGTAAGGAACTTGAAAGGCGAAAAGCAAAAGAGAAGCTGAAAAGGCATCTTGGTAACAACTACCATAAATACAAGAATGAGGCTAGCTCGGTGAACAAGCAGGCTCAACAAGCGAATTCCTCTGAAGAACCAGCAGTTGGAAATGATCTCTGCTTTTACTGCAAAAAGCTTGGACACTTCAAAGCAAATTGTCCTTTACTGAAAGGTAAATCTGCTGAAAAGAAGAAGAAGTTCAAAAGGGCTTTTATTGCTGAATAAAAGAAGAAGCTTCAAGCAAAAATCGATGCTTTGTGCATTGATACCAGCTCCGAAGACAGTGAGGAAGAAAGCTCAAACACTGAAGATGAAGAAGCCACTCTTGACGTAGAGATTGGCAAGGAAGTTTGTGGAATAGCTATGGAAGCTTATCCAAATGTGTCAAACTACGAATTCTGCCTCATGGACGGTCAGGTAAACAGTCCTACCTCTTACTCAGACTCAGAAAGTGAAGATGAGATTGACCTTGACAAAATTCAAGGAGAAATCGAAAGATTTAAGAAAACTCTGAGCAAACAGCAAGAGAAACTACAGAATGTTGAAACTCTGACCAAGCAAACTACTGAAAAGTACGTGTCGCTGAAAGAAGAGTCAGAAAAGAAAGATGTTGAAATATTGCATCTTAAGAAGTTGATTGCTGAAGCTACAGAGAAGAATTCTCAGATGGCAATAGAATTTGAAGAATATCAGTCCTCAATTCTAAAGTTACTTGCTGAAATACAAGAGATGAAAAAGATGAAAATTAATTTCAAATCTTATGTTGATGCAAGTAATACGCTGACTGAACTAAACTCTTATCTGAGAGATCCATCTCAGAAAGAAGGTTTAGGTGCAACGTATGAAGGTGATGACGTAATAATCTTTAGTAAAGACAAATCACCAATTACCTTTGTACGCGCAACTGATAGTGGTCAACCAGAACTCTATCAGATTGGTCAATCTAAGGTTGCTGAAAAATGCAATCAAGTACCTACGACCGTAAAGCCCGCTGTTGCTACTCAAAGTAACAAGACTTTAAAAAGAAAACAGGTTGCTGAAAAGCTAACTGTAAAGACAAAAGGATGATGTAAAGCATTCCGCCAAACAAGTTGCTGATAAGCAATTTGTTAAGTCAAAAGGCAAGATTACTAAAAGTAATCAGAAGACCTTTGCTGACAAACCTGAATCAAGTAAGGTTGCTGAGACAAAAGCTCAGCATTCTCCAAAAAGTGGACTCGGTTTCAAAACCAAGCAAAGTCAACTTTTTCATGAGTATAAGCAAAGTCAGCAAAGATACTTCAAAGAGATGAACAAAACCAAGCCTAAGAGTTCTGACAAGACTCAAAACGCTAGGGCTAGAAGGAACCTTGCTAGAAAAGAACTTACTGAAAAGTATGTTCAGCAAAAAGGTCAACCGAGCAAGACACCACATCAGAAAGTGGATTTGATCAGCACGAATCAAAAGTCTTTCGGCTCAAAACCTCAGCAAGTAGAAAACAAGTCAAAGTTGAAAAACTTAAGACTTGGGTTTCCACTGGACGCATTCTTGAACATGTTAATGGACATCCAATATTGGATAATTAACTTGTTTGCTCTTGATTGTGCAGACTTCATCCATGGAGACAAACAATGCAATCTGGCACTTTGACAGTGGTTGTGGAAAGCACATGATGGGCAACAAGAATAACCTTATTAACTATAGACGGTGGTCTAAAGGTCCAACAATAAGATTTGCTGGTGGAGGCTCTGGTTCTACAAAAGGTTATGGTGACGTGAAGTTAGGATGCATTACCATTTCGGGAGTTCTTTATGTAAAAAATCTTAAGTTTAACCTTTTCAGCATGAGTCAATTTGCTGATAAAGGATACTTCATCAAAATCAAAAGTGATGAATGTAAACTTATAGACTTTGAGACAAAGAAGGTTATTATGGTTGCTAGAAGATCAGGAGGTTTGTACACTGTAGATTGGTCTTCAGCAATCGTTGAAAAATGTCTTGTCTCAGATCACGATTGTCTTGCTGAAAAAGCATGGTTATGGCATAAACGAACAAGTCACCTAAACTTCAAGACGCTGAATAATCTGTCTAAAAAGGCACTTGTAGTTGGATTACCTAAGGTTACTTTCAAGAAGGATGGTGTTTGCAATGCATGTCAGCAAGGAAAGCAAACCAAATCTTCTTTTAAGAACAAGGCAGTACCGTCAACTACAAAACCTTTACAACTCTTGCACATGGACTTGTTTGAATCTTCTTCAGCAAGCTATGCTGGTAAGAAGTATGGTCTGGTGGTGGTAGATGACTATTCAAGATTCACTTGGGTAGTATTTATCAAGCACAAGTCTGAAACAAAGACTGAAATACCTAACTTGTTGAATAAGCTTGAAGTCATGAAAAATGACAAGGTAAAAGTCATAAGAATAAACCATGGTACTGAGTTTGTGAACCAGTACATAACTGAGTATTGCACTTCAAAAGGCATACAACATCAGTTATCCTCAGTAAGGACACCACAACAAAACGGTGTTGCTGAAAGGAAGAATCGCACCCTAAAAGAAGCTGCAAGAACAATGCTTGCTGACACTGAAATAAGTGAAGCTTACTGGGTTGATACGATTAATACCGTCTGTTGCACTCAAAACAGATGTCTGATTACTAAGGAATACAACAAAACTCCTTATGAGTTATTTTTTGGAAGACCTCCTAACATCACCCATCTAAGAGTATTTGGTTGTAAGTGTTTTGTTCTTAACAATGGTAGAGAACACCTAAGAACATTTCAACCAAAGGCAGACGAAGCGATATTTCTTGGTTACTCCTTTCATAGTAAAGCTTATAGAGTTTTCAACAAAAAGGCACAAAAGATCGAAGAATCAGTGGATGTTGTATTCTACGAAAAGTCACAAGGGGTGCCTGTTGAAGAAGAAATATCAGATTGTATGAAGAAACTACTCATACACGAGCAAAGAACTGAATTTGATGCTAGGCAAATCAAGTCAATTGAATTAAATGATGATTTTGACAATGACTCTCCTCCCCCAAGTCATGACAAGATAAATATAGTTCATGACAAAGAATTTCCAGACTGAAGGATTGGACTATGATGAGTCTTATGCACCAGTTGCAAGATTGGATGCAATTAGACTTTTCTTGGCCTTTGCTGCTCACAATGACTTCATTGTTTATCAAATGGATGCTAAAAGTGCATTCTTAAATGGTGAACTTGCTGAAGAAGTCTACTTGGAACAACCCCCTAGCTTTGAACTTCACTCAGAAACCAAGATGGTATACAAGCTTCAGAAAGCTATATATGGTCTAAAGCAAGCACCAAGAGCTTGGTATGGTACCTTAGCTAAGTTCTTGCTGGATAATGGTTTCAAGAAAGGTGAAGTTGACAAAACTTTGTTTACCATGAACCATGATGGTAAAATACTCTTAGTTCAGATTTATGTGGATGACATAATATTTGGATCTAAGGACAAGCAACTTTGTGATGATTTTGCTAAACTCATGACAAACAAATTTGAAATGAGTATGATGGGTAAATTGAATTATTTCCTAGGATTGCAAGTCAAGCAACTCAAGGATGGAATATTTATAAATCAAGCAAAGTATGCGAAGGAAATGCTCATAAAGTTTAGGATCAAACAGGAAGAAAAATCTGAAAAGATCCCTATGAGTGTTGGTACCAAATTGGGCTATACTAAAGAAGATAATTGTGTTGAAGAACACAAGTATAGGAAGCTCATTGGTTCCTTCTTGTATTTAACAGCAAGTAGACCTGACATTCAGTATGCTGTTTGTGTGTGTGCAAGATTCCAATCTGATCCAACAGAATCACACTACAAAAAGGCACTTAAGATACTGAAATATGTCAAAGGTACAGTGAATGTTGGATTATGGTATCCTAAAGATTCTGGACTTGAATTGGTTGGTTATTCTAATGCTGATCATAGAGGATCAACTCTTGGTAGAAAAAGAACTTCTGGAACTTGTCAGTCTCTAGGTACTAGATTAACATCATGGTTCAGCAAGAAGCAAACCTGTGTTGCCAATTCATCTACTGAATCTGAGTACATTGCGGCTGGTTGTTGCACAGCACAAATCCTATGGATTCAGCAACAATTAAGAGATTATGGTATATCTGCAAAGAAACCACCAATATTTTGTGATAATACAAGTGCTATTGCTATCACGCAAAATCCTAAGTTCCACTCAAGGACAAAGCACATTGATATTAGACATCATTTCATTAGAGATCATGTGGAAAAAGGAGACATTGAGGTTGTGAAAGTAGGTACTGATGATCAACTTGCAGACATCTTTACCAATCCCCTACCAGATAATAGATTCACAATGCTAAGGTATAACCTTGGATTGATTGAATTACCTCAATAGTAAGGGATAAAATTGGCAGATTGCTGAAACATGCATTCAGCAAGCCAAATATGCTTACTTGAATAAAAGCTCCTTCCACTGATTTCCTCTAAAACGAAATGATAGTTCACTACATCATTGCTTAAACAGGCATTCAACAAGTAATTCCTTCAAAACGGGTATTTGTTAGGAAACTTGATCACTTGCTGAGACGGGCACTCAGTAAGAGAAAAACCTTAAGGATTGCTGAAACGGGCATTCAGACAATCAAAGATACTGAAACAGGTATTCAAGTACCAAAGGAAAAACCTGAGACGGGAACTCAGCAAAGAGAAAAAACACTTGTCAGATTTTACCAAAGGATATCTCAAGATAAAAAGAATTTACTGAGACGAGAACTCATAAATGTCTTTTAACTTAAAGAAATATGAGATATTTGATTAAGGGGGAACTTTCAGCAAATACAAGGCTTGTTACGTAAAAAGGTAAGTGCCAAAGTCAAATTTTGTCCAAATTCGCTGAAAAGATTCTTGTTTACTTCAGCAAGCAATTAGCGCTGCGGTAAAAAGGATCAAATCCCGTAAATCAAGGTAAAATCAATTTGTGACGTTAATCGTGGCACAGATAAACTCGTTGTTAATCATGACATGAAATACAATCGTGGCCATTGATATAAAGTAGTTTTTGATCTCACGGTTAATATTACAAAGAGAAAGTGTGCTCTGACGGTTTTTGTTAGTGGACCACTACGCATTTAATGCAAAGGCTCCACTAACACAGTTGAATCTCTGTTTTATCCTTGCTGAGAACTCAAAACCGTTTGAGCTTCTTGCACACCAGAGATACTATATAAAGAAAGAGTTAGAGAAAGACAAAATTCTTTAACTCACATTTTCTTTCTCTGCAAATTTTATAGCCTGTGCCCTGAATTCACTGTACCTCCGGTCAAAAAGCAAGTTAATCTTTTTCGTACATTTCTACCGCTATATAAGAAATGGCTCCAAAGAGACAGTCCTCCAAGACCTCAAAGTCATCGAAAGCTGATAGTGCTGGGAAAAGCACTACTCCGGTTGTAACTCCGGCAACCAACACAGTGAAAATTGTGTTGAAAAACGACCATATAACGGAGAGATCAATGTCGCCTCCATATCTTGACACTGAAAAGTGTGAACAGATGATGCAATGGGGCGGATTTGCCAAAGAGAAGTATATAAGATACTTCTATGACCAAGATTTAGATGAAGAAAATAAAGAGGCACTAAATTTGATAAATCAACAAGGCCTTCTTTTCTTCATAACTGCTCGCCCTAAGAAAGTGAGTATGTTAGATGCCATGGAATTCTACAACAATGCAGAAATCCAAACTCTCACTGATGGACAAGGAGTCACTGAAAAAGTGTCTCTTCAAAAACACTTGTGTGAAATCCACCAATTTCTGTAAATTATCCAAGAGAGTTGCTGACTTGGATGTAGAAGCTTCGTCCTTAGGAGTAGGATTACTACTGTTTCCCAAGTGAACGTCTGCTCGTGCTAGATCTGATCTGCACATATGATCCCCATGCCCATAATTCTTGCACACCCTACATACCTCGTTGGAGAGAGAAGTTCCGATTAGGCCACTTAGAGCTTGCCTCATCTGATTGGCGAAACCTTCGAACCTATCGCCACTCACACCATTCACTTCATGCATTGGGATCTCCTGGTTTGGTGGAGCCTCAGGTCCACGCCTTCTAACCATTGCTCTTGGATCCTTGGATTGAGATCCTTTAGCAAGCCTTTCGAAACACGCCCACACATCCTCGGCGGTCTCTTCCCAGATAGTACCACGGCATTGGAAATCCACCACCTGTTGACTGTCATATGTGAGTCCATTGTAGAAGTGCTGGACAAGATCAGGAAGCTCAAAGCCATGGTGTGGACACTTGCGCATGAGGTCCTTGAACCTCTCGAAAGCGGTGTAGATGGTCTCATCATAGTCCTGTTTGAATCCAGTGATTTGCGCCTTAAGCGCGGTAGTCAATGTGTGAGGGAAGTATTTCTCCATAAAAGCAGAATACACCTTGTCCCAGGTGTCTAGTGATCCGGCTTCCAGAGAGCCTAACCATGCCTTGGCTTTATCGCCAAGCCCCATAGCAAAAACCTTAATCCTCAGATCATCGTCCGTTATCCCTGCTCCGGGCCTTGGAAGATTGTTGATAAAATCGTCAATATCATTCAGGTATCCCATAACATCTTCCCTAGCCAACCCATAGAACCTCGGGAGTTGCTGGAACATGCAACTTTTGATTTCCAAATCTCGAGTTGCAGCAGAAAGAACAATAGCCGGACCTCTCATCAGTGCTTTGTTGGGTTGAACCCATGATTTCAAAAGTGGGCGAGCCATCACAAGACCTGAGTATCTGTGACAAGCTAGGAAAGGAGTATCAGAGAGAGATTAAAAAGGAAAACTAAAACTACTAGAATTAGGAATTGAATGCTGAAAATATAAACAAATTAAACAGAAAAAAGGAGTATAGTCCCCGGCAACGACGCCAATTTGATGAACGCGCGGATGTCGTGCTCCAAGCGAATCAAATAATATTTGTAATTAAGTCAAAGGCAATCCACAACTACAACGAAAACCGTAGTGTAGCAGTAGAATGACTCGAGTGTCGTTCTCTCAGGACTATAACTAGCTTTATCTATTTAATAAGAGAATATAAAAACAGCAGACAGATAACAAGGGGTTTTCTAACAGATAATGGAGATTGGTGATAGCATGATCCTTCTTAGCATAACGGGTCAATAATCATGCATAAATTCCTCGGTCTTGCATAGAGATCTTTGAATCAATCTAGTGTCCTGTTGCAAATATTAAGCACTACGAAGATAATTGGTCTGACAAGTCAATCACTATTGTCCTAATGTGTTCCGTAATTATTCAACACTACGAAGATAAACTCGCATCCAGGTCGACAAGTGCCCATTTGTGCATAATAATTAATACAACATACGAGAATTTAGGCTGTGCCTGATCAACGAAATAAAGCAATGACACGGAGTATAATGCGCAATATAGCCATTAGCATGATTATCTTCCCTTCACTAAGAATTCACATACTACCACCAACGATAAGTTTAGCTACTCATAATAGGCATGCAATCAATAGAAATCATAGAAGAAAACATATTGAAAGATATATAAAATAAGTAGATTAAACTGTAAGATACAAGTTACCGAAGGTTGTCAATCTCCGAAGAATTGCGATCCTACGAGCTCCAATCCGCTATGAAAAAGTGTCCCCTAAGCTACAGAACTCCCAGGACAGGCCCCGGGAAGTTCCTACCTAAAACTATAGAGAGAGGTGAGAAAGTAGGTCTGGAAAGATATGATTTTCGGAGAAAACTAAGCAACTATATATAGGCCCCGAAATACTATGGGGCGGTTCGCCCCACACGCCCGGCGGTTCGCCCGGTGTGGGGCGGTTCGCCCCACCTCTGGGGCGGTTCGCCCCAGAGAGTTTTTCACGGAATTCCGCGTTTTCGACGCGTTTTTGGATTTCTTCCCCTTTTCGGACTCGGTTTCTGTCTTCTAGTAGCCTTCTAACCTCCAGATTCGGCCCCTAGACTCCAAATCCTATCCAGAAACCTTCAGATACTACAAATAGGCTTCTGGAACACCAATTCCTTGTCAACTTCAATATAATTGCACGGAAATCTTTGAATTTCAACCAAAACCTGTAAAATAAAATCTAAAGGGAAACGTGACACTATTCTATTAAATGCATTAAAATATAGCTAAATTAACATAGAGGATGGCTAGAATAGTTGAAAAAGACTCGAATGAAAGTGTAAAATACACATTCATCATACATTCACAAATCATAAACTTAGATACTGCATCAACATATGTGAATTATGAAAGTATAAGCAAGCAAACTTACACTACTTGTAAAAATGAAACTACATCAACTCCCCTAAATGAGTCTACTCACCCAAAATAATGAACACATGAAGAACCAAGTAACTTTAGCAAACACCTCCTCCACAACAAACCAAGATAAAAAAAACCTGCACCTGAAACCACAAAAACCAAAAGAGCACCCAAATTACACACAAAAGGACAGTCTTGGCCATAAAGAATTTCAATATATTTAGCAACTTACACATGTTCATGAGCTGTTGAAACATACCTCGTTGCGAGCTTTCCACGTACAAAAACCAAAGAGTTCCTAGGCAAACAAAAGCATGAATAAGAAAACAACACTGTAGGTGGAAAACTATAGTAAAACACATGTCGTAAATTAAACAATTAACTAACTAATTTAATCTAAGGCCATAATTTTATCAAATCATTATCATTATCTTCATTCAAAATTATATTTACAATAACAACAACAATAATTAAATTCCATTAATTTAATTTAATCCAAAATTAACTAAATTAAACAAAATTAGAAAACAAGGATTATTTTAATTTATCATCAGTCAAAATTAAATAATCCAGAATTAATAAAAATATATTAATCAAAATACTAATTTAAATAATATCATAAAAACTACGATAATTTAACTAAATTCCATACTTAATGAAAATTAAATGAAACTAATTTCCAGATTTAACTAACTTATCAATATTAACAATTCAAAATTAAACTAAGACATACATATTATTAATTATTATAATCAAATTCAAAATCAATTTTGCCAAAAAAAAAAAAATCCCCAAATTTTAAGGTTTAGGGTTAGTGATTCATACATGGAGATTAGTGGTGGTGGCAGAGGAGAAAACAGTGGAGCAGTGGGTGGTCATGGTTGTGGTGGAGCCGTCGTGCCCGTGGTGGTGGCGGGCGGTGGTCGTGGTGGAACCCGTCAATGGTCGATTCAAAGGAGGTCGTGGTGCCGCGTTCTTCTCTTAATTTGTAGTGGTGGTGGATGAACGGTATGGAGGAGGAGGTGAGGGGGGTGGTGATGTTAACGGTGATGTGGTGGCGAAGATGGGCAGAGAATTGGGGGAGAAGAGGTGGTGAATTAGGATTTTGGTGAAATGGAGAAGGAGATCTCGTTTCCAGATCTATAATCAGGTTTAGCCAGGGATAGAATCTATTCGTGGATAATTAGCCACAAATAGAATCTATTTAATTAACACAAGTCAATTCTGATTCAGGGTTTTGGGCTCCCTCACCTTTGATTAGCGGCGAGACTGATTACATGTACCTGGATTCAGGAAAGGGAAAGAGGAAGATGAAATCAACATCTTTGGATGATGATGAATCTGTCATATCAGGTAGAGTAGTTTTTTGTTATGACCTGTATATGTTTAGTGTATATGTTATACGATGTGGATTCTTTCTATCAGCAGGTATTCAGTAATGACTAATATTACAATGGTGCATGATTTTTCTCTGTCTTCTGGTCTTAAAAGTGCTCTTGTGATGGTAGTGATAGATGTGTGGTCATGTCATGATGTTGATATGTTATGCCAGTTTTCTTTTATGATGATGTTTTGTGATATTCACTTCATTATTGGAACTATTGGTGATGAATTGTAATATGTTGCACTGTAATCTGTATCACTTGGTGAAGAATTGTAGTCTGTAATCTGAGATTCATCATTGGTGCATTGTAATATGTAATCCGTAGCACTCGTTGCTTGTGATAGTGGATGTAGGTTTCAATCCAAACTGAACCACGTTAAATTATGTGTGTTGATTTCATTACTTGCAGTTTCATTGAGTATCGAGTAGTTAGGGTTCATAGTTCACACGATTTGGGGATAAATCATTGTTGGTTGCTATTTTTTACAACAGTATTCAATCAGTTTGTGTTGTTAATATATGATGCTTTCTTGTTGAACAGAACTTGCCATTGTCCTTCATTGATGCACATGTGAAACCAGGAAGATACGCAATCCAGCTCAGTTTTTAGGGAAAGAAGGATTACGATGTGACCGTGGACTATGAAGAAGATGAACCTCAATGTTTCACCGATGGTTGGAGAGGATTTATGGTTGCGACGGAAATGACCCATGGTGATCGTTTTCTCCTTGTGGTGCAAGACATGAGTGAGTACAAATGGGTCGTGTACCGTCTCCCGCCCAAATAGAATATTGTCAGGATGTTTAACTTTTGGCATTCAACTCCATACATTTCAAAACAGTTTTAGGATTAATATTTGAACTATTTCTACCTTTTGAAGTGCAAGTTTAGCATTCTGTATATATTTTGGTACAGTGTAGCACTATTAACTAGCCAGATTTGTGCTTATAATACTAATCTTAATTGTGGAATTTTTTATATTTAGGCTTTTTGTGGAAGTTTTCTTGAAGTTTTTATGTTTAGTCTTTTTGTGGAAGTTTTTATGTTTAGCCAGATTTGCCAGATTTTTGAGTTCTTGAAGTTTTTATGTTTAGGATTTTTGAGGAAGTCTTTTTGAAACCTTAATGAGTGAAAGAGGAAGTATCAGACTGATTGTGTGTTTTGCGAAGTGATATTGTCTCTTCGAATGGCTGATTAGGCCATTTTGTTAACATGTATGGATTGAACTCTATCTTGTTGTTATGAAGCTGACAGCGTTGTGTTTAGTATGTTTAACCTGGAAAAAAAGTGCAAGATTTATATCGTAAGAGCAACTTAAAATCTGGCAAAGAAAACTGGTCTGACCATTTTCAATGATTTCTTTTCCACTTTTCCAGTGAATCAATCAAGGAAATGTGGCAAAAAATGCCCAAATGTTTTCTTTTTCCTACAGAACCAAACGGGCTCTTAGCTTCATAGTTTAACCGATGGATGTGCATGTGTATCATGGGAAAAAAAAAGAACACAACATATACGTGCAAAATAGGAAGTTTCATAATAACCTAGGTACTGGTTTGCTCACATACAACATTGACGAAGCAGAGGGAATATGTGGAATCCGGTAAGTCAATTAGTATACCTATGGTTCTGATTCGATTCAATATATATCATTTTCAACCTATTTGAACGTATTATCCTATACTGTCAATATTCATCCATTGATCGATCAACAGTAATGTATAATAACTCAATGATGAATATCGCTTGTGTTGGTTCCTTTAAACAACAAGAAAAGACTAGAGGGGGGGAGGGTGAATAGTCTTTTCAAACTTTTCGTCGTTTAAAACATTCTCCGCAAGTACTTATTACTTTTCAGTAATGAGTTTGCTGATACTTAACATTCTCAGCAAGTGCTTATTAGTTTTCAGTAATGAGTTTGTTGATACTTAAAACAGAGTGCGGAAGTCTTTTACAATAAGTGCTTTTGTCAGAAAACTAGTTTCAGCAAGTAAACAAAATAACAGTGTAAAACAAAGTAGCTTGCTGAAAACTAAGTGCAGGAAAGTAAATCACACAAACAATGTTTATAGTGGTATTTGAGAGTGGCGTAATCTCTCAACTAATCCACTTTGTCCTTTCTAGGACTGAATCCACTATGATAAGATATGAGGTTCCTTACAAATCCTATCACTAATGATCTCAGAAACCAAAGCACACTTGCCTTGTTTCCAACCTAAACTAGAGAACTAAACCTTGTTCTCCACCAAACTTGGGACACTTAATCAACAAAGCTATGCTTGATTAATTCCCCCTGAATTTCACGCCTGAATATGGGTGTTTTTCAGTTAGAGAGGTTTCGGATGAGATGACTTGAATATAACTTTGCAACTATTACATGTAATCTAAAGAAACACAACTTGTAATACTTTGCAGTAAGCAAGTTTGTTGTTTCTGGTGTCAAGTCTTGTTGTTGTTTAAAAGAAAGAACTGTAACGGTATCGGTTTTTAAAAACAAAATAATTTCTTGAAAAGAGAAAGTCCGAAATAATTTAAAAACAACGGTCGGCAATAAATGCCATAATAATATTTGCCGCGCACAGCGCTAACAGAATCAAGTAAATATCCAACGGTAACATAGAAATCAAATGAATAACAACTATTGAAGACAGTGAAAACTTTCATCTTCTTATTTTGAAATAAATTCCCAAAGACACCCCAGACCCTTCTCTCAGTCGCTGGCATCCTACTCGCGTGCATCCTCAGTAGAATCTGGAAGGAAGGAATTTTGAAAACAAAGAGAGTGTGAGATAAAGGATCTCAGTGAGGTTCTAAGTTAACAAAAAGTAAGTAAACAGTTTTTTAAATCAAAATCCTTTTCAGCAGATAATATAACAAACAGAACAGACAACAGAACAGAAAGACAGAACAGATAAGTCGAAGTCCGTTGGTGCAACCCACCTTATTGCTCCTACTCCCAATAGCCCTTATAGCTCCCTCCAGAGGGTATTGATGAATGTAGAATTTGTCAGATTCTAATTAATCAAATAAATTTGTATTTAGCCAAAGGCAATTCACAACTACAACGAAAATCGTAGTGTAGCAGTAAAATAACCTCGAGTGTCGATCTCTAAGGACTATAACTAGTTTTATCTAATCTAACATAAGAATATAAAACAACAGACGACCTAGCAAAGGTTTTTCTTAGCAGATAATGGAGATTGGTGATAGTATGGTCATTCAAAGCATAGCAGGTTAATAATCATGCATAAATTCCTCGGTCTTGCATGGAGATCTTTGATCAATGAATTGTCCAATTGTGTTCCGTAATTATTCAACACTACGAAGATAGAGGTTTTAGATAGATCAAAGAAATAAAGCAATAACTCAGAGTATAATGCGCGATATAGCCATTAGCATAATTATTAACCCTTCGCTAAGAAATCAGATACTATCACCAACGAGAAGTTTAGCTACTCATAGATGTCATGCAATCAACAGAAATCATACCACGAATGAATGAAAACATGATGAAAGATATATAAATATAAATAGAAAAACTGTAAGATACAATGTTACCGAAGGTTGTCAATCTCCGAAGAATCGCAATCTTACAAGCTCCAAAACGCTAAGAAAAAGTATCTCCTAAGCTAAGAACCCCCAGAACAGGCTCTGGAGAATTCCTACCTAAAACTACTGAGAAAGGTGAGAGAAAAGGTCTGGAGAAGTATGAAAAACAGAGAAAACTGAACAACTATATATAGGTATTCGAGAGGTGTGGGGCGAAGGGCCCCACACACCGGGCGATTCGCCCCACGTCCCGGGCGACTCGCCCGGGAGTGTTTTTCGGTCAGATACGCGTTTTCGACGCGTTTTTGGATTTCTTCCCCTTTTCGGACTCGGTTTTTGCCTTCTAGTGACCTTTTAGCCTTCAGACTCGACCCCTAGACTTCAAATCCTATCCGGAATCTTTCAGATACTCCAAGTAGGCCTTCGGAACACCAATTCCTTGTCTACTTCAATATATTTGCCCAGAAAACCTCGTTTTTCAACCAAAACCTGTAAAATACAAACTAAAGGGAAACGTGACACTATTATAATAAAATGCACTAAAATATAGCTAAATTAACATAGAGGATAGCTAAAATAGGTGAAAAAGACTCAAATGAAAGTGTAAAATACACATTCATCAAACTCCCCAAACCGAACCTTTGCTTGTCCTCAAGCAACTAAGCTAGACTCTGATGCAAAAAACATGCAAGACACAAAATGGAGTCTCATGCCAAATAATATGAACTAATCTACTGAATCTATCAAAAAACATATGAACAAAAACCATACAAGTCATAACATGAATATAGGTTGAAGAATGCCTCGATTGACTTATACAAATCCACATAAGCACTTATGTCAAGACAAGATAGCCTCTCGTAACATTCTTTACCTGGACGTAGTCAGTGACGACGTAATGAAACATGCTAAAATACGAATGGTTGTCACGTGCCTATGTGTTGGTCCCTTTAAACAACAAGAAAAGACTAGAGGGGGGGGGGGTGAATAGTCTTTTTAAATTTTCGTCGTTTAAAACTTTCTCAGCAAGTACTTATTACTTTTTCAGTAATGAGTTTGCTGATACTTAACTTTCTCAGCAAGCGTAAGTTACTTTACAGTAGCTTGGTTTGCTGATACTTAAAATCAGAGAGCGGAAGTCTTTGATACAATAAGTGCTCTTTCAGTAAGTAAAGGTTTCAGCAAGTGAAGTGAGTGACTGTGTACAGACAGATATAATTTGCTGAAAGCTAAATACAGTAAGTAAATCACACAAACGCTTTTATAGTGGTATCTGAGAGTGGTGTAATCTCTCAACTAGTCCACTTCGTCCTTTCTAGGACTGAATCCACTAAGATATGATTGAGGTTCCTTACAATCTCCTATCTAAAGCGATTCAACAGAAACCAAAGCACACTTGCTTTGTCTCCAACCTAAACTAGAGAACTCAACCTTGTTCTCCACCAAACTTGGTACTTTTAATCAGCAAAACTATGCTCGATTAAGTTTCCCCTGAATATCACGCCTGAAAGAGTGTATTTTCAGTTAGAGAGTTTTGGGGTGAGATGACTTAATTATAACTTATTCAGTTACAACAAGTAATCTAAGAAACACAACTTTGAATACTTTGCAGTAAACAAGTTTGATTGTTTCTGGTGTCAAGACTTGTTCTTGTTCGAAAGAAAGAACATTTAACTAATTTCTTAGCCGAGTTTGTTCTACTTCTTCACAAGTAGCTTTTTCAAGGTTTAAGTCTTGGAACGGATCAATGGCAGTAAGAGTGTTTGAAGGTTTGTGAGTTTTTAAGCACAAGTGAGAGTTTGATCACGTTGTTGACACACTTCAACTCTTTGCCGGATGACCTCTATTTATAGTGCAAGGAAGGAGCCGTTTGAATTTCAAATCCTAAGGCTTTTGTTCCTTAACATGTCACTATCTTGCTTTTGTACTTTCAACAGCGACTTTGTTTGTCTTCTAGTCTTCATGTCCTTCGCGTGCATGCTTTGCATTAAATGCACATTTGAATAGAATTCAAACAGTAACATTGGAGCGCCAATTCACGTACATTCAGCAAGAGGTCACATATGTTTATCAGCAAGTGGTCAGTCTCAGTTTCAGCAAGCACAACCTACTCTGTCTTTCAGATTTTCACTTATGCAATGCTGTTGCTGAATATTCCACTTTCTGAGCAACACGTGCCTTTGTAGATACCAGTCTTCAGCAATCTTCAAGTCTTCAAGTCTTCGAATTCTTCAAGTCTTCAGATCTTCAAAAGTCTTCAAGATTCTGAGCGGTTTCTTATTTTCATCAATAATTTGTTTGTAATAAACAAAATATATATTCAGCAAATGCTTCAATAGGTTATTTTCTTTTCAGAAAATAAGATACATTAAAGCTAAGCATCAATAAGTTATTTTCTTTTCAGAAAATAAAATACATCATACGCTAAAGAAATAACTTATCTATCACCTAACTAAGTCATCAGCAAACGTTCCTCTTTTACAATGTCCTTAAAATTCTAAATTCCTATGGACCTTAAGAGTACTAGTTACTGGACTTTCCTTAATTTAGCATGGTTAATTGCTCATCAAAATTACAAGTTTCCTAACAAATTTCCCCCTTTTTGATGTTAGCAATCCATGGCTAAATTAATTGTTACCCTTTTAGAGGTTTCTGATGTTGAATAAATCAGTTGATTAATGCAAGCATACTTGAAATAATTAAACAGTAAGCATAAGTAAATTGCATAATCAAAAACCAATAAGAGTCAAAAGATTTCATTGCTGATAGTTATCATTCAGAAGTTTTACATGAAAAAGCATAGATAACATAAACGGAATCAGCAAACAAAAACTTTAACAAAAACTATTGCAGGGACTTAAGCTCTTTCAGAGGATTTTCTCAAAATCTCTCTTACACTCTTCTCAGCAAGTGCAGTGAATTCAACACAATCCTTTTCGTAGTTTTCCAGAAGCCTACGGTCTTGTAGTTGAAGAATTCTTGCGTTTTTGGAGGCAGTATGATGATGCTTTTCAGCATTCATTTCCATGTAATTAATTACCCACAAATGCATGCCCCAATTGCTGGCATGGAGAAGCTGTGTATCTGAAATGCTTTTCGGATGAATCTTTCTTAACCAGAGAAGATCTTCATCTTGATCCTTAGCAGTGAGATAGAAGTACTCATAAGGAATCAATCCAAGTTTCTTCTTAGGTTTCTTTGTTACCGGGTCAGCGTAGTAAGCAATGCCAGGTGGTTTGATCAGATTTGGGTCTTGCTTGTATGTCTTACCAATGGCAACTCTTCTTACATAGACCTCTAGATTCAACCATTTCCCAGCAACATTTCTTGGGAGGGATTCTTCCCTTTGATTTCTTTGGACCTTGAGTTCAATCCATTTGAACATTTGATTCAATATGGCTGTAGGAAAGAACTCATTTACCAGCAAGTCTTCCAGCTTTAAAATCTAGCAACCATGAATGTTTCTGATTACATTCTGAGTGGTTTCCTCATTGCTGGTCTTTGTATATTCGATGCCGGAGCCAATAGCAATGCTGGCCAGCCTTTTCTCTTCCTGTCTTTGCCTTCTTCTTCTTGTTTTAGCGTTGTCTTGATCTCTTGCTGAAGAGTCAGACGAAAAATGCTTTGAGTGGCCAGACGGAGTCACGGCTGTTAAGGGTCTAGCTCTTATGGCTTGAGCTATTGTTTGATTGTCATCATCTTCTTCATCATCTTCATTCAGATTGTGATGACTTTCAGTATGACAGAAATCTTGAGTTTCAGCAGCGGTTTTCTCTTTTTGGTACTTGCTGAATTTAACTCAGATTCTGCTTGTCTTTTAGAACTTTGCTCTTTTTCAGCAAGAGGTTCTATTGGAAGTGGCACATCAGCAGCAGGAGTAGGAGGGGTTTGATTGCTTTTTCTAGTATTCTTCTTTTCCCCCTTAGACATGGATTGCAACATCGGAGTGATGTGCAGATAATAAAACTCATTGCAATTTTCAGCAAGAGTGTTTAGACTGTTATACTTCATGATGATTGCATGTTGGTCAGAGTTCATTGTTGACAACTCTTTTTGAATATTCATCATGTTCTCTTCATGTCTTTTCTCTGTTGCGGCCTTCTCATCCATAATATTCTGAGCCTTGACGAGAGTATTCTTTGCAAGCTTGAGCGCCTGACTTACATCTTCTTCATAGCTCTTGTGATAAAGACTAATGTCTTTCTGAGCTATTGTCAAAGTTGTAGTGCGTCTCAGCACTGTAGCCAATATTTTTCCAATGTCAAGTGGGCTCTCAGCAAGCAATGCCTCATCTTCAGCTTTGCAGGCATCATGGACTTGCTGTGGTGCTAGAATTCTGGAAGTAAACTCCTCAACTCTTGGGAACGGCACTAAATGAGGTGTCAAGGAGTGAGCCTTAAATTCAGTAGCAAACTGATCATCTTGTAAAAGCAGCTCGGCTCTTAATGAATCTCCTTCATAAGTGAGGTAATTAGGAGGAGGAATCTGAACGACTTTTGGGTCTTGCTTTGATTGTTCATCGTCATGATCTGACAAGTCGTCATCATCCTCAGATTCATCAAGTTGAGCAACTTTTGAGCCTTTGTCAGTAGCTTCACTTCCTTTTTGTTGAGTGGTTGCTGATGGCAACGCTTCAGACTCAACGACTGGAGTTTCACCAGTAGATAGTTGTTTCAATTGAGTTTGTGGCTCAATTACTGGAGTTTCGCCAGTAGTTAGTTTTAATTGAGTAGTTGCTGAAGGAAACGTTTGAGACTCAATAACTGGAGTTTCGCCAGTAGTAAGTGGAAGGGATGGAACTTCCTTTGATTTTGGTCTTGAAGATTCACCAATTTCTAGATCCTGCGTAAGCCTTGCATGGATCACGAGACTGTTTTGTAGAGCGCGTTGGTAATCTTCATCTTCTTCATCCTCATCTTCAAGGTTTTCTTCAGTAACCTTGCATCAGAAACTGACTTTTGCCATTTTTCAAGGCAGCCCTTTTTCTGGCGTATTCTTCTTCAGTATCAGCACCTTGCACAGGTGCTTGATTTTCAGCATCAGCAGGAGGAGGTTGAGATTCTTGCTGAGATTGTTGTTGTTCAGCTTGCTGATTGTTAGATTGAGTATTTTCAGCAACTGTTAACTTCAATCCACCAGCACTAGGACTTGGACCTTGATTGTCATCATCGTCATCTTTCTTGTCCTTAGAATCTTTCCCTTCGTCATCACTAGGATCAGTGGGAATGTTCTCATCTTCTTCTTCTTCTTCATCATCTGTCAGAATGACTAGCTCAACGTGCTTATACAAAGCAACACTTGTCACTTCCTCTTCCTCAGTTAATTTGTGGGGATCAGCCACCACAGGAACAAAAGACCTTTGAGCATCACAGCTTGTTCAGATGGAGAGGCACTCTTAAATTTGGCCTTCATATTCTCTTGATTTGAGCAATCAGATTTGAGCTCATTTGCTGAGAATATGTCATTTCTTCAGGAAGGATGGAGTGGACAAATGTTTCAAGCTTTAACAGTGAAGATCTCTTTTTCTCATTTGAGAGATGAAGGTGAAGATCTGAGAAGTCCATTCTCCTGTACCTTGCCAGTTGCTGACGGACTTAGCAACTCTGACAAAGTTGTCCTCTTGAAGTTCAAGTAAAGTTCTTCAGAACTTACTTGTTGATCTTCAGTGATGAGTACCACTTCAGTGGTCTCCTTTTGAGCCTGAAAAAGAATTTTATTTAGATCAGGATTGGTTTGGAGAATTGTTTTAGAGTTTAAATCTGAAACATGATTTACCTGCTGAGAGTCAGCAAGCTCATGTAGTACAATTTCCATTCCATGAGGAGCTTGAGTAGCATCCTCCATTTGTTCATCCTGAAATAAATTAAATTAGACACAAGTACTAAGCTGTCAAACTTAGTTTTTATACCAAAATTATTAACTACCTGCTGAGCAGGGAGTGTTGGTTCTGGTGCAGAGGCTTCAGCAACCATCTGACTTGCATCTTGAGAAGTCTGTAGAGAAAGAATATTTTAGCAAAAGAACAATTTTCAGAATTTGAAGTTTTACTGATGGTTGAATTAACTACCTGCTGAGGAAGGACAGGTTGTGGCTCAGTCCTTTCAGCATTAACAGTTTCTTCAGCTTCTTGGACTGTTTCTTCAGCAGACTTCTGATTTGCTCTAACTGAGAAAGCTGTGCGGTTTCAGCAATCTCCCTTGTCTCTGAAATGACAAGTTGAGCAGAAGCATCTTGACCTTTAAGCTCACTGCTTGTCATGAAGAGATCAATTGACTTGTTGGATGATTCTTCAATCTCCACTCCATTTGTTTGCTTAAATCTTCCAGTACAAGCTGGACTTTGTCAATTGAAGTCTTGGGTGAACTTGGGCCAGTATTCTCAGCATCAAGAGATGCGTCTTTGAATAATGCTTCTTGAGTTTCAGCAACTTCAGGAACTGGAACCATTGCTATTTCAGCAACTGGTTCTTCAGCAAGCTGGGTTTCAGCAACTTGATGAGTTGCTTGTTCAGCAACCATCTTTTCAGCAGCATCAGCAAGTGCCGCTCTTTGCAGATCAGCAGCAATGTCGCTTACTGGTTCCATAGTTGGATCATCTAAATTATCTACAATGTAGATATCTGGGACTTGGGCAGGAATTTCATTTCCACTGCCTTGTGGTCTATTCTCAGTAGAGTTATCAACGTTAGTTGATTGTGTGAAGGCTTCCGCAAACACTTCAACATTGCTGATGTATGTTTCAGTAATTACTTCAGCAACATCTACTGGCAAATGCGTTTCAGCATTTGTCTGGGAATTGACTGAGGAGTCTTGGACAGGGACTGACTGAGAAGCCAGTGTCTTCTTTCTTTTGTTACTTGTCCGTTTCCTCTTAGGTACGGGATTTGCTGATGACGCTGCAGTCTGAGTGTCATCATCAGCTTTCTCTTTTTTTTTTAGATTTCTCCAGTTTCCCAGAGTCATCTATTGTTGCATTTTCAGCAACGGTGTTGTACACGTACCTTGTTGATTTTCTACAGCAGTTTCATTTGTGTTACCCACCAACCACAGCAGTTTCATCTCTAAGTGCTGAGTGGTACAACATCTGCAGCTGTTGTATACCTTTCTTGCTGGATT
>CM051455.1:87040226-87088472 GCA_028274465.1 Plantago ovata | reverse complement strand
TGACGACGTAATGAATGCATGCTAAGATACGCATTGTGCCCGTGCTTATGAAACTGAGGACTTACATGTTCCACCATGTTAAGACTTTTCCTCAAAAGAGGTCGAACCAAGTACTGTCATCAAACGACGGAGGGTTCCCTATAAAAGATAACACTCCCCTATTCTATCCATCTCTCAAGTAAAGTCTTAAGCTATTCACCACTTCCTGAATGGCCGAACGAGGGTGGTCTAGAACAGATGACACTTAAGACAAAAAAGATAAAAAATAGAAAAACACGATTACGAACAATACGAAAAAGGAAAAGACTCAAACTTTGCTAAACTGCTATTTGGCTTTATATTTTTTTTGGACCCTTCTTTGCTTTTATGGGGTCTTCTTTTTTTCTTTCTTTTTTTCTTTCCAGATTCTTTTTTTCTTTTCTTTTTTTTCTGGAATTTTTCTTTCTTCCTTTTTTTCGATTTTTTTTTTTAACCAGCAGTAGCATAACAAAAAGAGAAACAAAATGACTCACACGACTTCCCCAAACCTATTCGAAAGAATAGGTTGGAGTACAAAATTCACGGAAAAGGAAAAATAAACTCACGATACGAGAATGAAAAACAGAAACAAGTCTTTGATGGTGTAACCCCCTCCCCAAATCTATTCGGAAGAATAGGTTATAAACAAAGGATCACACAACCTCACACTACCTCCTTCCTAGGCATTTAGCAATCTCAAAGCATGGTGAAGACTTGTTGCCTCTTAGGTACATAATTACTCGGGAAAACAACCATAAGACCCTAACATGCATCATCCTATTATAAAGGCCTTCGTGACCCGCAGTAGAGAAAACGCCACTAAGTGATGTCGAGACTACCAAGCTTAACTAAGTGCAATACATAAATGTGACAAGCCAAGCGAGAAAAATCTCAAACAAATTCAAAGAGATGAAGCATACGATTAATGTCATAGCTAGTTGATCTACCCAATAAAAAAGTTCAAAAATTCGGCAATAAACTCCAAATAAAACATGCAAAAACTATCCTAGGAAAGCAGTAAACGTGCAAATGCAAATGCAGACGGATAAAGCATGCGAGGTACTATACTCATCCTACCAATGCCAAGCTCCAAACTAACAACATCAAACCACTTAAATCCCATCCCCCTCATGAAATTAACGCTAGTCCCTAGAAGTAAGAAAATGAGGAAATAAGATGTGATACTAGATGTTACCCCATGGTTTGGCCTCGGTCGGCTGAGTATGCTGCTTGTGAGTTATTGGGCCTCCTCCAGGAGCTTTATAGGGAGTCATCAGGTCTTCTTCAGGTACGCTCGGTAGTTTCAATTATGGGACGTATAGGAGAAACTCCTCAGTCAGTATCATCATTGCCCGTATGGCCTTTATTGTCACTACTTTCACGTACATCCTCATTAGTAGAGTTGTAGTGGCAGGCTGAATTCTCAAGATTAGTTGCCGCTGTTATGGAATTCTCCATCCTGTAGCCCTCCAATAGGATGTGAACTGTTCAAGGGGAAAGGGCAGTGGTATCAGGACCTCCCCCTCCTACGGTTTACTCCACGAGAAGGTTTCAGTCAGCTGCTCGGATATTCAGGAGACTTCTACCTTTTTCTCCAATTTTGTCCACATTCTCTACAGTTGATGCTCCCAATATCAATGTTATGCTCCCTTTAGAGGCAGGCAAGGGGCACCCCAACAAGGTGCTGAGTACCCATGTCATTATGTTTTGGAACCAAGCTAGCGCTTCGGAACATTCTAGCAACTGCGAACTCAAGATCAAATCCGTCGCTGCGAGAATGTCCCGGTGCCTTCCAGTTCACACGAACTTTGCAGTCCTTGTGATGGAGTGATGACGAAATAACGGTTTCTGTCCTTCGGTGGTGCATGAATAGGCATAGGAGTCCTTACTCCAGGTGTACTCTAGCTCCTCCTCTTGCATAATCCACGGCGTTGTTGCAAAACCCCTTGGCTTGAACGCACATCTAGCGAGATCACTTTCCTTGACATGGTTCTTCACAGCAATCATACGGGAATGCTCCCTTCCCTTTTTATGGTACCTATAAACAGCTATTAGCACCTCGTATGACAAAAACAGACTCAAATATATGCTAGTGTAAAAGCGAAAAATACGAGTGATAGAATCAACAATCAAACTCCCCAAACCGCAATGTCTAGCCTAGCTTCTTCATCATGCAATATACCAACGTAACTACTACATGTAATACATCACATCATGCTCTTACTAGACAACCAAAATCCTTGATAACAAGGCTCAATTCATACCATAGCAGCGCAAAAATTCTATCAACATAAATCCTCATATTCAACAATTAAGCATTGTAATGTCAAATCCACCATCATTACATCAATAAACACAATCATATGCAAGAAATCAAAGATAAAGACATATTCCAGAACAAGATATATCATCTAGCAGCAAAATACCCAAATCAACAATCCAAGCAAAATTGAGCATGCAATTGATAGTAAATAACATGTCTAATCATATAAACAACATACCCATGCATTAAATAAGCATAATCGAAGCTCAAATTAAAAAACCCCCAAATTCGAAAATTAGGGTTCTAAGGATGATACCTCAGATCTGCAAATCTAACGGGTTAGGATGAAATCTGTTCGGATAGGATGATAGATCGTGTTATAGGCTTCGAATTAAGCTAAAGAACACTCAATTTGGTCAAGAAATGAAGAAGTTATGAAGATTTAGAAGCAAAATCGCACTTTTCGGGTTTTTTGGGAGTATGGATGAAGAAGAATGATGAAAATAAGGTTTTGGGGGTTGAAATCCGCGTTTTTAAAGATCTGGGGCTGTGGGGCGGTTCGCCCCGTGCTCCCCAATGCGGGGAGACGGGTCTCGATGTCAGAAATCGCGGTTTTAATCCCGAAACTAATTTTTTTCAAAAAACCACTCGAAAATTTTCACTCAAACATAAGCAAATACGACACAGACATGAACAAATTCGCATACGAGAAGCAAATAGTTCAAGAATGAATGCATGCAGAAAAGTAGTAAAGAAAGCGATAAAAATTCCGGGTTGCCTCCCGGATAGCGTCATTGTTTAAAGTCTTTGACTCGACTCCTGTCTGCGCCTATCTCTTCTTTTTGCGGGTACTAGCCTTCCCCTTCATTGATCTCCTTTCCATGCCACGAACCTGTGAATAAGAAAGAATATAGGCTGCAAGACCACAGTAGTGAGTAGTAATATCAGGCGGTTCAGGTGGATCAGGTATGGCTTGCAACACGTGTTGCTTGCCATTCACTTCGATGGTGCAAGTTCTTTGATAAATGTCCATCACGGAGCGTAGCTTGGTCAAGAATGTTTGCCCTAAGAGTATGACATCCCCCGTTCCAGGTGCAGACGCCGGCATAACTACAAAATTGGTGTATATGGATGCTTCACCAATCTTGACCAAAATATTTTTCACAACGCCCTCCGGTCTCATAAAGGATCCATCCGCCAGTTGCACAATAGCCCTTTGCTCAGATAGTTTTCCAATGTTGCTCTTTTCAAACACATTCAAAGGAATTATGTTTGAGTAGGACCCCGTATCTAGTGTGGCACGGACGTCTTCAAGCTCACCAATCCCTACCTTAACATCGAAACTTTTAGGGAGTGGTTCGGGATCCTCTTGCTCCTCATTACTTGTGTCAGAACCAAGGCCCTTCTCTTCTTCCTCAGCCTGTAGAAGTTCTTCCTTCATGCAACACTTGCACCTAACAACATTCCTGATGGCGATTTCGTCAGGTACATCATCAGCCAATGTAATGGCATTTGATTTCACAGTGCTGCTAGGTAGTTTTCGGTCGATCAACTCTTGCATCTTTTGATGGGCAAGCCTAGTGCTCTCTTCCAACTTATCAAGCCTTTCCCTTGTCTTCTCAGAATCTTCTTCATAACGTTTGAGAAAACTTTGTGTGTGATCGACCATCTTCTGCAAGTTCTCCATCAGTTGAGCCGTCTTCGACTTCGGTGGCTCTTTCGGAGCGGGGTTTTCGCAGTGATCATTACCATAGTTCAGCCTACTACGGTCTTGGTTAGGTCCATAAGTTTGGTTAGCCGGTGCATATCCTTGATTGTTACGGTATGCTCTTCTCCAAAATCCACCTCTAGGATTCCTACCGTCTTGTCCGTAGCTAACTTCTTGAGTACCAAACTCCGTAGCGAAGGCTTCTTCTTCTCCTCCTCGAGCCCAGTTGCCATCATCGTATGCCAGTTCCGATCTACACATATGAGCTCCATGCCCATAGTTCTTGCATATTCGGCATACTTCGTTCGAAACAGTTGTTCTGGTGGCGCTCTTGAGGACTTGCTTCAATTCGTTGGTACAGCACTCGAATTGATCCCCATTCCCCCTGTACATAGGGGCTTCTTGAGTCGGTGGAGCTTCAGGTCCACGTCTCCTAACCATTGCTCTTGGGTCCTTCAACTGCGAACCCTTAGCAAGCCTTTCGAAAACTGCCCAGACGGCTTCTGCGGTTTCCTCCCAAATATTGCCTCGGCATTGGAAATCCACCACTTGTTGGTTCTCGAAGGTTAGTCCATTGTAGAAGTATTGGACTAGGTCGGAAAGTTCAAAACCATGGTGAGGGCACTTGTTCGTGAGATCTTGGAACCTCTCGAACGCGGTGTAGATGGTCTCATCATAGTCTTGCTTGAATCCAGTGATCTGCGTCTTAAGCGCGGTAGTCAGAGTGTGTGGGAAGTATTTCTCCATGAAAGCTGAAAAAACATTTTCCCAAGTGTCCAGCGAGCCTGCTGGAAGAGAGCTCAGCCATGACTTGGCTCTGTCACCAAGTCCCATTGCAAAAACCTTCATCCTTAACTCATCCGTTGTTATGTCAGCTCCGGGTCGTGGGAGTTGGTTGACGAAATCATCGATATCGTGCAAGTACCCCCATCACATCTTCCCTTGATAAGCCATATAACCTCGGAAGTTGTTGGAATGCGTGGTTCTTGATCTCCAGATCCCAGGTTGCAGACAAAAGAACTATCTCCGGTCCCCTCATACGATCCTTGGTGGGTTGTACCCATGCCTTCAGTGGTCTAGCTTCTGCCATTCCGTCGATTTCCTTGAATAGACTAATTAGAGATTCAGAGAAATCGGTTTCCTCTATTTCCTCTAGTGCGCGCCTTTCAAGTAGTCGCCTTCTCTGGTGGTAGACTCTATCCATCTCAGCAATTGAATTAGCAAGCGGTGTTCCTGCAGAACGTGTATGCGGCATACACTATCTGTGACAGACTAGAAAAGGTGATTAGAAACAAACTAGGAAAGCAGAGAGAGATTAAAAAGAAAAACTAAAACTAAAAGAATTAGGAATCTAAAGTTGTGAATATAAACTAATTAAACAGAAAAAAGGAGTATAGTCCCCGGCAAACGGCGCCAATTTGACGAACGTGTCAGATTCAGTCAAATAAATTTGTAATAGCCAAAGGCAATCCACAACTACAACGAAAACCGTAGTGTAGTAGAATGACTCGAGTGTCGTTCTCTCAGGACTATACTAGCTTTATCAAATCTAACTAAGAATATAAAACAGCAAATAGAAAGCAATAGGGGTTTTCAAGCAGATAATGGAGATTGGTGATAGTATGGTCCTTCTTAACATAATGGGTCGATAATCATGCATAAATTCCTCGGTCTTGCATAGAGATCTTTGAATCAATCTTGTGTCCTGTTGTAAGTATTAAGCACTACGAATATAATATGGGTCTGACTTGTCAACAACTAACGTCCTATTGTGTTCCGTAATCATTCAACACTACGAAGATAATTGGTCTGATTGGTCGATAAGTGTCCAAGTGTGCATAATGATCAATACAACATACGAGAATTTTGGTTTCAACTGATCAACGAAATAAAGCAATGACACGGAGTATAATGCGCGATATAGCCATTAGCATGATTATCTTCCCTCGCTAAGAATTCACATACTACCACCAACATATTGAAAGAAAACATAGAAGAAAACATATTGAAAGAAGAATAAAATAACTAGATAAAAGTTGTAAGATACAAAGTTACCGAAGGTTGTCAATCTCCGGATGATTGCGATCCTACGCGCTCCAATCTGCTATGAAAAAGTATCCCCTAAGCTATGGAACTCGCATGACAAGCCCCGGGAAGTTCTTCCCTAAAACTATAGAGAGAGGTGAGAAAGTAGGCTTGGAAAGATATGATTTTCGGAGAGAAAACTCGCAACTATATATAGGCCCGAAATTCTTCTGGGGCGGTTCGCCCGAGTGCTTGGGCGGTTCGCCCCCCAGTATTTCGTGGAATTTCCGCGTTTTTCGACGCGGATTTGGATTTCTTCACCTTTTCGGACTCGGTTTCAGACTTCTAATGGTATTCTAACCTCCAGATTCGACCCCTAGACTCCAAATCCTATCCGGAAACCTTCAGATACTCCAAATAGGCTTCTGGAACACCAATTCCTTGTAGAATTCAATATAATTGCCCGTAAATCTCCGAATTTCAACCAAAACCTGTAAAATAAAATCTAAAGGGAAACGTGACACTATTCTAATAAAATGTACTAAAATATAGCTAAATTAACATAGAGGATAGCTAAATTAGGTGAAAAAGACTCGAATGAAAGTGTAAAATACACATTCATCAGTGGGGCGGTTCGCCCCACCACGGGGCTGTTCTCCCCCCAAGTGGGGAGGTTCGCCCCGTGCTCCCCAATGCGGGGAGACGGGTCCCGATGTCAGAAAATGCGGTTTAAAATCTCGAAACCAATTTTTTCAAAAAACCACTCGAAAAATCTCACTCAAACATAAGCATATACGACACGGACATGAACAAATTCGCATATGAGAAGCAAATAGTTCAAGAATGAATGCATGCAGAAAAGCAGTAAAGAAAGCGATAAAAATTCCGGGTGGCCTCCCGGATAGCGTCATTGTCTGCGCCTATTTCTTCTTTTTGCGGGTACTAGCCTTCCCCTTCATTGATCTCCTTTCCATGCCACGAACCTGTGAATAAGAAAGAATATAGGCTGCAAGACCACTGTAGTGAGTAGTAATATCAGGCGGTTCAGGTGGATCAGGTATGGCTTGCAACACGTGTTGCTTGCCATTCACTTCAATGGTGCAAGTTCTTTGATAGATATCCATCACCGAGCGTAGTTTAGTCAAGAATGTTTGCCCTAAGATTATGACATCCCCCGTTCCAGGTGCAGACGCCGGCATAACTACAAAGTTGGTGTATATAGATGCTTCACCAATCTTGACCAACACGTTTTTCACAACGCCCTCGGGTCTGATAAATGATCCATCCGCCAGTTGCACAATAGCCCTTTGCTCAGATACTTTTTCGATGTTGCTCTTTTCAAACACATTCAAAGGAATTATGTTTGAGTAGGATCCCGTATCTAGTGTGGCATGGACATCTTCAAGCTCACCAATCCCTACCTTAACATCGAAAGTTTTAGGGAGTGGTTCGGGATCCTTTTGCTCCTCTTCACTCTTGTTAGTACCAAGGTACTTTCCTTCTTCTTCGGCTTGTGGAGGTAGGTCCCTCTTGCAACTCTCGCACTTAGTAACCTTCTTGATAGTGATTTCAACAGGTAGATCACCTACTAAGTTAATGGACAATGACTTCTCAGTGTTGCTAGGCAGTTTGCCTTGCTCCCTACTTGCTCCTCGGTCGATCAACTCTTGCAATTTTTGATGGGCAAGCCTAGTGCTTTCTTCCAACTTATCGAGCCTTGCCCTAGTCTTCTCAGAATCTTCTTCATAACGTTTGAGAAAACTTTGTGTGTGATCAACCATCTTCTACAAGTTCTCCATTAGTAGAGCCGACTTCGACTTTGGTGGCTCTTTCGGAGCGGGGTTTTCTCAGTGATCATTACCGTAGTTCAGCCTACTACGGTCTTGGTTAGGTCCATAAGTTTGGTTAGCCGGTGCATATCCTTGATTGTTACGGTATCCTCTTCTCCAAAATCCACCTCGAGGATTCCTACCGTCTTGTCCGTAGCTAGCTTCCTGAGTACCAAACTCCGTAGCAAAGGCTTCTTCTTCTCCTCCTCGAGCCCAGTTGCCATCATCGTATGCCAGCTCCGATCTACACATATGAGCTCCATGCCCATAGTTCTTGCATATTCAGGATACTTCGTTTGAAACAGTTGTTCCGGTGGCGCTCTTGAGGACTTGCTTCAATTCGTTGGTAAAGCACTCGAATTGATCCCCATTCCCCCTGTACATAGGGGCTTCTTGAGTCGGTGGAGCTTCAGGTCCACGTCTCCTAACCATTGCTCTTGGGTCCTTGAACTGCGAACCCTTAGCTAGCCTTTCGAAAACTGCCCAGACGGCTTCCGCGGTTTCCTCCCAAATATTGCCTCGGCATTGGAAATCCACCACTTGTTGGTTCTCGAAGGTTAGTCCATTGTAGAAGTGTTGGACTAGGTTGGAAAGTTTAAAACCATGGTGAGGGCACTTGTTCGTGAGATCTTGGAACCTCTCGAACGCGGTGTAGATGGTCTCATCATAGTCTTGCTTGAATCCAGTGATTTGCGCCTTAAGCGCGGTAGTCAGAGTGTGTGGGAAGTATTTCTCCATGAAAGCTGAAAAAACCTTTTCCCAAGTGTCCAGCGAGCCTGCTGGAAGAGAGCTCAGCCATGACTTGGCTCTGTCGCCAAGTCCCATTGCAAAAACCTTCATCCTCAACTCATCCGTTGTTATGTCACCTCCGGGTCGTGGGAGTTGGTTGACGAAATCATCGATATCGTGCAAGTACCCCATCACATCTTCCCTTGATAAGCCGTAGAACCTCGGAAGTTGTTGGAATGCGTGGTTCTTGATCTCCAGATCTCGGGTTGCAGACGAAAGAACTATCGCCGATCCCCTCATACGATCCTTGGTGGATTGTACCCATGCCTTCAGTGGTCTAGCTTCTGCCATTCCGTCGATTTCCTTGAATAGACTAATTAGAGATTCAGAGAGATCGGTTTCCTCTATTTCCTCTAGTGCGCGCCTTTCAAGTAGTCGCCTTCTCTGGTGGTAGACTCTATCGATCTCAGCAATTGAATTAGCAAGCGGTGTTCCTGCAGAACGTGTATGCGGCATACACTATCTGTGACAGACTAGAAAAGGTGATTAGAAACTAACTAGGAAGGCAGAGAGAGATTAAAAAGAAAAACGAAAACTAATAGAATTAGGAATCTAAAGCTGTAAATAAAAACAAATTACAAATTAAACAGAAAAAAGGAGTATAGTCCCCGGCAACGGCGCCAATTTGATGAACGTGTCAGATTCAGTCAAATAAATTTGTAATAGCCAAAGGCAATCCACAACTACAACGAAAACCGTAGTGTAGTAGTAGAATGACTCGAGTGTCGTTCTCTCAGGACTATACTAGCTTTATCAAATCTAATTAAGAATATAAAACAGCAAATTGAAAGCAATAGGGGTTTTCAAGCAGATAATGGAGATTGGTGATAGTATGGTCCTTCTTAACATAATGGGTCGATAATCATGCATAAATTCCTCGGTCTTGCATAGAGATCTTTGAATCAATCTTGTGTCCTATTGCAAGTATTAAGCACTACGAATAAAATATGGGTCTGACTTGTCAACAACTAACGTCCTATTGTGTTCCGTAATCATTCAACACTACGAAGATAATTGGTCTGATTGGTCGATAAGTGTCCAAGTGTGCATAATGATCAATACAACATACGAGAATTTTGGTTTCAACGGATCAACGAAATAAAGCAATGACACGGAGTATAATGCGCGATATAGCCATTAGCATGATTATCTTCCCTCGCTAAGAATTCACATACTACCACCAACATATTGAAAGAAAACATAGAAGAAAACATATTGAAAGAAGAATAAAATAACTAGATAAAAGTTGTAAGATACAAAGTTACCGAAGGTTGTCAATCTCCGGATGATTGCGATCCTACGCGCTCCAATCTGCTATGAAAAAGTATCCCCTAAGCTATGGAACTCGCATGACAGGCCCTTCTTAATAGGGGTTTTCAAGCAGATAATGGAGATTGGTTATAGTATGGTCCTTCTTAACATAATGGGTCGATAATCATGAATTTCTTAACATAATGGAGATTTGGATTTCTAACACGTTTTCGGACTCGGTTTCAGACTTCTAATGGCCTTCTAACCTCCAGATTCGACCCCTAGACTCCAAATCCTATTCGGAAACCTTCAGATACTCCAAATAGGCTTCTGGAACACCAATTCCTTGAAGACTTCAATATAATTGCCCCGAAATCTCCGAATTTAAACCAAAACCTGTAAAATAAAATCTAAAGGGAAACGTGACACTATTCTAATAAAATGTACTAAAATATAGCTAAATTAACATAGAGGATAGCTAAAATAGGTGAAAAAGACTCGAATGAAAGTTTAAAATACACATTCATCAAGCATACGATTAATGACATAGTTGGTTGATCTACCCAATAAAAAAGTTCAAAAAATTCGACAATAAACTCCATATAAAAACATGCAAGACAGTCCTAGAGACAGTCCTTACTAAGGGCATGGTGCCCTTGTAGAGGACATATATGTACTATTACACAGGTCAACGTAATATAATATATGTTTGTTTCATTTTACTATTGAGTATCGCTTTCATATTTATATTACACCAGGCTGCAGCATGTCATATCTATATTGCTGTCTGTATTGATACTGAACATGTCCCCTCGGATAGATGACCGATCACACAGTTAGTGGGAGCTATGTGAGTTATCATCTATCCCAAACTCTCCCTAGTCGTGGTACATCTCGGATGTGGGGGTCTGAATGAACCTGACAAGACTAGTATGCGTGGAGGTTATACTTGTTGGAGCAAGTGTGAGCCGATCCCACGGCCACGGAACGGATTGTTGGATAATCAAGGAACGTTCCCATAACTGCGGATAGTTGTTCGAAGAAGCTTTATCGAATAATGGAAGTACCCACCGGACACTCCCATCGATGTATACTCTACACCAACGTGTCTATGGGAACCGGTGAGTTGTTGAAGTGATGCCATTCGTCCTTTGTACTTACAGGACTTTATCATCACATTTGTTGCTCCATATCCTTGGTGGACCCGTCGATGTCAGCTCTGAATAAGCAGTTGACCTAAGACACGATCCAGGATTATGGCTAAATACAAATGGGGGTGATAAGTAATTCTGTGAAGGATTCATCTCTCAAGTGTAGCACAGAAGAGCACTGCTCGTAGTCTGCATAGTTGTGTTGGTAAAGTCACTGGCCAGTGCAAATGATATATTATGATGGTCATAAGTATATCTTAACCAAACAACTCCCTGAGACGCCCATGGATGTATTATTGGGATAGACACTTCATCGATCCTAGATACATCCGAGCAAGTCAGATGAAGGGACGTTACCATCGTCACGTTGAGCGCAACAGGCTTCGCAAAGAAAGGGTTAGCTTTGAGAAACCTCTCAAACGTCCTCGCGTATTAATATTGCAAATGGAACCGTCTAGGAATTCCATGTTGCCTAGTCTAGGACTTGCTTAATACGGTGAGGCCCTATGGGTCACACTATGTGGTGATTCAGCCTATCAGAATATCCTTGAAGATGAAATCGCAATTAATGTGGAATTAATTGTGATTGATGGATTATAATTGATTTGGAATTAATTATAATAATTGGTGGCTCAATTAATGATTTGGAATTATTAATTGAATTGGCTAATTAATTATATTTTATGTAAATACAATTAAAGATTATATTTTGGAAATATAATGGAGGTTTGATTGTAAAGGATATGTTAATTTAGAATTAACATATGCACTTGGGCAAAATCTACTTGGAGTTTGGATTGCCTTAGAAATATATGTGGGTCCCAAAAGTGGGACCCACGTCCCGTAGGACAGGCGCGCGCGCGCGCATGGCAGAGTAGGGGAAGGAGTTCGACTCCTTCCTCTATTAGAAGTCCAAGGGATAAGTTAGATTTTCCTGATTGAGTTTTGATTTGATTGGGAATGAATCTAGACTTGATATTGGTTTCCTTGTGCGATAAGAATTAGATTCTTATTCCTTTACTAAGTCTAATTGCTTATGCTTTAGGCTTCTATAGACTACTATATATAGTGGACTATTAGAGAGAGTTTTATAGAAATTTTGAGACACAGTTTCAGACATAGACTTTCACAGTCATTCTACCCAGTTTTCTTAGAGAAAATAAAAACTCTCCCCTCCTCCCCTTAGCCTCACGCGCGCGCACACCGGCACCGGAGGGAATTGCCGCCCCGTCTTCTTGGTCACATAAAGAATATCCTAGCATTCTTCTGATAGGTTGTTCATCCGTGGATACCAAGGTTGAGGTTCTAGGAGCTGGAAACTAACTCTTATTGTCTTGCAGATATACAGAGTATTGTAGATATCTTCGACTTCGACGAAGGAGAAGATACACCGGAATATTACGAAGACTTGGAAGCTGCTTTGGAAGTAAGGTTAGTCTTCTAATTGACGTGTTTATATATATACGACATATGCATAATCAATTAACCAGTATGTTAAGAAAATTTTCAAAATTCCGCTGCGTACCCTAGGGGTAACTCTGACCATATTTTCTTACAAGACTATCCTAGGAAAGCAGTAAACGTGCAAATGCAAAAACTTTCACGAGTTTATCATAAGCAAGATAAGTATAGAGATAACCAGCAATAACCTCCTCCCCAGACCTGAACGTCGTCGCTCGTCCCGAACGTCGAAAGTGGATCCAAGGTGAGAGCTAATGCTTGTATAAGTGACCTATAATACTCAATCAAACTCGTGAGATAAAATCTAAAGCGGTAAAGTAAGCGATTAAAGAAAGCGATAAAATCTCCGGGTTGCCTCCCGGATAGCGCCATTGTTTAAAGTCTTTGACTCGACTCCTGTCCGCGCCTATCTCTTCTTTCTGCGGGTACTAGACTTCCCCTTCATCGATCTCCTCTCCATGCCACGAACATGTGAATAAGAAAGAATATAGGCTGCAAGACCACAGTAGTGAGTAGTGAAAGAATTATCAGGTGGATCAGATATGGCTTGCAACACATGTTGCTTGCCATCCACTTCAATAGTGCAAGTTCTTTGGCAGATGTACATCACGGAGCGTAGCTTAGTCAAGAATGTTCGTCCCAAGAGAATGACATCCCCCGTCCCAGGTGCAGACGCCGACATAACTACAAAATTGGTGTATACAGATGCTTCACCAATCTTGACCAACACATTTTTCACAACGCCTTCGGGTCTCACAAAGGATCCATCCGCCAGTTGCACAGTAGCCCTATGGTCAGATAGTTTTCCAAGGTTACTCTTCTCAAACACATTCAAAGGGAGCACGTTCGAGTAAGATCCCGTGTCTAGTGTGCCACGGACATCTTCAAGTTCGCCAATTCCGACCTTAACATCGAAACTTTGAGGGAGTGGCTCGGGATTCTCTTGCTTCTTTCCACTCTCATCAGTACCAAGGTCCTTCTCTTCTTCCTTGGCTAGTGGAGGCTCTTCATCCTTGTAACACTCGCACTTAGCAACTTGCTTAATGGTGATTTCCACTGGTTGATCTCCCACCAAGTTGATCGACATGGACCCCTCAGTGCTGCTATGTAACTTCCCTTGCTCTGTACTAGCTCTAGCTTCCAATTGATCCGGACGAGCATTGATCTTTGCCGAATCCTCCTCGTATCTCTTCAAAAACACTTGGGTGAAATCCACCAATTTCTGTAAATTATCCAAGAGAGTTGCTGACTTGGATGTAGATGCTTTGTCCTTAGGAGTAGGATTACTACGGTTCCCAAGTGAACATCTTCTCGTGCTAGATCTGATCTACACATATGAGCCCCATGCCCATAATTCTTGCACACCCTACATACCTCGTTGGAGAGAGAAGTTCCGATTAGGCCACTTAGAGCTTGCCTCATCTGATTGGCGAAACCTTCGAACCTATCGCCACTCACACCATTCACTTCATGCATTGGGATCTCCTGGTTTGGTGGGGCCTCAGGTCCACGCCTTCTAACCATTGCTCTTGGATCCTTGGATTGAGATCCTTTAGCAAGCCTTTCGAAACACACCCACACATCCTCGGCGGTCTCTTCCCAGATAGTACCACGGCATTGGAAATCCACCACCTGTTGACTCTCATATGTGAGTCCATTGTAGAAGTGCTGGACAAGATCAGGAAGCCCAAAACCATGGTGTGGACACTTGTGCATGAGGTCCTTGAACCTCTCGAAAGCGGTGTAGATGGTCTCATTATAGTCCTGTTTGAATCCTGTGATTTGCGCTTTAAGCGCGGTAGTCAATGTGTGAGGAAAGTATTTCTCCATAAAAGCAGAATACACCTTGTCCCAGGTGTCTAGTGATCCGGCTTCCAGAGAGCCTAACCATGCCTTGGCTTTATCACCAAGCTCCATAGCAAAAACCTTCATCCTTAGCTCATCGTCCGTTATCCTTGCTCCGGGCCTTGGAAGATTGTTGATAAAATCGTCAATATCATTCAGGTATCCCATAACATCTTCCCTAGTCAACCCATAGAACCTCGGGAGTTGCTGGTACATGCAACTTTTGATTTCCGAATCTCGAGTTGCAGCAGAAAGAACAATAGCCGGACCTCTCATCAGTGCTTTGTTGGGTTGAACCCATGATTTCAGTGGTCTAGCTTCTACCATTCCGTCGATTTCCTTGAAGAGACTGAGTAGGGATTCAGAGAAATCGACTTCCTCTAATTCCTCTAGTGCGCGCCTTTCAAGTAGTCGCCTTCTTTGGTGGTAGACTCTGTCGATCTCAGCAATTGAATCAGCAAGCGGTGTTCCTGCAGAACGTGTATGCGGCATACACTATCTGTAACAGACTAGGAAAGGTGATTAGAAACAGACTAGGAAAGCAGTATCAGAGAGAGATTAAAAAGGAAAACTAAAACTAATAGAATTAGGAATCTAAAGCTGAAAATATAAACAAATTAAACAGAAAAAAGGAGTATAGTCCCCGGCAACGGCGCCAATTTGATGAACGCGCTAGTGTCGTGTTCCAACGCGAACGGATCAAATAAATTTGTAATTAGCCAAAGGCAATCCACAACAACAACGAAAACCGTAGTGTAGTAGTAGAATGACTCGAGTGTCGTTCTCTCACGACTATAACTAACTTTATCTATTTAACAAGAGAATATAAAACAGCAGAAAGATAGCAAAACGGGGTTTCTAGCAGATAATGGATTTTGGTGATAGTATGCTCCTTCTTAACATAACGGGTCGATAATCATGCATAAATTCCTCGGTCTTGCATAGAGATCTTTGAATCAATCTAGTGACCTGTTGCAAATATTAAGCACTACGAAGATAATTGGTCTGACAAGTCAATCACTATTGTCCTAATGTGTTCCGTAATTATTCAACACTACGAAGATAATTGATCTGATGGTCGACAAGTGTCCAATTGTGCATAATAATTAATACAACATACGAGAATTTAGGCTGTGCCTGATCAACGAAATAAAGCAATGACACGGAGTATAATGCGCGATATAGCCATTAGCATGATTATCTTCCCTTCGCTAAGAATTCACATACTACCACCAACGATAAGTTTAGCTACTCATAATAGGCATGCAATCAACAGAAATCATAGAAGAAAATATATTGAAAGATATATAAAATAAGTAGATTAAACTGTAAGATACAAGTTACCGAAGGTTGTCAATCTCCGAAGAATTGCGATCCTACGAGCTCCAATCCTCTATGAAAAAGTATCCCCTAAGCTACAGAACTCCCAGGACAGGCCCCGGGAAGTTCCTACCTAAAACTATAGAGAGAGGTGAGAAAGTAAGTCTGGAAAGATATGATTTTCGGAGAAAACTGAGCAACTATATATAGGCCCCGAAATAACACGGGGCGGTTCGCCCGGTGTGTGGCGGTTCGCCCCGTCTGTGCGGCCGTTCGTCCCCCGGTTTTTTCACGGAATTCCGCGTTTTCGATGCGGTTTTGGATTTCTTCCCCTTTTCGGACTCGGTTTCTGACTTCTAGTGGCCTTCTAACCTCCGGATTCGGCCCCTAGACTTCAAATCCTATCCGGAAACCTTCAGATACTCCAAATAGGCTTCTAGAACACCAATTCCTTGTAAACTTCAATATAATTGCCCGGAAATCTTCGAATTTCAACCAAAACCTGTAAAATAAAATCTAAAGGAAAACGTGACACTATTCTAATAAAATGCATTAAAATATAGCTAAATTAACACAGAGGATAGCTAAAATAGGTGAAAAAGACTCGAATGAAAGTGTAAAATACACATTCATCAGTTATTCTGATGCTGATCATGGAGGATCAACTCTTGATAGAAAAAGTACTTCTGGAACTTGTGAGTTTCTAGGTACTAGATTAATATCATGGTTCAGCAAGAAGAAAATGTGTGTTGCCAATTCATCTACTGAATCTGAGTACATTGCGACTGGTTGTTGCACAGCTCAAATCCTATGGATTCAGCAACAATTAAGAGATTATGGTATTTCTGCAAAGAAAACACCAATCTTTTGTGATAATACAAGTGCTATTGCTATCACGCAAAATCCTAAGTTTCACTCAAGGACAAATCACAATGATATTAAACATCATTTCATTAAAGATCATGTGGAAAAAGGAGACATTGAGGTTGTGAAAGTAGGTACTGATGATCAACTTGCTAATATCTTTATCAAGCCCCTACCAGACAATAGGTTCGCAATGCTAAGGTATAACCTTGGATTGATTGAACTACCTCAATACTAAGAGATACAATTGGCAGATTGCTGAAACAGGCATTCAGCAAGTCAAAGTATGCTTACATGTATAAAGTTCCTTCCACTGATTTCTTCTAAAAGAAATGATAGTTCACTACATGATTGCTGAAACAGGCATTCAGCAAGAAATTCCTTCAAAATGGGTATTTGTTAGGAAACTTGATCACTTGCTGAGACGGGCACTCAGTAAGACAAAAACTTTAAGGATTGCTGAAACGGGCATTCAGACAATCAAAGATACTAAAACAGGTATTCAAGTATCAAAGGAAAAACCTGAGACGGGAACTCAGCAAAGAGCACGAACACTTCTCGGATTTTACAAAATGATATCTCAATTTAAAAAGAATTTGCTGAGACGGGAACTCAGAAATGTCTTTTAACTTAAAGAAACATGAGATATTTGATTAAGGGGGAAATTTTCAGCAAATGTAAGGCCTGTTACCTAAAAAGGTAAGTGTCAAAGTCAAATTGTCCGAAATCACTGAAAAGATTCTCATTTACTTCAGCAAGCAATTAGCGCTGAGGTAAAAAAGGATCAAATCCCGTGAATCAAGGTAAAATTGATTTGTCACGTTAATCGTAGCACAGATAAACTCGTTGTTAATCATGACATGAAACACAATCGTGGCCATTGATTTAAAGTAGTTTTTGATCTAACGGTTGATATCACAGAAAGAAAGTGTGCTCTGACGGTTTTTGTTAGTGGACCACTACGCATTTAATGCAAAGGCTCCACTAACGCAGATGAATCTCTGTTTTACCCTTGCTGAGAACTCAAAACCGTTGAGCTTCTCGCACAACAGAGATACTATATAAACAAAGAGTTAGAGAAAGACAAAATTCTTTAACTCACATTTCCTTTCTCTGCAAATTTTATAGCCTGTGCCCTGAATTCACTGTACCTCCGGTAAAAAAGAAAGTTATCTTTTTCGTACATTTCTCCCGCTATATAAGAAATGGCTCTAAAGAGACAGTCCTCCAAGAGCTCAAAATCGTCCAAAGCTGATAGTGCTGGGAAAAGCACTACACCGGTTGAAATTCCGGCAACCAACACAGTGAAAATTATGTGGAAAAACGACAGAATCACCGAAAGACCCATGCCGCCTGCATATATTGACACTGCAAAGTGTGAACAAATGATGCAATGGGGCGGATTCGCCAAGGAGAAGTATATTAGATACTTCTATGAAAAAGAACTAGATGAGGAAAATGAAGAGGCGTTGAATTTGATAAATCAACAAGGCCTTCTTTTCTTCATAACTGCTCGCCCTGAGAAAGTGAGTATGTTAGATACTATGGAATTCTACAATAATTCAGAAATCCAAACTCTCACTGATGGACAAGGAGTCACTGAAAAAGTGGTTTCTACCACAGTTCAAGGTGTGCAAATCATCATGAAATGGATTGATTTAGCTAACATCTTTCAGATTCCAACTACTGGAACTGAAGATGACATCACGTCCACTGATGAAGAAATAGAAGCATTCTACAGTGATGTCAGAAATGAAAAGATGAAGAAAGGAGAGATTGCTCCCGTGACTTGGACCTCAAAGCACGTAAAAAGGAAGCATCTCTACCATTCGCTTGGTCTAGTAGCTCTGCTACTAATCAAAGTCTTAGACTCCCAAGTTGGAGGAATAGACCAAGTTGGCTTGAGAAGGTGGCCATTGCTCATGCGTATCCATGAGAACAGAACAGAGCTCAACTGGGCTAAGTACATTTTCAACAGACTTGTTGATTGTGTTACTAAGTTCAAGGTAAAGGTTGAAGACAACACAGCTCACCTACCTTCCCAGTGATGTATGGACTGAAAATATGCTATATCCTTGAACACTTCAGGATTCAACTGAGAAACCCATTACCGATTAAGAAATCAGTATGAAATGTGGGAAGAGCCTTCTACAAGCAGAATGGACCTAAGCTTGCTGACAAGAAGTCAAAGAAGACAACAGCTGAAAATGTTGTCAGTGTTGGTCAACAAGACAGGTATACAACATCTGCAAATGTTGCTGAGACTGAAAATCAGTCCATGAATGCAACTGCTGCAGATGGTGATCAACAAGTTAAGTGTACAACAGCCTCTCAGCAGTAGGTGCAGATGTTGTTACTGGAGCCACTACGGTTGCTGAAACTAATGCACCCAGTGAAAAATCTAAGAAGAAAAAGAGGAAAGTTGATGATGACACTCAAACTGCAGCGTCATCAGCTGACCCCATTCCCAAGAAGAAACAGACAAAGACTTACCCAAGAAAGAAAACAACGGCATGTAAGTCCGTTCCAATTGTCCATGATCCTTCAATGATGCTCCAATGGTTGCTGAAACGCAATCCACTCCAGTAGATGTTATTGAAGTGTTTGCAGAAGCCTTCAGAAATGTTGAAGTGTTTGCAGAAGCCTTCAACAATCAACCCAACGTTGATACATCTTCTGAAATAAGACCACAAGGCAGTGGAAATGAAATTCATGCCCCATTCCCCGATATCTACATTGTAGATAATCTCGATGACCATACTCTGTAACCAGCAAGTGATATTGCTGCTGATTTGAGAAAAGAGGCACTTACTGACAATGTTGCTGAAAAGATGGTTGCTGAACAAGAAACTCATGAAGTTGTTGAAGCTGCAATTGCTGAAGAACCAGTTGCTGAGACTGCAATGGTTCAAGTCCCAGAGGTTGCTGAAATACCACAAGAGACACCATTCGACGATGCATCTCGTGATGCTGAGAATATTAGACCTAGTTCACCAATAACATCTATTGACAAAGTCCAACTGCTGACAGAATTAAGCCAGAAAATGGAATTGGAGATTGATGACACCTCCAACAAGTCCGTAGACCTGTTCATAACAAGCAGTGAACTTAAAGGTCAAGATGTCTCTGCTCAACTTGTCAATTCAGTGACAAGGGAGATTGCTGAATCTGCACAGCCTTCTCAAATAGAGGAAGAAAAGAATTCTGTTGAAGAAGAAGTCCCAGATAATGAAGATGCTGTCATTGCTGAAAGGATTGAGTCACCACCTGCCCTTTTTCAGCAGGTAGTTAACTCAGACATAAGGAAAACTTCAATATCTGAAACTATATCTTTTGCTGATATCATTGTTTCTTTACAGACTTCTCAAGATACAAGTCAGAAGATTGCTGAAACTTCTACCCCAGAATCCACAACTCCTGTTCAGCAAGTAGATGATGTTTTTGGTAAATCTACTAAGTTTCACAACTTAGTACTTGTATCTAACTTAAAATTATTTCATCATGAACAATTCAAGGATGCTGCTCAAGCTCCTGAAGCAATGGAAATAGTGCCAGCACAACAAAGTGTGCAACTGAAGTGGTTCACATCACTGAAGATTTGGAAGTAAGTTCAGAAGAACTTTACTCGAACTTCAAAAGGAATACCTTGACCAGAGTTGCTAAATCTGTCAGCAACTGGCAACGGTACAGAAGGATGGATTTCTCTGATCTTCACCTTCATCTGTCCAACGAGAAAAAGAGAATCTCTTTACTGAGATTCGAGACCTTTGTACATTCCATACTTCCAGAAGAGCTGACATATTCTCAACTAATGAGCTCCAGTCTGATGGCTCTAATCAGAGAAAATATGAAAGCAAAATTCAAGAGTGCCTCTCCAGCTGAACAAGCTGTGATGCTTAAGGGTTCTTTTGTACCCGTGGTGGCTGATCCCCACAATATCAATGAGGAAGAGGAAGTAACTAGCGCAGCTATGTACAAACATCTCGAGTTAGTTATACTAACGGACGATGATGATGAGGAAGAGGATGAAAATATCCAAAAATATACCAGTGATGATGAAGGAAAAGATTCCAAGGACAAAAAGGATGATGATGATGATGATAATCAAGGTCCTAGTCCTGATGCTGGTGGAGTTAAGCTGACAGTTGCTGAGACTGAACATCAAGTTACTGAAAATCAGCAAGCTGACCAAACTCCCAGTCAGCATCAAGAATCCACTCCAGCTCCTGCTGAGACAAGTACTCAAGCAACTGAACAAGTTTCTGAAACTAAAGAAGAATACGCCAGAAAGCGTGCTGAAATGCACTTAGGCAAAAACAAGCTTTCTGATGCCGAGTTAGCTTTACTCGATGCCAAGGTCATTGATCCAAACCTTGACGATGAAGATATGGATGAAGATTATCAAAGAGCACTCCAAAATAGTCTACAGATTCATGCTAGGCATACGCAGAATCTAGACATTGCTCAATCTTCAGGAGTGAAGAACTTGGAAGTCCCCTCCCTTCCACTTACTGTTGGTGAAACTCCAGTTGTTGAGTCAAAAGAGTTGCCCCCAGCAACCACTCAACCACAAGTGATTGAAGCTAAAGATTTAGGAACCAAGGTTGATGGCCTTGATGAATCTGATGACGAAGAAGATCTCTTCAACTTCTCAACAAATGAAGAAGAACAGACAAAGAAAATTGAACCCACAGTGGTTGCAATTCCTCCTCCATCTCTTGAACATGATGAAGGAGATGCTGAAAGAAGTCGTTTGCTGAGAAATGATGATCAATTTGCTACTGAGATCAAAGCTCATTCACTCACTCCTTCGCTAGTGCCATTCCCTAATATTGAGGATTTTACTCCAAGAATTAAGGCACTTATGGCTGTTCACAAAGCATGCCAAGAAGAGGACGATGCACTGCTTGCTGAGAGTCCGCTTGATATTGGCAAGATACTGGCTACTGTGCTGAAACGCACTACTTCTCTTACAATAGCTCAGAAAAACATAAGTCTACATCATAAAAGCTATGAATAAGATGTCAGTCAAGCACTCAAACTGGCTAAAACTGCATTGAAAAAGGCTCAGACTTTCATTGAAGAAAAAGTCGACAATGAGCGCAGACATGAGGAGAATTTGGTGAGTATTAAAGAAGAACTGTCAAAGCTGACTGCTGATCAGCAAGGAATAATTCTCAAGTACAATAGCCTAAGTACTCTTGCTGAAAACTGCAATGAGTTTTTCTCTCTGCACATTCGACCAATGATGCAATCCATGTCTAAGGGGGAAGATACACAAAGAAAATCTTCAAGAGCAAAGAAAACCACTGCTGAAGCGCCATTGATACTGCCTAGTCCACCTCCCAGAGAACCTCTTGCTGAAAGAGAGCAAAGTTTAAAGAAACGAGCTGAAACAGATTCTGAGAGAAATTCAGCAAATCCGAAAAGGAGAAGAACATCTGCTGAAACTCAAGAATATTGTCACACTGAGAGTTATCAAGATCTGAATGAAGATGATGATAATGATGATGACCAAACAATAGCTCAAGCAATAAGAGCTAGACCAATTACGGCCTTAACTCCTTCAGGCCATTCCAAACATTTCTCTTCCGACTCCAGATCTTCAGCAAGACATCAAGAAAATGCTAAGTCAAGAAGAAGAAGGCAAAGACAGGAAGAAAAGAGACTAGCCAGCATTGCCATTGGCTCTGTCATTGAATACACAAAGACCAGCAATGAACAAACAACTCAAAATGTGATCAGAAACCTACATGGTTGTTGGGTCTTAAAGTTGGAAGATTTGTTGGTCAATGATTTCTTTCCAACTGCTGTACTGAATCAAATGTACACTTGGATTGAATTAAAAGTGCAAAGAAAAGAAAAGGATCCTCCTCCCTACCCAAGAAACATTGCTTCAAAATGGCTGAATCTGGAACTCTTAGTAAGAAGAACTTCAATCAGCAAGTTAATGAAGCAAGAGCCTGATTTAATCAAGCCGATTGATGTTGCTTACTATAGTGATCCTTTAACCAAGAAGTCAAATAAGAAATATGGTTTGATTCCTTATGAGTATTTTTATCTCACTGCCAAAGATCAAGAAGAAGATCTTCTATGGTTAAGAAAGATTCATGCTAACAAGGGAATTTCAGATACACAACTTCTCCATGCCAGCAATTGGGGCATGCACTTGTGGGTACTTCACTACAAAAGAAATGAATGGTGAAAACCATCATTATACTGCCTGCAAGAATGCAAGGATCATTCAACTTGAAGTCCGTAAGCTACTTGAAGATTACGAGAAGGACTGTGTTGAATTTTCTGCGCTTGCTGAGAAGAGTGTAAGGGAGATTCTGAGGAAATCTTTTGCTAGAATAGCTTAAGTCCCTTGTAAAAGCTTTGTTTGTCTTTGTTTGTTGGTTTTTGTAGTTATCTCTGAACTTTCTTGTAAACTTACTGAAATATAACTATCAGCAATAAGCTTTTGACTCTTATTGGTTTTTGATTATGCAATCTACTTATGCTTATTGTTTTATTATTCAAGTATGTTTGCATTATTCAAGTGATTTATTCAACATCAGAAACCTCTAAAAGAGTAACAATTAATTTAGCCATGGATTGCTAACATCAAAAAGGGGAAAATTTGTTAGGAAACTTGTAAATTTTGATGAGCAATTAACCATGCTAAATTAAGGAAAGTCCAGTAACTAGTACTCTTATGGTCCATAGGAATTTAGAATTGTAAGTACATTGTAAAAGAGGAACGTTTACTGAAGACTTAGTGTAGGTACTAGTTAGGTGCTTTAGGTTGCTGGTGATGTACTTTGTTTTTACAAATGAACTATTGAAGCACTAGAACCGTTCAGAAACTTGAAGAATTCGAAGACTGAAGACTTAAGAAGATTTCTGAAGATGGTATCTACAAAGGCACATGTTGCTGAGAAAGTGGAAATTTCAGCAACAACTTACATAAGTGAAAATCTATATGACAGAGTAGGTTGTGCTTGCTGAAACTGAGACTGACCACTTGCTGAAATACATATGTGACCTCCTTGATGAAAGTACTTGCATTTGCGCTCCAACGTTCATATTTGAATTTCATTCAAATGAAAATTAAATGCAAAAGTAAGCATGCGAAGAACATGAAGACTAGAAGACAAATGAAGGACGCTGCTGAAAGTACAAAAGCAAGATAGTGACATCTTAAGGAACAAAAGCATTAGAATTTGAAATTCAAACGGCTCCCTTGATTCACTATAAATAGAGGTCATCCGGCAAAGAGTAGAAGTGTATCAACAACGTGATCAAACTCTCACTTGTGCTTAAATACTCATCTTCCTTACTCTTTACTGCCTATTGATCCGTTCCAAGACTTAAAGCTTGAAACAAAAGCTACTTGTGAAAAAGTAGAACATTCACGGCTAAGAAATTAGTTAAGTGTTCTTTCTTTCGAACAAGAACAAGTCTTGACACCAGAAACAACTTAACTTGTTTACTGCAAAGTATTCAAAGTTTTGTTTGTTAGATTACTTGCTATAGCTGAATAAGTTATACTCAAGTCATGTCAGCCCAAACCTCTCTAACTGATAAACACCATTTTTCAGACGTGAAATTCAGGGGGAATTAATCAAGCATAGTGTTGTTGATTATAAGTCCCAAGTTTGGTGGAGAACAAGGTTTCGTTCTCTAGTTAGGTTGGAAACGAAGCAAGCGTGCTTTGGTTTCTGAAGAATCCCTCTAGATAGGTGTTGTAAGGAATCTAGAACTTATCTTAGTGGATTCAGTCCTAGAAAGGACAAAGTGGATTAGTTGAGAGATTACGCCACTCTCAGATACCACTATAAAAAGTGTTTGTGTGATTTACTTTGCTGCATTTAGTTTTCAGCAAGCTTATGTACACTGTCACTCTGCTCACTTGTTGAAACTAGCACTTATTCTATAAAGACTTCCGCACTCTGGTTTTAAAGTACCAGTAAAACTCGTTACTGAAAAGTAACTAGTACTTGCTGATGAATGTGTATTTTACACTTTCATTCCAGTCTTTTTCACCTATTTTAGCTATCCTCTATGATAATTTAGCTATATTTTAATGCATTTTATTAGAATAGTGTCACGTTTCCCTTTAGATTTTATTTTACAGGTTTTGGTTGAAATTCGAGGATTTCCGGGCAATTATATTGAAGTTGACAAGGAATTGGTGTTCCAGAAGCCTATTTGGAGTATCTGAAGGTTTTCGGATATGATTTGAAGTCTAGGGGCCGAATCTGGAGGTTAGAAGGCTACTAGAAGTCAGAAACCGAGTCCGAAAAGGTGAAGAAATCCAAAAACGCGTCGGAAATGTGGAATTCCGCGAGAAATACTCGGGGGCGAACCGCCGCACAGTGGGGCGAATCGCCCCGTGTTTTTTTCGGGGCCTATATATAGTGCTCAGTTTTTCTCCGAAAATCATATCTTTCCAGACCTACTTTCTCACCTCTCTCTATAGTTTTAGGTAGGGACTTCCCGGGGCCTGTCCTGGGAGTTCTATAGCTTAGGGGATACTTTTTCATAGCAGTTTGGAGCTCGTAGGACCGCAATCATCCGGAGATTGACAACCTTCGGTAACTTTGTATCTTACAGTTTTATTCTACTTATTTTATTATATTCTTTCAACATGTTTTCTTCTATGATTTCTGTTGATTGCATGCCCATTATGAGTAGCTAAACTTATCGTTGGTGGTAGTATGTGAATTCTTAGCGAAGGGAAGATAATCATGCTAATGGCTATATCGTGCATCATACTCCGTGTCATTGCATTATTTCGTTGATCAGTTGCAACCAAAATTCTTGTATGTTGTATTGATTATTATGCACAATTGGACACTTGTCGACCATCAGACCAATTATCTTCGTAGTGTTGAATAATTACGGAACACATTAGGACAATCGTGATTGACTTGTCAGACCAATTATCTTCGTAGTGCTTAATACTTGCAAAAGGACACTAGATTGATTCAAAGATCTCTATGCAAAACCGAGGAATTTATGCATGATTATCGACCCGTTATGTTAAGAAGGACCATACTATCACCAATCTCCATTATCTCCTAGAAACCCCCTATTGCTATATGTCTGCTGTTTTATATTCTCTTGTTAAATAGATAAAGCTAGATATAGTCCTGAGAGAACGAAACTTGAGTCATTCTACTGCTACACTACGGTTTTCGTTGTAGTTGTGGATTGCCTTTGGTTTAAATAACAAATTTATTTGTTGAATCGAGACCCGAAAAATCTCCGTTCATCAAATTGGCGCCGCTGCCGGGGACTATACTCCTTTTTTCTGTTTAATTTGTTTATATTTACAGCTTTAGATTCCTAATTCTATTAGTTTTAGTTTTCCTTTTTAATCTCTCACTAATACTGCTTACCTAGTCTGCTTCTAATCACCTTTCCTAGTCTGTTATAGATAGTGTATGCCGCATACACGTTCTGCAGGAACACCGCTTGCTAATTCAATTGCTGAGATCGACAGAGTCTACCACCAAAGAAGGCGACTACTTGAAAGGCGCGCACTAGAGGAAATAGAGGAAACCGATTTCTCTGAATGTCTACTCAGTCTCTTCAAGCAAATCGACGGAATGGCAGAAGCTAGACCACTGAAGGCATGGGTACAACCCACCAAGGATCGTATGAGGGGACCGGCGATTGTTCTTTCATCTGCAACCCGAGATCTGGAGATCAAGAACCACGCATTCCAACAACTTCCGAGGTTCTATGGCTTATCAAGGGAAGATGTGATGGGGTACTTGCACGATATCGATGATTTCGTCAACCAACTCCCACGACCCGGAGCTGACATAACAACGGATGAGTTAAGGATGAAGGTTTTTGCTATGGGACTTGGCGACAGAGCCAAGTCATGGCTGAGTTCTCTTCCAGCAGGCTCGCTGGACACTTGGGAAAAGGTTTTTTCATCTTTCATGGAGATATACTTCCCTACACCTTGACTACCGCGCTAAAGACGCAAATCACTGGATTCAAACAGGACTATGATGAGACCATCTACACCGCGTTCGAGAGGTTCCAAGATCTCACAAACAAGTGCCCTCACCATGGTTTTGAACTTTCAGACCTAGTCCAACACTTCTACAATGGACTAACCTTCGAGAACAAACAAGTGGTGGATTTCCAATGCCGAGGCAATATTTGGGAGAAAACCGCAGAAGCCGTCTGGGCATTTTTCGAAAGTCTTGCTAAGGGTTCGCAGTTCAAGGACCCAAGAGCAATGGTTAGGAGACGTGGACCTGAAGCTCCACCGACTCAAGAAGCCCCTATGTATAGGGGGAATGGGGATCAATTCGAGTGCTTTACAAACGAATTGAAGCAAGTCCTCAAGAGCGCCACCGGAACAACTGTTTCGAACGAAGTATGCCGAATATGCAAGAACTATGGGCATGGGGCTCATATGTGTAGATCGGAGCTGGCATACGATGATGGCAACTGGGCTCGAGGAGGCGAAGAAGAAGCCTTTGCTACGGAGTTTGGCACTCAAGAAGTTAGCTACGGACAAGACAATAGGAATCCTCGAGGTGGATTTTGGAGAAGAGGATACTGTAACAATCAAGGATATGCACCGGCTAACCGAAATTATGGACCTAACCAAGACCGTAGTAGGCTGAACTATGGTAATGATCACTGCGAAAACCCCGCTCCGAAAGAGCCACCGAAGTCGAAGTCGGCTCAACTGATGGAAAACTTGCAGAAGATGGTCGATCACACACAAAGTTTTCTCAAACGTTATGAAGAAGATTCTGAGAAGACTAGGGCAAGGCTCGATAGGTTGGAAGAGAGCACTAGGCTTGCCCATCAAAATATGCAAGAGTTGATTGACTGAGGAGCAAGTAGGGAACAAGGCAAACTGCCTAGCAACACTGTGAAGTCGAAATTGGCTGGTGATGTACCTGACGAAATCACCATCAGGAAGGTCGTTAGGTGCGAGTGTTGCATGAAGGAAGAACTTCTACAGGCTGAGGAAGAAGAGAAGGACCTTAGTTCTGACGCAAGTGATGAGGAGCAAGAGGATCCCACTCCCAAAAAGTTTCGATGTTAAGGTAGGGATTGGTGAGCTTGAAGATATCCGTGCCACACTAGACACGGGATCCTACTCAAACATAATCCCTTTGAATGTGTTTGAAAAGAGCAACCTTGGAAAACTATCTGAGCAAAGGGCTATTGTGCGTCTGGCGGATGGATCCTTTGTGAGACCCGAGGGCGTTCTGAAAAATGTGTTGGTCAAGATTGGTGAAGCATCTGTATACACCAATTTTGTAGTTATGCCGGCATCTGCACCTGGGACGGGGGATGTCATACTCTTAGGGAAAGCATTCTTGGCCAAACTACGCTCCGTGATGGACATCTACCAAAGAACTTGCACTATTGAAGTAGATGGCAAGCAACACGTGTTGAAAGCCATACCTAATCCACCTGAACCGCCTGATATTACTACTCACTACTGTGGTCTTGCAGCCTATATTCTTTCTTATTCACAGGTTCGTGGCATGGAAAGGAGATCAATGAAGGGGAAGCCTAGTACCCGCAAAAAGAAGAGATAGGCGCAGACAGGAGTCGAGTCAAAGACTTTAAACAATGGCGCTATCCGGGAGGCAACCCGGGGTTTTTATTGCTTTCCTTACCGCTTTATATTTTATCTCACGAGTTTGATTGAGTATTATAGGTCACTTATACAAGCATTAGCTCTCACCTTGGATCCACTTTCGACGTTCGGGACGAGCGACGACGTTCAGGTTTGGGGAGGAGGTTATCGCTGGTTATCTCTATACTTATCTTGCTTATGATAAACTCGTGAAATTTTTTGCATTTGCACGTTTACTGGTTTCCTAGGATAGTCTTGCATGTTTTATATGGAGTTTATTGTCGAAATTTTTGAACTTTTTTATTGGGTAGATCAACTAACTATGCCATTAATCGTATGCTTCATCTCTATGAATTTGTTTGAGGTTTTTCTCGCTTGGCTTGTCACATTTATGTATTGCACTTAGTTAAGCTTGGTAGTCTCGACATCACTTAGTGGTGTTTTCTCTACTGCGGTTCACGAAGGCTTTTATAATGGAATGATGCATGTTAGGGTCTTATGGTTGTTTTCCCGAGTAATTATGTACCTAAGAGGCAACAAGTCTTCACCATGCTTTGAGATTGCTAAATGCCTAGGAAGGAGGTAGTGTGAGGTTGTGTGATCCTTTGTTTATAACCTATTCTTCCGAATAGGTTTGGGGAGGGGGTTACACCATCATAGACTTGTTTCTGTTTTCCATTTTCGTATCGTGAGTTTATTTTCCTTTTTCGTAAATTTTGTGCTCCAACCTATTTTTCGAATAGGTTTGGGGAAGTCGTGTGAGTCATTTTTCTCTTTTTGTTGTGCTACTGCTGGCTAGAAAAAAAAATCGAAAAAAAAGAAAGAAAAATTTCCAGAAAAAAAAGAGAAAAAGAAAAAAAGAATCTGGAAAAAGAAAAAAAAAAAGAAAAGACCCCAAAAAAAGCAAAGAAGGGTCCAAAAAAGAAAACCAAATAGCAGTTTAGCAAAGTGTTGAGTCTTTTCCATTTTTGTTATGTTCGTAATCGTTCTTTTATCTTTTTTGACTAGAGTGTCATCTGTTCTAGACCATCCTCGTCCTGCCATTCAGGAAGTGGTGAATAGCTTAAGACTTTACTTGAGAGATGGGTAGAATAGGGGAGTGTTATCTTTTATAGGGAACCCTCCTTCGTTTGATGAGAGCCAGTACTGGTTCGACCTCTTTTGAGGAAAAGTCTTAACATGGTGGAACAGCAGTAAGTCCTCAGTTCCATAGGCACGGGGCAACCATTCGATATCCTAGCATGCTTCATTACGTCGTCACTGACTAGGTCCAGGTAGAGAATGTTACGAGAGACTATCTTGTCTTGACATAAGTGCTTATGTGGATGTGTATAAGTCAATCGAGGTATTCTTGAACCTATATTCATGCTTTGGTTTATATGGTTTTTGTTCATATGTTATTTGATAGATTCAGTAGATTAGTTCATTTTATTTGGCATGAGACTCCATTTTGTGTCTTGCATGTTTTTTGTATTAGAGTCTAGCTTAGTTGCTTGAGGACAAGCCAAGGTTCGGTTTGGGGAGTTTGATGAATGTGTATTTTACACTTTCATTCGAGTCTTCTTCACCTATTTTAGCTATCCTCTATGATAATTTAGCTATATTTTAATGCATTTTATTAGAATAGTGTCACGTTTCCCTTTAGATTTTATTTTATAGGTTTTGGTTGAAATTAGAGGATTTCCGGGCAATTATATTGAAGTTGACAAGGAATTGGTGTTCCAGAAGCCTATTTGGAGTATCTGAAGGTTTCCGGATAGGATTTGAAGTCTAGGGGCCGAATCTGGAGGTTAAAAGGCTACTAGAAGTCAGAAACCGAGTCCGAAAAAGTGAAGAAATCCAAAAACGCGTCCAAAACGCGGAATTCCGCGAGAAATACTCGGGGGCGAACCGCCCCGTGTTTTTTTCGGGGCCTATATATAGTGGTCAGTTTTTCTCCGAAAATCATATCTTTCCAGACCTACTTTCTAACCTCTCTCTATAGTTTTAGGTAGGGACTTCCCGGGGCCTGTCCTGGGAGTTCTGTAGCTTAGGGGATACTTTTCATAGCAGTTTGGAGCTCGTAGGACCGCAATCATCCGGAGATTGACAACCTTCGGTAACTTTGTATCTTACAGTTTTATTCTACTTATTTTATTATATTCTTTCAACATGTTTTCTTTTATGATTTCTATTGATTGCATGCCCATTATGAGTAGCTAAACTTATCGTTGGTGGTAGTATGTGAATTCTTAGCGAAGGGAAGATAATCATGCTAATGGCTATATCGCGCATTATACTCCGTGTCATTGCTTTATTTCGTTGATCTGTTGTAACCAAAATTCTCGTATATTGTATTGATTATTATGCACAATTGGACACTTGTCGACCATCAGACCAATTATCTTCGTAGTGTTGAATAATTACGGAACACATTAGGACAATCGTGATTGACTTGTCAGACCAATTATCTTCGTAGTGCTTAATACTTGCAACAGGACACTAGATTGATTCAAAGATCTCTATGCAAGACCGAGGAATTTATGCATGATTATCGACCCGTTATGTTAAGAAGGACCATACTATCACCAATCTCCATTATCTGCTAGAAACCCCCTATTGCTATCTGTCTGCTGTTTTATATTCTCTTGTTAAATAGATAAAGCTAGTTATAGTCCTGAGAGAACGACACTCGAGTCATTCTACTGCTACACTACGGTTTTTGTTGTAGTTGTGGATTGCCTTTGGCTTAAATAACAAATTTATTTGCTGAATCGAGACCCGACAAATCTCCGTTCATCACTTGCTGAGAAAGTTAAGTATCAGCAAACTCATTACTGAAAAGTAATAAGCTCTTGCTGAGAAAATTTTTAAATGACGAAAGTTTGAAAATACTATTCACCCCCCCCCCCCCGAGTCTTTTCTTGTTGTTTAAAGGGACCAACAGTTTGCATTAATCAACTGATTTATTCAACATCAAGAACCTCTAAAAGGGTAAAAATTAATTTAGCCATGGATTGTTGTCATCAAAAAGGGGGAAATTTGTTAGAAAACTTGTAATTTTGATGAACAGATTACCATGCTAAATTAAGAACAGTCAAGTGATTAGTACTCTTAAGGTCCATAGGAAATTAGAATTTTTAAATGACATTGTAAAAGATGAACGTTTGTTGAAGACTTAGTATAGGTACTAGATAGGTTCTTTTTGTTTGCTGATGATGTACATTGTTTGCTGAAACAATCTATTGAAGTATAAGAACAACTCAGAAGACTTGAAGACTTGAAGACTTGAAGATTTGAAGTCAAGAAGACTTGAAGTTTGCTGAGATTTCGTATCTATATAAGGCACTTAGTAATGTTAACTAAAGTACACATTTCAGCAAAGCAGAAAACACAAGTGTAAAAGGTTGACTCTGCTGATCCGGTATAACATACTAAAGTAACTACATGTGACCTTACTTGCTGAAGTAGTACTTTCATTTATGCTCAGAGTTTCAAACGTTGAAAAAGGTCAAAGAGCATTAAATGAAAAGCATGCCGTTCTGAAAAGTTGAACACGCTGCTGACAGTACCTTCATAGCAAGATAGTGAAATTTTCTGGCCCCGACTTAGAATTTTGAAATTCAAACGGTACCAAGAAATCACTATAAATAGAGACCCTTAGGCAGTGAAAGAAGGGTGTCAACAACGTGATCTTACATTCACTTGTGCTTTCAAACTCACATCTTTCTTAAGCTTACTACTGTCTAAAGATCCGACCCAAGACTTAATCTTGAAACAAAAGCTACTTGTGAAGAAGTAGAACTTTAGCTAAGAAATTAGTTAAGTGTTCTTTCCCCTAAACAAGAAATAGTCTTGATACCCAGAAACAATATACTTGTAACTGAAAAGTTATTCAGTTGAGTTTCTTAAGATTGCTTGGTATTAGCTGAAAAGTTAATCTCATAAAAGTAATCTTCGCCCAAAACCTCTCTAACTGATAAAACACCCTTTTACAGGCATGAAATTCAAGGGGAACTAATCAAGCAAGGAATTGCAGATAAGTGTCCCAAGTTTGGTGGAGAACATGGTTATAGTTCTCTGGTTAGGTTGGAAAGAAAGCAAGGGCGCTTTGGGTTCTGGAATTCTAGTAGATTAGGTGTTGTAAGGAATCTCATCATCTATATTAGTGAATTCAGTCCTAGCAAGGACAAATTGGACTAATTGAGGGATTACGCCACCCTCAAATACCACTATAAAAGTGTTTGTGTGATTTATTTACTGCATTTACTTTCAGCAAAGCTTTATCTTATTTACTGTAGTATCTTTCTAAAACCTTTTATTCAACACACGTGTTTTAACTTGGTTTGTTTAAAACCTGTTGAGTAGTTGTGCTTTCAAAAGCAATTAATTTCAGAAGACTTCCGCTCTCTGATTATTTAAGTATTAGCAAAACTTACTACTGAACAAGTATTAAGTACCTTGCTGAGAAATTTGTGTTAAGTATCAGCATAAGCTCTTTGCTGAGAAAGTTTTAGACGACGAAAATTTTTTAGAGACTATTCACCCCCCCCCCCCTCTAGTCTCTACTTGTTGTCTAAAGGGACCAACATTTGGGGAGGGGGTTGCACAGGTTTTGTGAAGAAAGACAAAAAGGGGGAGAATGTAAGTGTTGGTGTTGCCAGCAATGTCATGTCTAATGTTGTGTTAACATTGAGCTTGACATTGAGCGCAACATTGGTAGACTGCACTTGTATATTTTTATATATATCTTGTATTTCAGTTTTGTCTTTAATCACTAATTTAATTAGTTCCATAGCTGTGATTATTTAATGTGTGCATGATATTAAAGGTCAAGATGGATAAGGTCAAGAGAAGTTAAGTGTCGATCATGCTAATGAAGATAGGAAAGATATGAAGATCTGATATGATAAGGAACGACCAGCTACTGAAGGTTGAAGAGTTTAACTAGGTTTGGACTGATGAGGGCGTATGACCTAGTTACTTGGTCTCAGAAGTCCTAATACTACTTAAACTAAGAAGAAGCCGGATTTACTTGAAAGATCTCAAGTGGTTCGAAATCCTATTCACACAAGACAACCATGGAGGTTTTAGGATTCATCCCATACAGCTGAACTGGACGTCCACAAGTACTATATGAAGGGATGAAGCCTTGAAGAAATTGACAGAGCTCTTGAGCCATATACGTATACTATCATTCTAGGCTTGTTAGGTTTCGACTTTTGTATGAAGTTATAGTCTAGCTTTTAGTCAGGTTGATTTCTGCTAGAATAGGTTACGAGTTTGTAATCATAGTCTTGATACTTTGTAGTCTGAGATTTCGTTAGAAAGATCAAACGTAGAATTTGTCATATTTTAGGAATAAAAAATTTTAGCCTTGAGGTACCGTGGGATATTATTTATAAATACCCACGAGAAGAAATCTGTTGTGTTCTTTACTTTTCCGATGTGTATTAGCTTCTGATTTACAGAGTTCTTGAGTCTGTGTTGTCTGCACTGTTGTGACAACATTGATCTCAACATTGACCTCGACAGTTGGCTTAACTTTGTGTTGCAGGTACCGGATTGTGATCCTCACGTTATTACAATATTTACAACAATGCATCATTGATACTTACTGTTGACTTACATTGCCGTAGTCGATGCTGCATCAATGTTAATACAATGCTGCTTCATTGCTTATTTCGTGAAATTTCTTACAATCTTATCGCCGGGCTTTCCATAGCCCATCTTTTCATTGAGTTTATCTTTATATAATTTTGATTGGGAGGACGGCGGTGGTGGTGGCTAGGACGGCGGCAGGGGCGGTGGTGGTGGTGGTGTCGGAATATTAAAATATTAATATTTAATATTTAGCATTTGAAAATTGATAATTATTAAAATTATTTTCCTATTATATTATTTGACATATAATTTGTTGTATTTATAAATTATTATTTTATTGAAAATCATGGCAAGTGTCAAGTTTTAAATGGTGTACTAATATTAGTACAATGCGAATGGTACTAAAGTTAGCCAAGTCTATCTAGTAAATAACGCGTCGAAATTTGACGGGAATAGTAAATTCATAAATCATAAATGAAAATCAATTAAAATGAACAATGGTGTTCTATCTAGTTTTTATTGAATATGTTATACGTACGTAATTGTCTCATCAAATAATAATTTAAATTATTATGGAATCGAAACGTCAAACAAAGTTGTGTTTCAAATTATTACACCGTTAGTGTTATAAATTATTGTGAAATATACCCGTCGATGGAACAAAGTTAATTTGTGTTATGAAATTTTGCAGAATAGACTCGTCAATTACAATTAGTGTTTAAACGTATTGCAAAATAGACCAGTGGAACGCATTTAGTGTTCTAACTTATTGACAAAATAGACACACGTCCTGTTCTAACGTATTTTCAAATAGACCCGTCAAACGTAGTCGGTGTTCTAATGTATTGCCAGATTGTCGTCCAACACAATTAGTGTTCTAATGTGTTGCGAATAGTCCTGTCGAACGCAATCAATGTTTCAAAGTATTGCAGAATAGGGTCCATAAACCATAGTTTATGGTCTAAATTACAGTGGAATACCATCAAATGTAGTTCAAGTATTGTCAAGTAGACCCGTCGAACGCAATTACTATTCTAAAGTATTGCGAGTAGACTCGACGAATGCAGTTAGTATTCTAAAGTATTGTGCAATAGACCCGTAGAAAACAATTAGTATTCTAAAGTATTATGGAATAGACCTGTCGGCCATAATTATTGTTCTAAAGTATCGGGTATTAGACCAGTCGAACGTATTTTGTGTTTTAAAGTATTGCAGAAATAGAGCCGCTGACCACTCGCATTTGTTGTATAAAATCCGTGTTTTAAAGTATTAGTGAATAGTCTTGTGGAATGCGATTTATGTTCTGGAGTATTTCGAATAGACCTGTTAAATGCATTTAGTTCTTTAAAGCATTGTGGAATAGACCTGTGAACTGCAGATAGTGGTCTAAAGTATTGCGTAACACCCATCAAAGGCATTTCAAGTATTGTCGAATAGACCCATCAAACGCAATTAATGTTCTGAAGTATTGCAATAGACATGTCGAACACAATTAGTGTTCTAAAGTATTGTGTAATAAACCGATCGGTCACAATTATTATTCTAAGGTATTGTGAAATATACATTTCGAACATATTTAGTGTTCTAACGTATTGCGGAGCAAATCTACAGGCTGCATTTAGTGTTCTAAAGTTCGTGTTTTAAAGTATTATTGCATAGATCCATCAAACGCAATTAATGTTCTAAAGTATTGCGAATAGGCCCGTCGAACGTAGTTAATGTTCTATTGTTGAATAAACCCGTTGAACGCGATAATTGTTTAAAAGTATTGTGGCATTGACCTGTCGACCACAGTTAGTGTTCTAAAGTATTATCAAAATAAACCCGTCGGCTACAGTCAGTGTTCTAAAGTATTGTGAAATTGACCCATCGCCCCGTGGAACGCAACTAGTGTTGTAAAGTATTGCGAAATTGTAACACCCCGTTTTTTTTTATTTAGTTATTATTTTATTATTTAATTAATTTATTTAATAATTTAGTTATCGGAGTAAATTATTTTATTCGGTAATTATTTAATTTACTTCCCGCGTGAATGAATTTTTCATTAGTTAATTCGCGTAAAGCTAATTCGTCTCGTTACGTTTGGACCGAGCTGGCAAAACTGGTTATTTCGGGCTCATTTGTGTGGCCCAGATTTCGTGGCCCCAGTTTTCATGACCTTGACTAGCCCTTTGACTGGCCCATCACCTCAACCCCTCCCAACCCTAAACCGGCTCTCCCCAACCCTCATTCTCCCATCCGCCCCACAAAAGAAAAAAAGAGAGAAGAGAAAAGAAAGAAAGAAACGCTGCTGCTGCTGCTTCTTTTCCGTTCATTGCTCCCTGATTCGGCCGTCATCGTCACCACACCACCGGCCACGTTCTACCGTCATCCCGGAGCACACACCGTGCCTCGCCCGTGCTCCGCCGTCCGTGCTCCGCACGCGCTCCGCCTGTGCGCCGCTTTCTGATCCGATCCGCCCGCCTCCTTTTCGATTCTGCTAGAGCGCCGCCACCTCCGTCCCGATCCCGTTCGTGTCGATCCGTTTCTGTCCGTGCCGCTCGATCCCAACCGCGCCGCCGCCGTCACGTGCCGCCGCCGTACAGCTCCGTACCGGCTCGTTCTCTCTGTTCTGCTCCGATTTCGTTTTAGTTCGGTAAGTGTCAATACTCGGTTTCGGTTAATTTCGAATTCGTTTGGTGTTGAGATCTTGATTTGGATCTCGTTCTTTTCGTGATTTGCAGTTTGATTGTTCCTCTCCGTTCGTACCCTCTTCAGTTTGATTTTCTCTGTCCAATTCCGTCCGAAGGTAGTGCTCTGTTTTTCTTCTTTTTGTTTTCTGCCCTTCTTTTATTCCCGTTTTACCCCTGCTGCCTTTAACCTCGTATTTGAACTGAGAACCGGGACCTAGGATAGTCGTTGTTGTTGTTGTTCGCCTGGATTTGTTGTTTGACCTCGTATGTGACCTTTTTCGAACTGAACTAAGACTGTGATTTGAACTGGTTGGTTGTTTGGGACTGAATTGTATTAATCTGAACCTTCTGGAGGGTTTTGGGAAGTCTGAAAACCTAAAGGACCTTTTTGCAATTAGGCTTTGACCATAGTTGACTGACAGAGGACTGTTTTGTAAACCTTTTAATTCTGTGGGGACTGATATGCATGTTTGGGAACCTGCTGGACTTGTTTGTACTTTCTGAAAATAAAAAGGATCTTTTTGCAATTTACCACTGAGGGTATTTTAGTAATTTCCAAAGATTGAAAGAGTGTTTTCTGAAAACGTTTCAAGTTAACTAGTTTCTGCTTTGGTACTTTTGTAGTGGCTGCCTTGCTAGCTTAGTTGGTTAGGTAGTACTTGACTAACTTAGAGGTCCCGAGTTTGAACCCCTCCTTTACCACTTCTTTACCGACCTTTTACTTTCCGTTCGTTCAACTTCTAGAGTGTAACTAGTTACTTTCTATTAGTTTCTCCGTCGTTCGTTAGCTCTTAAGCTCACTGCTCGTTGAAGACTTTTGCTTTCAAGTTGAGGTGAGTGTTCACCCCAAAACTTATCTATTTGCAAAAAACTAGAAGGCTATGTGATAATCTGTATCTATTAATATATGTTCTGTTATACCGTATGCTTCCGCGTAAAAGTAACTAAGTCCTAAGTATGGCTATTTACTTATCTTGGTTTGTTGCTACTTTGTTCTGGATTAACTCTTATGCAGGAACACTTCTCGATGTTTCGAGATCTGATTATTATTATCTGTTTGTTCTGTATCTGTATCTATTCTGTCTATTTCTATGTGACCGGTCGATTAGGTCGTAATTAGGTAGGCTTGGATAGTGTGGACTATCGGGTTTGCTTGGTTATTGCCTAGTCTAATCCCTTTTAGGCGCGAGGCAGAAGTCGCTGAGGTCTATTAGGGTGGTAGGTTCTGTTTCCCCAAAGTACACGGGGGTTTCTGTTTCTGTCCGGAGTTGTATAACCTCTGGAGGGAGCTATAAGGGCAATCTGGGAGTAGGAGTAACAAGGCGGGTTGCACCAACGGACTTCGACTTATCTGTTCTGTCTTTTTGTTATGTTAATTGTTCTGTTTGCTATTTTATCTGCTGCAAATGATTTAGTTTTCCAACTGTTTACTTTTCTTTTGTTAACTTAGAACCTCACTGAGATCCTTTATCTCACGCTCTCTTTGTTTTCAAAAATTCCTTCCTTCCGGATACTACTGAGGATGCACGCGAGTAGGATGCCAGCGACTGAGAGAAGGGTCTGGGATGTCTTTCGGGATTTGATTTTAAAATAAGAAGATGAAACTTTTTACTTTCTTTACTAGTTGTTATTCTATTTTGACTTCTAAGTTACCGTTGGATTTTTACTTGATTCTGTTAGCGCTGTGGCGCCAAATTTTGTTATGGCATTTATTGCCGACCGTTACTTTTTAAATTATTTCGGTTTTTCTCTTTTCAAAAATTTATTTGTTTTTAAAAACCGATACCGTTACAGAAATAGACCCGTCAACTGCAGTTAGTTGTCTAAAGTATTGTAGAATAAATCAATTAAATATAGTTCATGTTTAAACGTATTGTCGAAGACACACTTCGAATGCAATTAATGTTTTAAAGTATTGTGAATAGACCCATTGAACGCATGTAGTGTCCTAAAGTTTAGCCGAATAGAACTGTCAAACGTAATTAGTGTTCTAAGTATTGTGAATAGAGCCGCCGGCCGTCATTAGTGTTCTAACGTATTGCCGAATAGACCCGTCGAACGCAATTAGAGTTCTAAAGCATTACGAAATAGACCCGTCGTCAACCGCAGTTAGTGATTTGAAGTTTTTATAAATAAACCCGTCAAATATAGTTCGCGTTTCAAAGTATTATTGAATTAATATACCCGTTGAACGTATTTGATGTCCTAATATTGTGAATAGACTCATCGAGCACAATTGGTGTTCTAAATTATGGAGGAAGAGACCAACTGAATGCAATTAGTATTCTAAAGTGTTGAGGAATAGACATGTCGAACGCAGTTAGTATTCTAAAGTATTGCAAAAGAGATCTGTCGAATACAATTAATATTCTAAACTATTATGAAATGACACCTTAACATATGAAAAACTTTCGACCAATCAAAATGGACATAGAGTGAAGTTGAACATGTCATGTGGACGAAGAAGGAAGCATGAAATTCCTCCTTTATAGAATATATAGATATTTGGGTTACGATTACATAATGATAAATAATAGTTTAAATTTTTATATGGATGAAAATGTTTGAAAAATATTTAAATTATGGCTCATACATAGAAGGGTGTTACTTTGTTTTCTTCTTTTGTCTTAAAAAGAAAGAAAATAAAAACCGAGACCCTGAATTTTAACATAGAATAAGAATTATATTATTGTGTTTTCTTTTAATTCAATCATTCTATATTTTTTATATTAATTATTTTATTTTTTACAAATAGCAAAACTAATTTGCTTTAGCATCCTCGTTTCATAATGCCAAATAATTTCAATTCATATTCTATATCACATTTAAGAAAACATATTTTAAATTGAATAAGTATATATTTACTTGAGAATGACATAAAGAGAATAATAATAAAAATGGTAAAATACTAATATGTATATAATTATAAATTAGATGCATACATTTGAGACATGTGACAAGAATAAAGAAATCAACCAATCAAAATATTCTCTCTGTTCCACAATAAGTTTTCTAAGGTTGGATCACAAAATAACTTCCATAGACCTTGGCAAAGGCTGTTATATCATCAAACCATCAACACCAGAAGATTATCTGGTAGCCATTGCTGGTGGCCCCTGGTTTTTATTCAACTATTACTTGGCCATACAGCAGTGGAAACCGGATTACATGCCATCCCGAGGCCCATTCCCATACATGGCAATATGGGTGCAACTGCCGGAGCTACCAGTGGAGTACTATGAAAAGGCAGCCTTGCTAAAGATTGGGAAAGGAATAGGAAAGCCAATAAAAGTTGATAGTCACACATCCCATGCCCGGAGAGGCCGATATGCAAGGATATGTGTTGAAGTGGATACATCAACACCGTTAAAGAAATCCATACAGATAGGAAACAGAACACAGCAGATTGTTTATGAGATAAGTTCTGAATTCTGTTTCAATTGTGGGAAAGTTGGACACTTAAGTACCAACTGTGATGAAACAAAATCAGATACAACCGGGGTTGATGCAAGTCAACCAAAAGAAAACCATATGGAAACAGAGGAGATCAGAAGCGAAACCACCTATGAGGCTACGCCAGATCAGCAAGGAAAGAAGAAGGAAAAACAAACACCCCAAAATGTGGAAAAATGGCAAATAGTGCAAAGAAGAAATTACAAGAGCAATAATACGGCTGACATAAATCAACATGCAAAATCCAACCAACAAAACAAAGGGAAAGGAAAAGTAATGGATCATTGGAAAGCAGAGACCGAAAAACGCATTGAAGCCATTACACGGAGATCCAAAAAAGGCATCAATATAAATGATCAAGCTTCTTATAGCATTGATCATACGGATCCACAAAAAGAGAACAATAATGAGTATATTTACTCAACAAAAGATACTGATAGATTTAAAAATAAAGTCCATGCACCAAATGGACAAACAGGCCAATCAACAAAAGAGCTACGTGCGAAAATCGGAGAAGGGAATGAACAGACGCCAAACAAGGCGCAGACTGCAGAGGATAATCATTATACCTCAAAAACGCTTGTTCCCAACACCTCACTGCCTACAACTCTATTACCTAACTCACACCAGTCCTTTGTCACTCCATCCTTTCAATCCAAAGAATCCCATACACTCTCCAGCCCTAAAAATGGAAAACATTGTGAGCAACCAAAATATTCCACCACCGCCGACCCAAAATCCGGCATCTGTGGCAAACCTGGTGACGACGCACGCAACGACACCGTCCCCACGACTCTCACCATACACTCAACTTCCTCCAGCAGCCTCACCAAGCCAAACATCCACGGAGCTGATGCAACAAGTGATTCGGGAAAACCTTGCATGGCGCCTCCATCCACCCACAGGGACGGTAGAGGACCCGATCGTCATATCGGCGTCACCAACGACTCTGCCGGAGGCAAATGCAGCAGTCAAACAGCCTCCGATGAGCATTTTAAACCCACCAGACCAATTTCTGGAAATTCTCAGAGAACAAAATCAAGCTCAACAGCGGAGGGCGTTGTTACCAATTATGAACCCGACAAGTACCGCAAGAGAATTACCAACATTAGAACAACTGATGCAGCAAAACCAACAGCGCCAGAACGAAAGACACCGACGACAACAATTCCGGGAGGGAGTACAAGCTCTGCAAGCAAATCTCCCGGTCCCAAATGCCCAAAATCAAACCACCTCGCCACCCAGCCCAGATCCACAAACTTGCTTCACTCTGGATCAGATTCGACCAAATCTCCTTCCAAGCCCATTAACAACCCAAGCCCAAACACATCAGAGGCCCAGTCCACAAATGCATCAGGTCCAAATTCTTCCCAACCCGCATCCATACCCGGCTTACCCGACCCCTTTACTCCCTCTCCCAATTTACCAAGGATTTCCCCAAATCGAATTTGCAACCCTAATCGACAATCTGACCCAACACTCTCAACTCCAGCAACTCCTAGCCCAAAAAGGCTATGTGAAAATCTCAGAGACGCCACTTTCCCTTTTTCCGGAAACGGGAGCGACATTCTCTCTTCTCCCGGGTCAGAGTGGGAAATCGGGGAAGGAGAATGGAACTCCTTCCTTGACCTTGAAGATGATGTCGGAGACCTTGGAGACGGCGATAGATCGGGAAGCGGTGACGAATACTCTGATGGAGAAGCCAGGAACAAACGAGTTCTCTCTCAGACCACGCCACTCCCAACCAGTGATTGTGCAGCTAGCAAAGATAGCAAGGAGGATCGAGATCCAATATGCAGCCTTGGAAGTCAATCAGCCGACGGGGGATGCTCTTCTCCACAATGTAGTCCTCCGGCCGCTCATAAACGGTTTAACACCGGAGATAACACCACTGCACGCCAGAAACGTCAGCGGACGGATGGCACAGAACCCGATCACGGGGAAGTGGGTCAGGCTTGAAAAATCCACTATGAAGATTCTATTCTGGAATTTACGCGGAGGATGCACGGTGGAGAAAATTGCAGAGGTTAAAAAATATGTGGAAGAGTACAAGCCTATCCTGGCTTTTCTACTGGATACGCGGGCAGGCCTTGAAACCGCAGCTGCTCGCATAGCACAGTTAGGGTTTAAGAATAAGCACATCAATACACCATCGGCGGAAAACCGTCAGATGGGAGGCTACTGGGTGCTCTGGAACCAGGAGGACATTAGCATATCCGAACTTCAGGCCACTGACCGCTTGATCCACTGTAAGGCTTTGATCCAGCAGAACAATAAGGAAGCAATGATATCAGCCATATACAACCACCCCCAACCTCATAAGCAGCATCAGGTATGGAATGATTTGATTGCTTTTAGCCCTTATGTTACTTGCCCTTGGATATTAGGAGGAGATTTCAATGCTGTTTTACATCCTTATGAAAAAATTGGAAAAGCTAAATTTAATTGGAACCAGTTGCACGCTTTCAAAAACTGCCTAAATTCTTGCAGACTAATGGATTTAGGTGTTGTTGGGACAACTTTTACTTTCATAAATAAGCAATATGCTGCAGACTTTGCTTGTAGTAGATTGGATAGAGCTTGTGGAAATTTAGAGTTTACTAGAAATTTCCCCAATTGCAAAGTGTTAAATGTTCCAACACCTATATCAGATCACACCATGTTACTGGTAGACCTTAATCCAATCTCTATAGTGCTGCCAAAATTTTTAGATATGAAAATATGTGGGAAAAAGATCAAATCTTCCAACCCTTACTGGAAAATTTTTGGGAAATTGAAATTAAAAAACCTAACTTCACTTTTGCTCAAGGAGTTAGGAATTTAGCTACAGATATTGGGAAATGGCCCCTGACCACACTCAGCCAGCTAAATACTAAGATTAAAACTTTAAAAAAGGAATATAAAAAATGTTGGGAAAATTTACACCTAAACCCACAACAATATGGTGCCACAGAAACTCAACTCAGTCTGGAAATAAAAGCTTTGACCAAACAAAAACAATGTTCTGGCAGCAAAGAGCAAAAAGAAATTGGATCACACTTGGTGATGCCAATAGAAAGTACTTTCATGCTTCTGCCTCACACCAACAAAGAAGGAAACATATTCATGGGATAAGGACACCAGAAGGTGACTGGACCTATAACCATGAGGACATTACACAAGTGTTCTACAACTTCTTCAAAAACCAAGCACAAAAGACACATACTGATCATACACCTTTCAAAGACTTGAGTGTTCCTGCACTGTCTTTGGAAGACCAGCAAATATTACTCCAAGATGTCTCAGATGATGACATATGGGAGGCTGTTAAATCAATCAATCCTGATAAAGCCCCAGGCCCTGATGGGTTAAACAACAAGTTTTACCATAGCCACTGGGATACTGTTTCATCCCAAGTGTGTGACTTTGTTAAAATTTTTTTCAAACTGGAGCACTTGACCCCCTTTTGAACCAAACAACTATTGTCCTCATACCAAAAAAACAAAACCCTAAGACACCAGCAGATTTTAGACCAATTAGCCTTTGCAATGTCAGCTATAAAATTATCTCAAAACTTTTGGTACAAAAAATGAGACCTTTTCTCAACAAACTAATTTCCCCTTTTCAAAATGCTTTTGTTCCAAACAGGAGAATAAGTGATAATATTATGATTGCTCATGAACTTCTACACACAATGACCAGAAAAAAGAAAAGTGCTCAACACTACCTAGCACTAAAACTGGACATTGAGAAAGCCTATGACAGACTGGATTGGGATTTCATCCTTTTTGCCCTCCAAAAATTTAACTTTCCTCCCCAGTTCATTAATCTCATCCAAACCTGTCTCCAAACTTGTTCTTTTAAAGTCAGAATAAATCAAATGGATTCACCAGAATGGAAATCTCAAAGAGGAATAAGACAAGGTGACCCCTTATCTCCCTACCTGTTTATTCTTTGCCAAGAACTGCTAGTTCACCTTGTCCTAAAAACAACTCATGAGGGGGAACTAGTGCCTCTAAAACCCTCCACCCATGGACCACCAATACCCTTACTATGCTTTGCAGATGATTGCTTCCTATTCTGCAAAACAAAAAATGTTAATACCATAGCTAGAATACTAGCAGACTATGGGAAAGCATCAGGCCAACATGTCTGTTGGAAGAAAAGTAGAGTCATCTTTTCTCCTAACACTCCAGTACACATAAAGCAAAATACAACCCAGCTTTTGGGAGTCATACACAATAAAAGACTAGACAAGTATTTAGGACTCCCATTCTTAATGGGGTCAAAAAAAAGAGATTTCTTTGAAGAAACAATACAAAAGGTCAACAATAAGATAAACATTTGGTACTCCAGATTTTTATCTTATGCAGGTAGATTAACCCTTATAAAAGCAGTCACAAATGCCATTCCATCATACACAATGTCTATTGCTAGATTGCCTTCCTCCACTCTTCACAACATTGAGGCAATTAATAGACATTTTCTATGGAATGCACAGAAAAATGGGAAAACAAAAGGAAGACTAAAATGGACTAAAGTTTGCAGCCCAATCATCCAAGGAGGATTAGGTATCAGGGATCTTTCAAAATTAAATAAAGCTTTTCTCCTCAAACATTTGTGGAACTTGCATACACAAACTAAATCACTATGGTTTGATGTATACAAGGCTAAGTATTTCCCTGAAACCACCTTCTTAGATGCAATTGCAAGACCTCAACAAAGCTGGTTCTGGAAAAATCTTATAAAACTTAAAGAAGATTTCAAAAATGGCCTCACATATCAAGTGGGCTCTGGCATTTCCATAAATTTCTGGCAGGACAAATGGCTCCATAACAAGAGTCTACAAGAGTATGCAATACCAAATAACCCTTCTGTAACAGTAAAAGATTACATTTTTAATAACACTTGGAACATACCAGCCTTAGAACAAATCCTCCCCACAGAAATTGTCAATGAAATAATTTCAATGCCTTTGGCAGAGGGAGTGGAGGACAAATTGGTTTGGAATCAGGGAAAAAATGGAATGTTTTCTGTTAAAAGTGCTTACAATTTCCTTGCTCAACATACCTTAGAACAAGGCCCCCAATGGCCATGGCAGATAATCTGGTCTTTGCATCTGTTACCAAGAATTAAATTTTTCATTTGGTTAGGTGTTCACCAGAAGCTTCCTACAGCACAATCTCTTTTCCATAAAAAAATCATCCCATCCCCTTTGTGTAATCTCTGCAAATTGGAAGAAGAAAATCTAGACCATTTGGTCTTCCAATGCCCATACTTTGCAGACATAAGGCATTTCCTTTACCCATTACAAACCTCTCAAACTTTCCAAAATCTGACTTTTTACAAACTCTCCAATAAGGAAGCACATCTCAATGCATTAATCACTGCATGGATGATTTGGAAGTTCAGAAATGAAATCCTTTTTGGCCATAAAACCATAACAACCCAGCAAATGCATACACGAGTATTGGCAATTATACATGATCACCAACACCATTTTAAAGAAGAGATGAAACAGAAACATACAACCTTAATTCCTTGTCAATGGACCCCTCCACCACAAGGGGCCGTTTGTGTGAATATAGATGGATCCTATGATCCTATACATGGCCATGCAGGTGCTGGTGCAGTCATTAGAAATAGCAACGGTGACTTTTTATTAGCCGGAGCTACTTATTTGGGAACAACTGATGCCACTACTGCAGAATTCCATGCATTATTATTTGGCATAAAACTTTGTGAGAAACTTGATTGCCAAAATATCATAATTTGCACTGATTCTAAAATTGTGGAGTCATGCATCAACAGGACACAGGTTTTAGCAGCTACAAGAGACCAAGAACTACTCCTACAGGAAGCACGTAGGCGGATGCAGTTACTGCAAAAGGTCGAACTACGTTTTGTGTACCGGGAAATTAATGGAGTTGCAGACAAGTTGGCACTGGAAGGCCGATCCCGGAAATTTGGCAAATCGGAGTCTTCTTTAAATGACTCAACTTTTGTTTATATTTGGGATATTTGCCCCGACTGGCTAGTTGATGTAATTAGGCAAGACAATGTACTTAAATTTCGGCCTGTACGTTTGAATTAATGCATGATTATCTTTCGAAAAAAAAAGGTTGATTTTATTTCGAATTTTGACTACAAATTACTTCTACATTACACACTCAAAAAAAATAATAAAAATATAAAATTATATTATGAAAGAAAATTAAGTATATTTTTCTAATATAACTCTATTATATACTAATCATGTGTAATATAGAATTAATTTGCGGTCAAATTTCGAAAAAGCAACCTTAGGAAGCTTATTATGGAACGGAGAGGGTATAAGAATTTGCCACATGTTAAAAATGGGGAATGAATCAAGGAGGAACCTTGAAATATCTATTTATATAATATATAAAAGCAGAGTTCACATTCTAAAAATATCAACCAATCAGAATGCTCCAATCCACGTGGCATTTTCTCAATTATTTGGATAAAACTTCAATTTAATTCCCTATCTAAAGTAATTATTATTTATTTTAATTTTTTATTTGAATTAAACTATTTTATTCAACCCTAAATTCTACATTCCTAAATATAATCAATCCTTTCCCTCACCTAAAAAATAAATTCACAACTAAAAGTAGAATACAAACCAAAAATTAAAATCTCACCCAAGTCTACGATCAAAGAACGGAAAAAAAACCTCATTGGTTAATTAACAAGGAAATCAAAACGAGTTCTTAAATTTTAGACATATAATTAACTAACAGAAACCTAAAAATTTATTCTCTACATTCCGTTCGCTTAACTCTAATTACTAAAATATTTATACTTAGTAGTCTTTAGATTCATTATCCTCTCTAATATCTTTTCTTTCATTCACCAGCTTCATTCATCAGTATAGCAAATTTCCAACCCTAAATAAATCGATCAAAATTTATACAATTCTCATTCATGCGAAGTGAAGCGGCGACTAAAAAAAGTCAACAAAATAAATGAGAAATACAAGGACGGAGAAAGTACAATATAATACACCAGTCACAATACTTTTATAATTCTTTATTCTAACCCAATACCTCACTCCCAATACTTTTTTTATTCTTTACTCAAATAATACTCCACTGAGAATAATTTTGAACAATAAACGTGTTAAACGTGTCTATTCCGCAACAAATTAGAATAACAATTGCATTAATGATACTATTATTCAGACTTTACCAATAAAAACGAAAAACAAATATATTTATATATTATAATTTGTTTTGATTTAGTATCCTGCTCAGCGGGTATATTCCGCAGTAATTTAGAATAGTTGAAGTGTTCAAAATGTCTATTTCGTATTAAATTAGAATACTAATTGAATTCGATTCGATGATACTATTTTGAAAACTTATATCAATTAAAAAAGGCCACTATACGATTTAAATGTTTTTGATTTACAATCGTTGAATGGTTTCATTCCGTAATAATTTTGAATAATAAATGCGTTGAATGAGCCTATTTTACAATAGATTAGAATAGCAATCGCATTCAATGATACTATTTTGGAAATTCTCTCTCATAATAAATAAAAGAAAATTATTGTTATATATATTTTAATTATATTTTTCATTTAGGATTCTACTTAACGGGTTTAGTCCGCATTAATTTAGAATAATAGATGTGTATGACGTGTCTATTTCACAATAAAATTAAAATAACAATTACATTCGACGATGCTATTATGTGAATTGTTTACCAATAGAAGTGAAAGAAATGTTATAATGCATTACAATTGTTTTGATTTAAGATCATCCTCAATGTGTTTATGCTGAAATAATTTATAACAGTGGATGTGTTCGATGGGTCTATATATTCCATAATAACTGTATCCTAACTTATAACATTTTGACGTTAGACAGATTAGCTGCATGCATGTTTGACTTTGAGTTAGCGAGAGGGTTCCCTAATTGAGTTGTGAAATGTGAATACTGAAGGAGGTTGAGAGGAGTTTGGGAAATTAGATTTTGGTATGGATTAGGAAAAGGTAGAAGGTTATAGATGATAGTGTATATGTCCTAGAGACAGTCCTTACTAAGGGCATAGAACCCTTATAGAGGGCATATATGTACTATTACACAGGTCAACGTAATATAATATATGTTTGTTTCTTTTACTATTGAGTATCGCTTTCATATTTATATTACACCAGACATGCAGCATGTCATATCTCTATTACTGTCTGTATTGATATTAAACATGTCCCATCGGATAGATGACCGATCACACAGATAGTGGGAGCTATGTGAGTTATCATTTATCCCAAACTCTCCCTAGTCGAGGTTCATCTCGGATGTAGGGGTCTGAATGAACCAGACGAGACTAGTATCGTGGAGGTTATACTTGTTGGAGCAAGTGTGAGCCGATCCCACGGCCACGGAACGGATTGTT
>CM051455.1:86882870-87040126 GCA_028274465.1 Plantago ovata | reverse complement strand
AGTGGATTCAGTCCTAGAAAGGACGAAGTGGATTAGTTGAGAGATTACGCCACTCTCAGATACCACTATAAAAGTGTTTGTGTGATTTACTTACTGTACTTAGTTTTCAACAATTCATATCTGTCTGTACACAGTCACTCACATCACTTGCTGAAACGTTTACTTACTGAAAAAGCACATATTGTATCAAAGACTTCCGCTCTCTGATTTTAAGTATCAGCAAACCAAGCTACTGTAAAGTAACTTACGTTTGCTGAGAAAGTTAAGTATCAGCAAACTCATTACTGAAAAGTAATAAGCACTTGCTGAAAAGTTTTAAACGACGAAAGTTTGAAAAGACTATTCACCCCCCCCTCTAGTCTTTTCTTGTTGTTTAAAGGGACCAACAAGTGGTATCAGAGCGAGGTTCTTTAACCTTCAGCACTGAACCTAGATCCCCTTAGGTGCTTTCCGTAAATCACTCTCACTTGATCAGTTTGGTAGTGCTTTGCTGACAGGATGTCTTTAGGAGATGCTCCCTTGCTAAAGCTGGAAAATTACGAGAAATGGCGAAACAACATGATGCTACATCTTGAGGCCATTAGTGATGAGATGGTTACCGTCATCAATGATGGACCTATCAAGATCACTAAGGTTGAAAGGAGTTTTCCTCACAAGACCACTGAAGCTGGAAAGGAAACTATCCTAGGCGAACCATCAGATACGGTTGTGCCAAAACCAAGAGAGGAATGGACTTCTGATGAAGCTAAGAGATTCCGTCTTGATGGCCAAGCAAGAAATATCATCATTCGATCAACTCCGGATACCATACAGTGCAAACTGTGGGGTGTTAAGACTGCAAAGGAGGCTTGGAAAATGGTTCAAGATCTTTGTGCTGGATCTGACAAGACCAAGGAAAACAAACTTGAACTACTTAAATTAAAGTTTCAAAACTTTAAGCAAGGTACAAATGAGTCACTGGAAGACTTGGATTTCAGATTCACAACTCTGGTTAGTGAAATGGCAGCCTTGGGTGTTGGAAATCATTACTCAAATTCTGAGAAAGTGAAAACTATCATCAGAAGTCTGAATCAAGAATGGATCCACACTCAGAACTTCTATTATAATCAAGGAATGCCAGACATTACACCAACAGAGTTGTTCTCTCATCTTGCTACTGTCAATTATGAGACAAAGCAAAGAAAAAGTGTATTTGCCAGACATTACACCAACAGAGTTGTTCTCACATCACTTGCTGAAACCTTTACTTACTGAAAAAGCACTTATTGTATCAAAGACTTCCACTCTCTGATTTTAAGTATCAGCAAACCAAGCTACTGTAAAGTAACTTACGCTTGCTGAGAAAGTTAAGTATCAGCAAACTCATTACTAAAAAGTAATAAGCACTTGCTGAGAAAGTTTTAAACGACGAAAGTTTGAAAAGACTATTCACCCCCCCCCCCTCTAGTCTTTTCTTGTTGTTTAAAGGGACCAACATAAAGACTGCCTTCCTCAATGGCAACCTTGAGGAAGAGGTCTATATGGTACAGCCGGAAGGTTTTATTAGTAAAACCAGGCCAACTGCTGTATGCAAATTACAAAGATCCATCTATGGGCTAAAGCAAGCGTCAAGGAGCTGGAATATCCGCTTTGATGAAGCTGTCAAATCGTTTGACTTCATCAGAAGCAAGGAAGATCCCTGTGTCTACGCTAGGCACAACGACAAGGGAGTCGTTTTCATGATCATTTATGTAGATGAAATTTTGATCATGGGAAACAATGTCTCTATGCTAGAAGAGACTAAAGTTTGGTTATCAAGTACCTTCTCGATGAAGGACTTGGGTGAAGCGAACTACATCCTACGGATCAAGATCTTTAGAGATAGATCCAAGAGGATGTGAGGAATGACACAGTCCACCTACATCGACAAAATACTTAAGCGTTATAAAATGGACGACTCAAAGAGAGGCTTTCTCCGAGCTAGGCATGGGATTGTCTTATCAGTTAAGGATGGTCCTAAAACTGATGAAGAAAGAAATGCAATGAGTCATGTGCCCTATGCTTCGGCACTAGGGTCTATAATTTATGCAATGAATTGCACAAGGCCTGATGTGGCATATGCGCTTAGTGTCACTTGTCGACACCAACAGAATCCAGGAGTACCTCACTGGACTTCTGTAAAGAACATTCTTAAGTACCTTCGACGGACTAAAGAGATGTTCTTGGTATTTGGTGGAGAACCAGAATTAAAGATGTCTGGGTATGTCGACGCTGGATTTGAATCAGATCCTGATGACTTTAAGTCACAGACAGGATACGTATTCAAATTGAACGGAGGAGCTGTCTGTTCGAAAGAAGCTGTCTGGATTTCAGAGTTCTTGAAGGAATTGAGGGTTGTTCCTGCTCCGAGTCCAATAACGATTTATTGTGACAATACGGACGCCGTCACTCAAGCTAGGGAGCCTAGATCTACAAACAAGAACAAACATGTACTTAGAAAATATCATGTTATACGTGAGATTATAGATAGAGGAGAAGTTAGTATAGAACGTGTCTCTACCACGGACAACGTGGCAGATCCTTTCACCAAGGTCTTATCAATGGAAGTCCACTTAAGACATTATGCTAATCTGAGTATTAGGCATAAAGGTGACTGGCTCTAGTCCAAGTCGGAGATTGATAGTGTATATGTCCTAGAGACAGTCCTTACTAAGGGCATAGAACCCTTATAGAGGGCATATATGTACTATTACACAGGTCAACGTAATATAATATATGTTTGTTGCTTTTACTATTGAGTATCGCTTTAATATTTATATTACACCAGGCATGCAGCATGTCATATCTCTATTACTGTCTGTATTGATATTAAACATGTCCACTCGGATAGATGACCGATCACATAGATAGTGGGAGCTATGTGAGTTATCATCTATCCCAAACTCTCCCTAGTCGAGGTTCATCTCGGATGTAGGGGTCTGAATGAATCAGACGAGACTCGTATGCGTGGAGGTTATACTTGTTGGAGCAAGTGTGAGCCGATCCCACGGCCACGGAACGGATTGTTGGACAATCGAGAAACGTTCCCATAACTGCGCATAGTTGTTCGAAGAAGGATTATCGAACAATGGAAGTACCCACCGGACACTCCCATCGATGTATACTCTACACCGAAGTGTCTATGGGAACCGGTAAGTTGTCGAAGTGATGCCAGTCGTCCTTTGTACTTACAGGACTTTATCATCACATTTGTTGCCCCATATCCTTGGTGGACCCGTCGATGTCAGCTCTGAATAAGCAGTTGACCTAAGACACGATCCAGGATTATGGCTACATACAAATGGGGATGATAAGTGATTCTGTGAAGGATTCATCTCTCAAGTGTAGCACACGAGAGTACTGCTCATAGTCTGCATAGTTGTGTTGGTAAAGTCACTGGCCAGTGCAAATGATATATTATGATGTTTGTAAGTATATCTTAACCAAGAAACTCCCTGAGACGCCCGTGAATGTATTATTGGGATAGACACTTCATCGATCTTAGATGCATTCGAGCAAGTCAGATGAAGGGACGTTACCATCGCCGCGTTGAGCGCAACAAACTTCGCAACGAAAGGGTTAGCTTTCAGAAACCTCTCAAACGTCCTCATGTATTAATATTGCAAATGGAACCGTCTAGGAATTCCATGTTGCCTAGTCTAGGACTTGCTTAATACGATGAGGCCCTATGGGTCACACTATGTGGTGATTCAACTTATCAGAATATCCTTGAAGATGAAATCGCAATTAATTTGGAATTAATTGTGATTGATGGATTATAATTGATTTGGAATTAATTATAATATTTTATGGCACAATTAATGATTTGAAATTATTAATTGAATTGGCTAATTAATTGTATTTAATAAAGATTATATTTTGGAAATATAATAGAGGTTTGATTCGAAAGGATATGTTAATTTAGAATTAACATATGCACATGGGCAAAATCTACTTGGAGTTTGAATTGCCTTAGAACTATAAGTGGGTCCCAAAATTGGGACCCACCTATCTCCCGTAGGACTGGGCGCGCGCGCGCATAGATGAGATAGGGAAAGGAGTTCGACTTCTTCCTCTAGTAGAAGTCCAAGGGATAAGTTAGATTTTCCTGATTGAGTTTTAATTTGACTGGGAATGAATCTAGACTTGATATTGGTTTACTAGTGCGATAATAATTAGATTCTTATTCATTTACGAAGTCTAATTGCTTATGCTTTAGGCTTCTATTGACTACTATATATAGTAGACTATTAGAGAGCTTTGGATATAGTTTTACACCAAGTTATTCTACCCATTTTTCTTAGAGAAAATAAAAATCTCTCCCCTCCTCTAAATAGCCACACGCGCGCGCCACCTCTGCCGGAGGAATCGCCGCCCCGTCTTCTTGGTCACACAAAGAATATCCTAGCATTCTTCCGATAGGCTGTTCATCCGTGGATACCAAGGTTGAGGTTCTAGGAGCAGGAAACTAACTCTTATTGTCTTGCAGATAATCAGAGTATTGCAGATATCTTCGACTTCGGCGAAGGAGAAAATACACTGGATTATTACGAAGACTTGGAAGCTGCTTTGGAAGTAAGGTTAGTCTTCTAATTGACGTGTTTATATATATACGACATATACATAATCAATTAACCTGTATGTTAAGAAAATTTTTGAAATTCCGCTGCGTACCCTAGGGGTAGCTCTGACCGTATTTTCTAACAATAGGGGTATATTTATACATATCATAATTATGTTGGGAGAATATTGGAAAAATATTATGGGGTAAAATTCCAAAGTATGCCCTGATCAATTTAGATACTTTATTGCAAGTTTGCAACACACTGGCCAATTTTGGTACTTTTCTAGTTTAACGGAAAAAGTATGAACAATACAAGCGTGTGACAGACACTCACCTGACGAACCAAAATTCTCAAGACAATGGGAAAAATTGGCATGTCTTATACATGCTTTAAAATCCCGATTTGGTACTCCAAAGTACCAAAAATGTACATAGCACCGTCAATCTTTCTTTCTTTTTTTTTTTCAATTTTTATTCTTATTTTATTCGCTATTTTTTTGATATGTCGGGTGTGTGATTACCATGCTTGAATTATTTAATTTTTTATCGTTGAATTGAAAAAGTATTAAAATTGGCAACGTGTTATAATAAAATACATAAGTTCGAATAAATATGGATTTTATTCGAATATTACGAGTGAAAGTATGAGATGTTGATTATTGATTGATGAACGCGAGTTTGTCAGTCCCGGTTCAGTCAAATAAATTTGTTATTTAGCCAAAGGCAATCCACAACTACAACAAAAACCGTAGTGTAGTAGTAGAATGACTGGAGTGTCGTTCTCTCAGGACTATAACTAGCTTTATCTGTTTAACAAGAGAATATAAAACAGCAGATAGAAAGCAATAGGGGTTTTCAAGCAGATAATGGAGGTTGGTGATAGTATGGTCCTTCTTAACATAATGGGTCGATAATCATGCATAAATTCCTCGGTCTTGCATAGAGATCTTTGAATGAATCTTGGGTCCTGTTGTAAGTATTAAGCACTACGAAGATAATATGGGTCTGACTTGTCAACAACTAACGTCCTATTGTGTTCCGTAATCATTCAACACTACGAAGATTATTTGGTCTGATTGGTCGACAAGTGTCCAAGTGTGCATAATGATCAATACAACATACGAGAATTTTGGTGTTCAACTCATCAACGAAATAAAGCAATGACACGGAGTATAATGCGAGATATAGCCATTAGGATGATTATCTTCCCTCGCTAAGAATTCACATACTACCACCAACGATAAATTTAGCTACTCAGAGGCATGCAATCAATAGCAATCATAGAAGAAAACATATTGAAAGAATATAAAATAAGTAGATAAAAGTTGTAAGATACAAAGTTACCAAAGGTTGTCAATCTCCCGATGATTGCGATCCTACGTGCTCCAATCTGCTATGAAAAAGTATCCCCTAAGCTACGGAACTCCCAGGACAGGCCCCGGGAAGTTTCTACCTAAAACTATAGAGAGAGGTGAGAAAGTAGGCTTGGAAAGATATGATTTTCGGAGAGAAAACTCGCAACTATATATAGGCCCGAAATATCTCTGGGGCGGTTCGCCCGAGAGCTGGGGCAGTTCGCCCCGCAGTTTTTCGCGGAATTTCCGAGTTTTTCGACGCGGATTTGGATTTCTTCACCTTTTCGGACTCGGTTTCAGACTTCTAATGGCCTTCGAACCTCCAGATTCGACCCCTAGACTCCAAATCCTATCCGGAAACCTTCAGATACTCCAAATAGGCTTCTGGAACACCAATTGCTTGTAGACTTCAATATAATTGCCCGTAAATCTCTGAATTTCAACCAAAACCTGTAAAATAAAATCTAATGGGAAACGTGACACTATTCTAATAAAATGTACTAAAATATAGCTAAATTAACATAGAGGATAGCTAAATTAGGTGAAAAAGACTCGAATGAAAGTGTAAAATACACATTCATCAAACTCCCCAAACCGAACCTTTGCTTGTCCTCAAGCAACTAAGCTAGACTCTAATACAAAAAACATGCAAGACTCAAAAATGGAGTTTCATGCCAAATAAAATGAACTAAATTACTGAATCTACCAAATAACATATGAACAAAAACCATATAAATCAAAGCATGAATATAGGTTGAAGAATACCTCGATTGACTTATACACATCCACATAAGCACTTATGTCAATACAAGATAGTCTCTCGTAACATTCTCTATCTGGACCTAGTCAGTGACGACGTAATGATGCATGCTAAGATACGAATGGTTGCCCCGTGCCTATGAAACTGAGGACTTACTGCTGTTCCACCATGTTAAGACTTTTCCTCAAAAGAGGTCGAACCAGTACTGGCTCTCATCAAACGAAGGAGGGTTCCCTATAAAAGATAACACTCTCCTATTCTACCCATCTCTCAAGTAAAGTCTTAAGCTATTCACCACTTCCTGAATGGCAGGACGAGGGTGGTCTAGAACAGATGACACTTAAGACAAAAAAGATAAAAAATAGAAAAACACGATTACGAACAATACGAAAAATGGAAAACACTCAAACTTTGGTAAACTGCTATTTGGATTTATTTTTTGGACCCTTCTTTGCTTTTTTGGGGTCTTCTCTTTTTTTTTCTTTTTTTCTTTCCAGGTTCTTTTTTTTCTTTCTCTTCTTTTTTTTTCCTTCTGGAAATTTTTCTTTCTTTTTTTTTTCGATTTCATTTTTTCTAGCCAGCAGTAGCATAACAAAAAGAGAAATAATATGACTCACACGACTTCCCCAAACCTATTCGAAAGAATAGGTTGGAGTACAAAATTCACGGAAAAGAGAAAAATAAACTCACGATACAAAGAATGAAAAACAAAACAAGTCTATGATGGTGTTGATGAACGCAAGTTTGTCAGTCCCGGTTCAGTCAAATAAATTTGTTATTTAGCCAAAGGCAATCCACAACTACAATGAAAACCGTAGTGTAGTAGTAGAATGACTCGAGTGTCGTTCTCTCAGGACTATAACTAGCTTTATCTGTTTAATAAGAAAATATAAAACAGTAGATAGAAAGAAATAGGGGGTTTTCAAGCAGATAATGGAGGTTGGTGATAGTATGGTCCTTCTTAACATAATGGGTCGATAATCGTGCATAAATTCCTCGGTCTTGCATAGAGATCTTTGAATGAATCTTGGGTCCTTGTTGTAAGTATTAAGCACTACGAAGATAATATGGGTCTGACTCATCGACAACTAACGTCCTATTGTGTTCCGTAATCTTTCAACACTACGAAGATAATTTAGTCTGATTGGCCGACAAGTGTCCAAGTGTGCATAATGATCAATACAACATACGAGAATTTTGGTGTTCAACTCATCAACGAAATAAAGCAATGACAAGGAGTATAATGCGCGATATAGCCATTAGCATGATTATCTTCCCTCGCTAAGAATTCACATACTACCACCAACGATAAATTTAGCTACTCATAGGCATGCGATCAATAGCAATTATAGAAGAAAACATATTGAAAGAATATAAAATAAGTAGATAAAAGTTGTAAGATACAAAGTTATCGAAGGTTGTCAATCTCCGGATGATTGTGGTCCTACGAGCTTCAATCTGCTATGAAAAAGTATCCCCTAAGCTATGGAACTCCCAGGACAGGCCCCGGGAAGTTCCTCCCTAAAACTATAGAGAGTGGTGAGAAAGTAGGCTTGGAAAGATATGATTTTCGGAGAGAAAACTCGCAACTATATATTGGCCCCGAAAATCTTCTGGGGCGGTTCGCCCGACGCACGGGGCGGTTCGCCCCCCAGTTTTCCGTGGAATTTCCGCGTTTTTCGACGCGAATTTGGATTTCTTCACCTTTTCGGACTCAGTTTCAGACTTCTAATGGCCTTCTAACCTCCAGATTCGACCCTTAGATTCCAAATCCTATCCGGAAACCTTCAGATACTCCAAATAGGCTTCTGGAACACCAATTCCTTGTAGACTTCAATATAATTGCCCGTAAATCTCCGAATTTCAACCAAAACTTGTAAAATAAAATCTAAAGGGAAACGTGACACTATTCTAATAAAATGTACTAAAATATAGCTAAATTAACAAAGAGGATAGCTAAAATAGGTGAAAAAGACTCGAATGAAAGTGTAAAATACACATTCATCAAACTCCCCAAACCGAACCTTTGCTTGTCCTCAAGCAACTAAGCTAGACTCTAATACGAAAAACATGCAAGACTCAAAAATGGAGTTTCATGCCAAATAAAATGAACTAAATTACTGAATCTACCAAATAACATATGAACAAAAACCATATAAATCAAAGCATGAATATAGGTTGAAGAATACCTCGATTGACTTATACACATCCACATAAGCACTTATGTCAAGACAAGATAGTCTCTCGTAACATTCTCTACCTGGACCTAGTCAGTGACGATGTAATGATGCATGCTAAGATACGAACGGTTGCCCCGTGCCTATGAAACTGAGGACTTACTGCTGTTCCACCATGTTAAGACTTTTCCTCAAAAGAGGTCGAACCAGTACTGGCTCTCATCAAACGAAGGAGGGTTCCCCTAAAAGTCTTAAGCTATTCACCACTTCCTGAATGGCAGGACGAGGGTGGTCTAGAACAGATGACACTTAAGACAAAAAAGATAAAAAATAGAAAAACACGATTACGAACAATACGAAAAATAGAAAAGACTCAAACTTTGCTAAATTGCTATTTGGCTTTATTTTTTGGACCCTTCTTTTCTTTTTGGGGTCTTCTCTTTTTTTCTTTCCAGATTCTTTTTTCTTTTTCCCTTTTTTTTTTTTTTTTCTTCTGGAATTTTTCTTTCTTCTTTTTTTTCGATTTTTTTCTAGCCAGCAGTAGCATAACAAAAAGAGAAATAAAATGACTCACACGACTTCCCCAAACCTATTCGAAAGAATAGGTTGGAGTATAAAATTTACGGAAAAGGAAAAACAAACTCACGATACGAAAAAATGAAAAACAGAAACAAGTCTATGATGGTGTAACCCCCTCCCCAAACCTATTTGGAAGAATAGGTTATAAACAAAGGATCACGCAACCTCACACTACCTCCTTCCTAGGCATTTAGCAATCTCAAAGCATGGTGAAGACTTGTTGCCTCTTAGGTACATAATTACTCGGGAAAACAACCATAAGACCCTAACATGCATCATCCTATTATAAAGGCCTTCGTGAACCGCAGTAGAGAAAACACCACTAAGTGATGTCGAGACTACCATGCTTAACTAAGTGCAATACATAAATGTGACAAGCCAAGCGAGAAAAACCTCAAACAAATTCATAGAGATGAAGCATACGATTAATGGCATAGCTAGTTGATCTACCCAATAAAAAAGTTCAAAAAATTCGGCAATAAACTCCATATAAAACATGCAAAACTATCCTAGGAAAGCAGTAAACGTGCAAATGCAAATGATAAAGCATGCGAGGTACTATACTCATCCTACCAATGCCAAGCTCCAAACTAACAACATCAGATCACTTAAATCCCATCCCCCTCATGAAATTAACGCTAGTCCCTAGCAGTAACAAAATGAGATAATAAGATGTGATACTGGATGTTACCCCATGGTTTGGCCTCGGTCGGCTGAGTATGCTGCTTGTGAGTTATTGGGCCTCCTCCGGGATCTTTATAGGGAGTCATCAGGTCTTCAGGTACGCTTGGTAGTTTCAATTATGGGACGTATAGGAGAAACTCCTCAGTCAGTATCATCATTGCCCGTATGGCCTTCATTGTCACTACTTTCACGCACATCCTCACTAGTAGAGTTGTAGTGGCAGGATGAATTCTCAAGATTAGCCGCTGCTGTTATGGAATTCTCCATCCTGTAGCCCTCTAATAGGATGTGAATTGTTGAAGGGGGAAGGGCAGTGGTATCAGGACCTCCCCCTCCTACGGTTTTCTCCACGAGAAGGTTTCAGTCAGCTGCTCGGATATTCAGGAGTCTTCTACCTTTTTCTCCAATTTTGTCCACATTCTCTACAGTTGATGCTCCCAATATCAATGTTATGCTCCCTTTAGAGGCAGGCAAGAGGCACCCCAACAAGGTGCTGAGTACCCATGTCATTATGTTTTGGAACCAAGCTAGCGCTTCGGAACCTTCTAGCAACTGCGAACTCAAGATCAAATCCGTTGCTGCGAGAATGTCCCGGTGCCTTCCAATTCACACGAACTTTGCAGTCCTTGTGATGGAGTGATGATGTAATAACGGTTTCTGTCCCTTCGGTGGTGCATGAATAGGCATAGGAGTCCTTACTCCAGGTATACTCTAGCTCCTCCTCTTGGATAATCCACGGCGTTGTTGCAATACCCCTTGGCTCGAACGCACATCTAGCGAGATCACTTTCCTTGACATGGTTCTTCATAGCAATCATACGGGAATACTCCCTTCCCTTTCTATGGTACCTACAAACAGCTATTAGCACCTCGTATGACAAAAACAGACTCAAATATATGCTAGTGTAAAAGCGAAAAATACGAGTGATAGAATCAACAATCAAACTCCCCAAACCGCAATGTCTAGCCTAGCTTCTTCATCATGCAACATACCAACGTAACTACTACATGCAATACATCACATCATTCTCTCACTAGACAACCAATATCCTTGATAACAAGGCTCAATTCATACCATAGCAGCGCAAAAATTCTACCAAAATAAATCCTCATACTCAACAATTAAGCATTCTATCGTCAAATCTACCAACATTACACCAATAAACATATTCATATGCAAGAATCCAAAGATAAAGACATATTGCAGAACAAGATATATCATGTAGCAGCAAAATACCCAAATCAATCAATCCAAGCAAAATTGAGCATGCAATCGATAATAAATAACATGTCTAATCACACAAACAACATACCCATGCATCAAATAAACATAATTGAAGCTCAAAATAGAAAACCCCCAAATTTGAAATTTAGGGTTCTATGGATGATATCTCAGATCTGCAAATCTAACGAATTAGGATGAAATTTGTTCGGATAGGATGATAGATCGTGTTATAGGCTTCGAATTAAGCTAAAGAACACTCAATTTGGTCAAGAAATGAAGAAGTTATGAAGATTTAGAAGCAAAATCGCACTTTTCGGGTTTTTTGGGAGTATGGATGAAGAAGAATGATGAAAATAAGGTTTTGGGGTTGAAATCCGCGTTTTTAAAGATCTGGGCCTGTGGGGCGGTTCGCCCCACCACGGGGCGGTTCGGCCCCCAAGTGGGGCGGTTCGCCCCGTGCTCCCCAATGCGGGGAGACAAGCCCTGATGTCAGAAAATGCGATTTAAATCCCGAAACTAAATTTTTTTCAAAAAACCACTCGAAAAATCTCACTCAAACAAAAGCATATACGACACAGAAATGAACAAATTCGCATATGAGAAGCAAATAGTTCAAGAATGAATGCATGCAGAAAAGAAGTAAAGAAAGCGATAAAAATTCCGGGTTGCCTCTCGGATAGCGTCATTGTTTAAAGTCTTTGACTCGACTCCTGTCTGCGCCTATCTCTTCTTTTTGCGGGTACTAGCCTTCCCCATCATTGATCTCCTTTCCATGCCACGAACATGTGAATAAGAAAGAATATAGGCTGCAAGACCATAGTAGTGAGTAATAATATCAGGCGGTTCAGGTGGATCAGGTATAGCTTGCAACACGTGTTGCTTGCCATTCACTTCGATGGTGCAAGTTCTTTCGTAAATGTCCATCACTGAGCGTAGCTTAGTCAAGAATGTTTGCCCCAAGAGTATGACATCCCCCGTTCCAGGTGCAGACGCCGGCATAACTACAAAGTTGGTGTATATAGATGCTTCACCAATCTTGACTAACACGTTTTTCACAACGCCCTCGGGTCTCATAAAGGATCCATCCGCCAGTTGCACAATAGCCCTTTGCTCAGATAGTTTTCCGATGTTGCTCTTTTCAAACACATTTAAAGGAATTATGTTTGAGTAGGATCCCGTATCTAGTGTGGCACGGACATCTTCAAGCTCGCCAATCCCTACCTTAACATCGAAACTTTTAGGGAGTGGTTCGGGATCCTCTTGCTCCTCATCACTTGTGTCGGAGACTAGGCCCTTCTCTTCCTCCTCAGCCTGTAGAAGTTCTTCCTTAATGCATTTCTTGCACCTAACAACCTTTCTTATGGTGATTTCGTCAGGTACATCATCAGCCAAAGTAATGGCATTCGATTTCACAGTGCTGCTAGGCAGTTTCCGGTCAATCAACTCTTGCATCTTTTGATGGGCAAGCCTAGTGCTTTCTTCCAACTTATCGAGCCTTGCCCTAGTCTTCTCAGAATCTTCTTCATAACGTTTGAGAAAACTTTGTGTGTGATCAACCATCTTCTGCAAGTTCTCCATCAGTAGAGCCGTCTTCGACTTCGGTGACTCTTTCGGAGCGGGGTTTTCGCAGTGATCATTATCATAGTTCAGCCTACTACGGTCTTGGTTAGGTCCATAAGTTTGGTTAGCCGGTGCATATCCTTGATTGTTACGGTATCCTCTTCTCCAAAATCCACCTCGAGGATTCCTACAATCTTGTCCGTAGCTAACTTCCTGAGTACCAAACTCCGTAGCAAAGGCTTCTTCTTCTCCTCCTCGAGCCCAGTTGCCATCATCGTATGCCAGCTCCGATCTACACATATGAGCTCCATGCCCATAGTTCTTGCATATTCGGCATACCTCGTTTGAAACAGTTGTTCCGGTGGTGCTCTTGAGGACTTGCTTCAATTCGTTTGTAAAGCACTCGAATTGATCCCCATTCCCCCTGTACATAGGGGCTTCTTGAGTCGGTGGAGCTTCAGGTCCATGTCTCCTAACCATTGCTCTTGGGTCCTTGCACTGCGAACCTTTAGCAGGCCTTATGAAAACTGCCCAGACGGCTTCTGCGGTTTCCTCCCAAATATTGCCTCGGCATTGGAAATCCACCACTTGTTGGTTCTCGAAGGTTAGTCCATTGTAGAAGTGTTGGACCAGGTCGGAGAGTTCAAAACCATGGTGAGGGCATTTGTTCGTGAGATCTTGGAACCTCTCGAACAAGGTGCAGATGGTCTCATCATAGTCCTGCTTGAATCCAGTGATTTGCGCCTTAAGCGCGGTAGTCAGAGTGTGTGGGAAGTATTTCTCCATGAAAGCTGAAAAAACCTTTTCCCAAGTGTCCAGCGAGCCTGCTGGAAGAGAGCTCAGCCATGACTTGGCTCTGTCGCCAAGTCCCATTGCAAAAACCTTCATCCTTAATTCATCCGTGGTTATGTCAGCTCCGGGTCGTGGGAGTTGGTTCACGAAATCATCGATATCGTGCAAGTACCCCATCACATCTTCCCTTGATAAGCCATAGAACCTCGGAAGTTGTTGGAATGCGTGGTTCTTGATCTCCAGATCTTGGGTTGTAGACGAAAGAACTATCGCCGGTCCCCTCATACGATCTTTGGTGGGTTGTACCCATGCCTTCAGTGGTCTAGCTTCTGCCATTCTGTCGATTTCCTTGAATAGACTAACTAAAGATTCAGAGAAATCGGTTTCCTCTATTTCCTCTAGTGCGCGCCTTTCAAGTAGTCGCCTTCTCTGGTTGTAGACTCTATCGATCTCAGCAATTGAATTAGCAAGCGGTGTTCCTGCAGAACGTGTATGCGGCATACACTATCTGTGACAGACTAGGTAAAGTGATTAGAAACAAACTAGGAAAGCAGAGAGAGATTAAAAAGAAAAACAAAAACTAATAGAATTAGGAATCTAAAGCTGTAAATATAAACTAATTAAACAGAAAAAAGGAGTATAGTCCCCGGCAACGGCGCCAATTTGATGAACGCGAGTTTGTCAGTCCCGGTTCAGTCAAATAAATTTGTTATTTAGCCAAAGGCAATCCACAACTACAACGAAAACCGTAGTGTAGTAGTAGAATGACTCGAGTGTCGTTCTCTCAGGACTATAACTAGCTTTATCTGTTTAATAAGAAAATATAAAACAGTAGATAGAAAGCAATAGGGGGTTTTCAAGCAGATAATGGAGGTTGGTGATAGTATGGTCCTTCTTAACATAATGGGTCGATAATCGTGCATAAATTCCTCGGTCTTGCATAGAGATCTTTGAATGAATCTTGGGTCCTTGTTGTAAGTATTAAGCACTACGAAGATAATATGGGTCTGACTCATCGACAACTAACGTCCTATTATTTTCCGTAATCATTCAACACTACGAAGATAATTTAGTCTGATTGGCCGACAAGTGTCCAAGTGTGCATAATGATCAATACAACATACGAGAATTTTGGTGTTCAACTGATCAACGAAATAAAGCAATGACACGGAGTATAATGCGCGATATAGCCATTCGCATGATTATCTTCCCTCGCTAAGAATTCACATACTACGACCAACGAAAAATTTAGCTACTCATAGGCATGCAATCAATAGCAATCATAGAAGAAAACATATTGAAAGAATATAAAATAAGTAGATAAAAGTTGTAAGATACAAAGTTACCGAAGGTTGTCAATCTCCGGATGATTGTGGTCCTACGAGCTCCAATCTGCTATGAAAAAGTATCCCCTAAGCTATGGAACTCCCAGGACAGGCCCCGGGAAGTTCCTACCTCAAACTATAGAGAGAGGTGAGAAAGTAGGCTTGGAAAGATATGATTTTCGGAGAGAAAACTCGCAACTATATATAGGCCCCGAAAATCTTCTGGGGCGGTTCGCCCGAGGCACGGGGTGGTTCGCCCCCCAGTTTTTCGCGGAATTTCCGCGTTTTTCGACGCGGATTTGGATTTCTTCACCTTTTCGGACTCGGTTTCAGACTTTTAATGGCCTTCTAACCTCCAGATTCGACCCTTAGACACCAAATCCTATCCGGAAACCTTCAGATACTCCAAATAGGCTTCTGGAACACCAATTCGTTGTAGACTTCAATATAATTGCCCGTAAATCTCCGAATTTCAACCAAAACCTGTAAAATAAAATCTAAAGGGAAACGTGACACTATTCTAATAAAATGTACTAAAATATAGCTAAATTAACAAAGAGGATAGCTAAAATAGGTGAAAAAGACTCGAATGAAAGTGTAAAATACACATTCATCAGGTCTAACCCCCTCCCCAAACCTATTCGGAAGAATATGTTATAAACAAAGATCACACAACCTCACACTACCTCCTTCCTAGGCATTAAGCAATCTCAAAGCATGGTGAAGACTTGTTGCCTCTTAGGTACATAATTACTCGGGAAAACAACCATAAGACCCTAACATGCATCATCCTATTATAAAGCCCTTCGTGAACCGCAGTAGAGAAAACACCACTAAGTGATGTCGAGACTACCATGCTTAACTAAGTGCAATACATAAATGTGACAAGCCAAGCGAGAAAAACCTCAAACAAATTCATAGAGATGAAGCATACGATTAATGGCATAGCTAGTTGATCTACCCAATAAAAAAGTTCAAAAAATTCGGCAATAAACTCTATATAAAAACATGCAAAACTATCCTAGGATGAATGCAACCTAAAAATCTAAGAAAGCAGTAAACGTGCAAATGCAAACAAAGAACAAGATACTAATCGACACAAAACCAAACAAAACTTAACATAATGGTTCACATCCCATCCCCCTTACGATTCTTAAGCTAGCCCCCTAGCAAAAGAGAATGAGTAATAAGAAGTGATACTAGATGTTACCGAAGGGTTTGGCCTCGGTCGGCTGAGAGTGGACAAGTGGAAGGACTAATCTTCGGGATGGTAGTCCCCATAAAAGTCACTCCACATGTCATTCAAGAGCTCATTGGACTGTCGTAGAGCTTCCTGCTGTTGCTGGATCAGCTGTTGCTGCTCCCACATGTGCTGCCTATCCTCTCGGCGGTGCTCCTCAAATATCTCCCAATCGCGGTTGTGCTGGACAATGTGCCTGTCAATGTCCTGTCGCATGGCCGCGTTGTTGGCATCAATCCTGTCGAAACGGCTGTCGAGGTAGGTACGGAATTCGAAGAAGTCAAATCTTCCAGACCCCTGTGGTGCTCCAGCTGGTGCATGCGGTGCATGATGGACAAATGGAATATCTGGAATCGGGGCTTCACCAACATCGGCCTCCATAGCATCCTCATGATCGGAATCATTTGGCTGGACTGGCCCTCCTACATCAGCAGCAGCTGCAGTGGGGTTCCTCAACTGATACCTGTTGAGTTGTACCTCAATGGTCGAGGGTGAAAGGGCAGCGACCTCGCAATCCCCATCCTCAATATCGTCGACCCCATGATATTTGCAGTAAGCTGTGATGAAGCTCGGGAAGATGAAAGGTTTCCTCTTCTTCTCCCAGTGGCGCTCATACTCCTCGTATATAATGTGTCCTATGTCGACCTGATGTCCGTCAATGAGGCAGTAGAGGAGCTCGGCGTAGTAGGGCTGAATCCAAGTGTCATTCTTCCTTGGGATCAAGTCGGAGATGCAAAATTTCATCATCACCTTAGCTTCGATGCTAAGGTCGCCATAACCGATCCGTCCAGGTGCTCCCCCAACTTCCGGATATCTGTACCCCCTGTTGCAGATCACTTCGGTGATGTCTCTTCCTATCCCCCTAGCGGTCCTCGAATACAAGTAGGCGTGTGCGCTCTCTGTGAATTCAAAGTTCCCGAAGTGGATGAAGGAAGAAATGTGCTCTGGGCTCCATGGTATAATTAGGCCTCGGACTAACACCCCATTCTTCTCGTCCAAATCCGTATACCCGGTGTAGAAATCTCGGAGGAGGCTCTCGTCGTAGCCTTTGAACCTGTCCGAGCTGTACCATGCCCAGTTCCTCTGTGACCCCAAACTCGAAAGTGTCCTATACCCCGCTCTATTCGCTGCAGACACAGGAATGTCAATCCTCCTGTCGGGAATGATAGACCTTCCTCCGTCGGCCATCTCCTCCTCTAACCGTTGTCGCACCTCCATTGCAGCGCCAGACAACTCGTACAAGTCGTGAGATGGTTGGGAGCTTGATGCCACTCCCTTCCCCTTTTTGCTAGAGCCGGCTCTCCTTGTCCTCGGTGCCATGATTCCTACAATCAACAATTAGTATCTTGTACGATGCAAAACAGACCTATGCATATGTAAATAAACGAGCGAACAAACGAGTAAAATTTTCAAAAATCCAACTCCTCAAAATCCCAAAGCCTAGTCTAGCTAATTCATTACGTAACATATCAATGTACCTACTACAATAACATATCACACTATGCTTTTGCTAACAACATATGCCTTGAATCACAAGGTTCAATCCAAATCATAAAAATCAATTTCTAGCATAAATCCTTAATCTCAACTATCATGCATTCTACCAATACATTCATCAAATTCATATCAATAAACACATGTTTAAACAAGGAATGAAAGTCAAAGAAACAATTTCCTAACAAGACATATATCATCAAATTAGCAAAATCTTAAATCATCAAACCAAGTCTAATTGAACATGCAATTGACAATGAATAACGAATCTAATCACATAAATCATCAACCCATACATCAAACAAGCCTAATTGAAGCATAAATAAAAAAAAATACCCAAATTGTAAAAATTAGGGTTCATGTGATAATACCTCAAATCCGGAAATTGAATAAGCTAGGAAGAAATTGTTCGGATAGAATGATAGAGCACGTTACGGGCTTCGATTGAAGCTAAAGAACACACAAAATGATGGAGAGATGGAGTTATGAAGATTTGAAGATATTTTGAATATGGAGGAAATTTTGGAGTTTGAAGGATGAAAATGGAGGAAAATGGGGGTTTGGGGAATAAACCCCCGATTTTTTAAGTTCTGGAGGTGTGGGGCGGTTCGCCCCACACCTGGGGCGGACAGCCCCGTGCGGGCGAACCGCCCCGCGCACGCGCTCTGGTCGTGGGGCGATTCGCCCCCCACTTTTTAGGCGGGAGACGAACGTTTTTTGAAATAAAAATGCGGTTTTTAGTCTCCAAAAAAGTTTTTAGTCCCCAAAAAATCATTTTCCTCAAAAATCACTCGAAAATTCGCACTCGAGCAAAACATAAGCACATACGACACAGAAGTGAACAAAAAAACATATGAGAAGCAAATAGTTCAAGTATGAATGCATGCAAAAAAGCGGTAAAAAAGCGATAAAAACCCCGGGTTGCCTCCCGGATAGCGCCATTGTTTAAGGTCTCTAACTCGACCCCTGTCTTCGCCTATCTTTTCCTTCTGTGGGTACTAGACTTCCCCGTCATGATTCTTCTTCCTGTGCTTTGATCCCGTGAATAAGAGTGAACATAGACGTTAAGACCACGGTAATCAATAGTGTTAGAAGTATCTGGTGGATCAGGTGGATCAGTTATGGCTTGCAACACGTGTTGCTTGCCATCCACTTCGATAGTGCAAGTCCTTCGGTAGATGTCCATCACTGAGCGTATTTTGGTCAAGAATGTTCGTCCTAAGAGTATGACATCCCCCGTTCCTGGTGCTGATGCTGGCATAATTACAAAATCGGTGTGGACAGAAGCTTCACTAATTTTGACTAATACATTCTTCACAACGCCTTCAGGTTTCACCAGGGATCCATCCGCCAGTTGCACAATAGCCTTATGCACAGTTAGTTCTCCAAGGTTACTCTTCTCGAAAACGTTCAAAGGGAGCACATTAGAGTAGGATCCAGTGTCTAGTGTGGCTCGGACATCTTCAAGCTCCCCAATCCCGACCTTAATATCGAAACTTTAAGGGAGTGGCTCGGGATCCTCTTGCTCCTCTTCTCTCTTGTTGGTACCAAGGTACTTTCCTTCTTCTTCGGCTTGTGGAGGTAGGTCCCTCTTGCAACTCTCGCACTTAGTAACCTTCTTGATGGTGATTTCAACAGGTAGATCACCCACTAAGTTGATGGACAATGACTTCTCAATGTTGCTAGGCAGTTTGCCTTGTTCCCTACTTGCTCCTCGGTCGATCAACTCTTGCATCTTTTGATGGGCAAGCCTAGTGCTCTCTTCCAACCTATCGAGCCTTGCCCTAGTTTTCTCTGAATCTTCTTCATACCGTTTGAGAAAACTTTGTGTGTGATCAACCATCTTCTGCAAGTTCTCCATCAGTAGAGCTGTCTTCGACTTCAGTGGCTCTTTCGGAGCGGGGTTTTCGCAGTGGTTGTTACCATAGTTCAGCCTACTACGGTCCTGGTTAGGTCCATAAGTTTGGTTAGCCGGTGCATATCCTTGATTGTTAAGGTATCCTCTTCTCCAAAATCCACCTCGAGGATTCCTACCGTCTTGTCCGTAGCTAACTTCTTGAGTACCAAACTCCGTAGCGAAGGCTTCTTCTTTTCCTCCTCGAGCCCAGTTGCCATCATCGTATGCCAACTCCGATCTACACATATGAGCTCCATGCCCATAGTTCTTGCATATTCGGCATACTTCGTTCGAAACAGTTGTTCCGGTGGCGCTCTTGAGGACTTGCTTCAATTAGTTTGTAAAGCACTCGAATTGATCCCCATTCCCCCTGTACACAGGGGCTTCTTGAGTCGGTGGAGCTTCAGGTCCACGTCTCCTAACCATTGCTCTTGGGTCCTTGAACTGCGAACCCTTAGCAAGCCTTTCGAAAACTGCCCAGACAGCTTCTGCGGTTTCCTCCCAAATATTGCCTCGGCATTGGAAATCCACCACTTGTTGGTTCTCGAAAGTTAGTCCATTGTAGAAGTGTTGGACTAGGTCGGAGAGTTCAAAACCATGGTGAGGGCACTTATTCGTGAGATCTTGGAACCTCTCGAACGCGGTGTAGATGGTCTCATCATAGTCTTGCTTGAATCCAGTGATCTGCGCCTTAAGCGCGGTAGTCAGAGTGTGCGGGAAGTATTTCTCCATGAAAGCTGAAAAAACCTTTTCCCAGGTGTCCAGCGAGCCTGCTGGAAGAGAGCTCAGCCATGACTTGGCTCTGTCGCCAAGTCCCATAGCAAAAACCTTCATTCTCAACTCATCCGTTGTTATGTCAGCTCCGGGTCGTGGGAGTTGGTTGACGAAATCATCAATATCGTGCAAGTACCCCATCACATCTTCCCTTAATAAGCCATAGAACCTCGGAAGTTGTTGGAATGCGTGGTTCTTGATCTCCAGATCTCGGGTTGCAGACGAAAGAACTATCGCCGGTCCCTCATACGATCCTTGGTGGGTTGTACCCATGCCTTCAGTGGTCTAGCTTCTGCCATTCCGTCGATTTCCTTGAATAGACTAATTAGAGATTCAGAGAAATCAATTTCCTCTATCTCCTCTAGTGCGCGCCTTTCAAGTAGTCGCCTTCTCTGGTGGTAGATTCTATCGATCTCAGCAATTGAATTAGCAAGCGGTGTTCCTGCAGAACGTGTGTGCGGCATACACTATCTGTGACAGACTAGGAAAGGTGATTAGAAACAAACTAGGAAAGCAGAGAGAGATTAAAAGAAAAACAAAAACTAATAGAATTAGGAATCTAAAGCTGTAAATATAAACAAATTAAACAGAAAAAAGGAGTATAGTCCCCGGCAACAGCGCCAATTTCATGAACGCGAGTTTGTCAGTCCCGGTTCAGTCAAATAAATTTGTTATTTAGCCAAAGGCAATCCACAACTACAACGAAAACCGTAGTGTAGTAGTAGAATGACTCGAGTGTCGTTCTCTCAGGACTATAACTAGCTTTATCTGTTTAACAAGAGAATATAAAACAGCAGATAGAAAGCAATAGGGGTTTTCAAGCAGATAATGGAGGTTGGTGATAGTATGGTCCTTCTTAACATAATGGGTCGATAATCATGCATAAATTCCTCGGTCTTGCATAGAGATCTTTGAATGAATCTTGGGTTCTGTTGTAAGTATTAAGCACTACGAAGATAATATGGGTCTGACTTGTCAACAACTAACGTTCTATTGTGTTCCGTAATCATTCAACACTACGAAGATAATTTGGTCTGATTGGTCGACAAGTGTCCAAGTGTGCATAATGATCAATACAACATACGAGAATTTTGGTGTTCAACTCATCAACAAAATAAAGCAATGACACGGAGTATAATGCGCGATATAGCCATTAGCATGATTATCTTCCCTCGCTAAGAATTCACATACTACCACCAACGATAAATTTAGCTACTCATAGGCATGCAATCAATAGCAATCATAGAAGAAAACATATTGAAAGAATATAAAATAAGTAGATAAAAGTTGTAAGATACAAAGTTACCGAAGGTTGTCAATCTCCGGATGATTGCGATCCTACGTGCTCCAATCTGCTATGAAAAAGTATCCCCTAAGCTACGGAACTCCCAGGACAGGCCCAGGGAAGTTCCTACCTAAAACTATAGAGAGAGGTGAGAAAGTAGGCTTGGAAAGATATGATTTTCGGAGAGAAAACTCGCAACTATATATAGGCCCGAAATATCTCTGGGGCGGTTCGCCCGAGAGCTGGGGCGGTTCGCCCCCCAGTTTTTCGCGGAATTTCCGCGTTTTTCGACGCGGATATTGGATTTTTTCACCTTTTCGGACTCGGTTTCAGACTTCTAATGGCCTTCTAACCTCCAGATTCGACCCCTAGACTCCAAATCCTATCCGGAAATCTTCAGATACTCCAAATAGGCTTCTGGAACACCAATTCCTTGTAGACTTCAATATAATTGCCCGTAAATCTCCGAATTTCAACCAAAACCTGTAAAATAAAATCTAAAGGGAAAAGTGACACTATTCTAATAAAATGTACTAAAATATAGCTAAATTAACATAGAGGATAGCTAAATTAGGTGAAAAAGAATCGAATGAAAGTGTAACATACACATTCATCATTGATTGGAAGAGAGAAAGTTGAAAATAAAGAGAGAAAGATGAAACCTAGAGAGAGGGAAAAAACGAGAGATCTCTCAAAATGTGAACTGTACCTGGGGCCTCTATAATTGAAACCCAAATGTGAGGTCAATTATAGACGTCAAGAGGCCTCTATAGTCCAAATTCAAATATGTTTTACGTGTTTTATTGAATGACTATTAAATCCAATCTTTGAACGCATTTGAGAAAATATAGAGTGAAGTTGATATAGGATCTATGGCAAGTTCATGGTCACGGGGCAAATGAAAGACATTCATGTGGATGACATTATACTCGATCAGTCTTAATTATTATGCTGAAATAATTTATAATAGTGGATGAGTTTGATTGTGTTCCATAATGATTAAAATAATAATTGCATTTGATGGACTACCATGTAGCTATCCATAATATGTATACTGGCTTTATCCTCTTTTGAAATTCAAGAGATTAAGGGTTTTGCTGAATGAGAATTGAAATTCAATATTGTAACGCATTTGAGGAAAATAGGGTGAACGTGATATAGGATCTAAGGCAAGTTCATGATCACGGGGCAAATGAAAGACATTCATGTGGATGACATTATATTGAGTATTAATTATGCTGAAATATTGAATGTGTTCGATTGCCGATTGGTGTACTCATGTGATAATTTACAATAACAATCACAATAGATGGGACTGCCATGTAGGCTCTCTATCTATAATAAGTGTATCCTTGCTTATCCTATTTTGAATTTCAACATATTAGGGGTTTTGTTGAATGACTATTGAACTCTGTTGGTCCCTTTAAACAACAAGAAAAGACTAGAGGGGGGGGTGAATAGTCTTTTCAAACTTTCGTCGTTTAAAAACTTTCTCAGCAAGGGCTTATTACTTTTCAGTAATGAGTTTGCTGATACTTAACTTTCTCAGCAAGTACTAGTTACTTTTCAGTAACGAATTTTACTGGTACTTAAAAACAGAGTGCGGAAGTCTTTATACAATAAGTGCTTTTCAGTAAGTGCCAGTTTCAGCAAGTGAGCAGAGTGACAGTGTACAGATAGATAAGCTTGCTGAAAACTAAATGCAGTAAAGTAAATCACATAAACACTTTTTATAGTGGTATCTGAGAGTGGCGTAATCTCTCAACTAATCCACTTTGTCCTTTCTAGGACTGAATCCACTAAGATAAGTTTGAGGTTCCATACAACACCTATCTAGAGCGATTCTTCAGAAACCAAAGCACACTTGCTTCGTTTCCAACCTAACTAGAGAACGAAACCTTCTTCTCCACCAAACTTGGGACTTATAATCAGCAACACTATGCTTGATTAATTTCCCCCTGAATTTCACGCCTGAAAAAGGGTGTTTATCAGTTAGTGTTGGTCCCTTTAAACAACAAGAAAAGACTAGAGGGGGGGGGGGGTGAATAGTCTTTTCAAACTTTCGTCGTTTAAAAACTTTCTCAGCAAGTACTTATTACTTTTCAGTAATGAGTTAGTTGATACTTAACTTTCTCAGCAAGCGCAAGTTACTTCTCAGTAACTAGTTTTGCTGATACTTAAAATCAGAGAGCGGAAGTCTTTGATACAATAAGTGCTTTGTCAGTAAGTGATAGTTTCAGCAAGTGAAGTGAGTGACTATGTACAGATAGATATGCTTTGCTGAAAACTAAATGCAGTAAGTAAATCACACAAACACTTTTATAGTGGTATCTGAGAGTGGCGTAATCTCTCAACTAATCCACTTTGTCCTTTCTAGGACTGAATCCACTAAGATAAGTTTGAGGTTCCTTACAACACCTATCTAGAGCGATTCAAACAGAAACCAAAGCGCACTTGCTTCGTTTCCAACCTAACTAGAGAACGAAACCTTGTTCTCCACCAAACTTGAGACTTTTAATCAGCAACACTATGCTCGATTAAGTTCCCCCTGAATATCACGCCTGAAAAGGTGTATTTTCAGTTAGAGAAGTTTGGGATGAGATAACTTAATTATAACTTATTCAGTTACAACAAGTAATCTAAGAAACAAAACTTTGAATATTTTGCAGTAAACAAGTTTGATTGTTTCTGGTGTCAAGACTTGTTCTTGTTCGAAAGAAAGAACACTTAACTAATTTCTTAACCGAGTATGTTCTACTTCTTCACAAGTAGCTTTTTCAAGCTTTAAGTCTTGGAACGGATCAATGGCAGTAAAGAGTATTTGAAGGGTATGTGAGTTTAAGCACAAGTGAGAGTTTGATCACGTTGTTGACACACTTCAACTCTTTGCCGGATGACCTCTATTTATAGTGAAATAAGGAGCCGTTAGAATTTCAAATTCTAAGGCTTTTGTTCCTTAAGATGTCACTATCTTGCTTTTGTACTTTCAGCAGCGTCCTTTGTTTGTCTTCTAGTCTTCATGTCCTTCGTGTGCATGCTTTGCATTTAATGCTCATTTGAATGAAATTCAAACAGTAACATTGGAGCGCAAATGCAAGTACTTTCAGCAAGAGGTCACAAATGTTCATCACCAAGTGGTCAGTCTCAGTTTCAGCAAGCACAACCTACTCTGTCGTTTAGATTTTCACTTATGCAATGTTGTTGCTGAAGTTTCCACTTTCTGAGCAACATGTGCCTTTGTAGATACCAGTCTTCATAAATCTTCTATTCTTCAGATCTTCGAATTCTTCAAGTTTCTGAACGGTTCTAAATGCTTCAATAGTTTGTTTTGTGTAAACAAAGTACATCATCATAAATGCTTCAATAGGTTGTATTTCTTTTCAGAAAATAAGATACATCATAAGCTATAAAACTAACCTATCTAGCACCTACTCTAAGTCTTCAGCAAACGTTCCTCTTTTACAATGTCCTTAAAATTCTAAATTCCTATGGATCTTAAGAGAACTAGTAACTGAACTTTCCTTAATTTAGTATGGTCAATTGCTCATCAAAATTACAAGTTTCCTAACAAACTTCCCCATTTTTGATGTTAGCAATCCATGGCTAAATTAATTGTTACCCTTTTAGAGGTTTCTGATGTTGAATAAATCAGTTGATTAATGCAAGCATACTTGAATAATTAAACAGTAAGCATAAGTAAATTGCATAATCAAAAACCAATAAGAGTCAAAAGCTTCAATGCTGATAGTTATCTTTTAGTAAGTTTACAGGAAAGATCAGAGATAACTACATAAAATCAGCAAACAAAAACTTGAACAGAACTATTACAGAGAGTTAAGCTCTTTCAGAGGATTTTCTCAAAATCTCTCTTACACTCTTCTCAGCAAGTGCAGTGAATTCAATACAGTCCTTTGCGTAATCTTCAAGTAGCTTACGGACTTGTAGTTGAAGAATCCTTGCATTCTTGCAGGCGGTATGATAATGCTTTTCAGCATTCATTTCCATGTAATGAACTACCCACAAATGCATGCCCCAATTGCTGGCATGGAGAAGTTGTGTATCTGAAATGCTTTTAGGATGAATCTTCCTTAACCAGAGAAGATCTTCTTCTTGATCCTTAGAAGTGAGATAGAAATACTCATAAGGAATCAATCCAAGTTTCTTCTTTGATTTCTTGGTCACAGGGTCAGAGTAATAGGCAACACCAATTGATTTTATCAAATCAGGTTCTTGTCTTATGGACATACCAAATGAAGTTCTTCTTACTGAGACTTCCAGATTCAACCATCTCCCAGCAATATTTCTTGGTAGGGAAGGAGGATCCCTTTCTTTTCTTTTCACCTTGAGATCAATCCAAGTATACATTTCGTTCAGTATAGCAGTTGGAAAGAACTCATTCACCAGCAAGTCTTCCAGCCTTAAGATCCAGCAACCATGAACGTTTCTGATCACGTTCTGAGTGGTTTTCTCATTGTTGGTCTTTGTATATTCAATGCCGGAGCCAATAGCAATGCTGGCCAGCCTCTTTTTTTCTGTCTTTGCCTTCTTCTTCTTCTTGGCTTTGCATTGTCTTGATCTCTTGCTGAAGATCTTGAGTCAGAAGAGAAATGCTTTGAATGGCCAGACGGAGTTAAGGTTGTAAGTGGTCTAGCTCTTATGGCTTGAGCTATGGTCTGATTGTCATCATCATCATCATCTTCATTAATCGGATCTTGATGACTTTCAGTATGACAAAATTCTTGAGTTTCAGCAGCAGTTTTCCTCTTTTTCGGACTTGCTGAATTCAACTCAGATTTTGCTTGTCTTTTAGAAGGTTGCTCTCTTTCAGCAAGAGGTTCTATAGTCAGTGGCGCTTCAGTAGGGGTTTTCTTTTTGAAGATCTCTTTTGCTTATCTTCCCCCTTAGACATGGATTGCATCATTGGAGTAATGTGCAAAGAGAAGAACTCATTGCAATTTTCAGCAAGAGTGCTTAGGCTGTTGTATTTCATAATGATTGCTTGCTGATCAGAGGTCAGTTTTGACAATTCTTGTTTAATACTCACCATATTCTCCTCATGTCTGCGCTCTGTTGCGACTTTATCGTCAATGAAAGTCTGAGCCTTGACTAATGCAGACTTTGCTAGCCGGAGTGCTTGACTTACATCTTCTTCATAGCTCTTGTGGTAAGGACTGATGTCTTCCTGAGCTATTGTAAGAGTAGTAGTGCGTTTCAGCACCGTAGCCAAATGTATTTCCAATATCAAGCGGACTCTCAGCAAGCAGTGCATCATCTTCTGCTTTGCAGGCTTTGTGGACTTCCATAAGTGCCAAAATTCTTGGAGTAAAATCCTCCACACGTGGAAACGACACTAAATTTGGGTCAAGGAATGAACTTTGAGCTCAGAAGCAAATTGATCGTCTTGTGTCAGCAATTGACTTCTCAAGTCATCTCCTAGATTATGTCCGTAGTCAGGAGGAGAAATTTCAACCACTTTGGGGTCTTTCTTTGAATTATCATCCTCATTTGCTGAAAGATCATCTTCATCCTCAGATTCATCAAGGCCAGCAACCTTGGAACCTAAATCGGCAGCTTCATTCCTTCTGGTTGAGTGGTTGCTGATGGCAACGCTTCAGACTCAACGACTGGAGTTTCACCAGTAGTAAGTTTTAATTGAGTAGTTGCTGAGGGCAACGTTTTAGACTCAATTGCTGGAGTTTCACTAGTAGTAAGTGGAAGGGAGGGGGCTTCCTATGGCTTTACTCCTGAAGATTGAGCAATATCCAAATTATGCGTATGCCTTGCATGAATTTGGAGACTGTTTTGAAGTTCTCTTTGGTAATCTTCATCCATTTCTTCTTCATCATCAAGGTTTGGATCAGTGACCTTGGCATCGAGTAAAGATAACTCGGCATTAGAAAGCTTGCCTTTGCCAAGTTTTAAAGCGGCTCGCTTTCTGGCGTATTCTTCCTCAGTATCAGCGCCTTGAACAGGTGCTTAAGTACTTGTCTCAGCAGGAGCAGGTTGAGATTCTTGCTGAGTTGGTGTTTGTTCAGCTTCTTGATTGTCTTGATTCTCAGTCTCAGCAACTATCAGTTTAAGTCCACCAGCATCAGGACTAGGACCTTGATTGTCATCATCGTCGTCCTTTTTATCCTTAGAATCTTTCCCTTCATCATCACTGGGATCATTAGGGATGTTTTCATCTTCTTCTTCCTCATCATCATCAGTCAAAATAACCAACTCGAGATGCTTGTACAAAGCAACACTCGTAACTTCCTCTTCTTCATTGATTTTGTGTGGATCAGCCACCACGGGTACAAAAGAACCCTTGAGCATCACAGCTTGTTCAGCTGGAGAGGCACTCTTAAATTTTGCCTTCATATTCTCTCTGATTTCAGCAATCAGATTCGAGCTCATTAGCTGAGAATATGACATGTCTTCCGGAAGTATAGAGTGGACAAAGGTCTCGAGCTTCAGCAAAGAAGACCTCTTTTTCTCGTTGGATAGATGAAGATGAAGGTCAGAAAAGTCCATCCTTCTGTACCTTTGCCAGTTGCTGACAGACTTAGCAACTCTTGATAAGGTAGTTCTCTTGAAGTCTAAGTAATGTTCCTCAGAACTCACTTTTGGATCTTCAGTGATGTGAACCACTTCAGTGGTCTCCTTTTGAGCCTGAAAAAGAATAACATTTTGTTCAGGAAAGGTTTGGATAATAGTTTCAGAGTCCAAAGCTAAAACATGATTTACCTGCTAAGATTCAGCAAGCTCATGTTGCACACTTGTTTGTGCTGGTACTATTTTCATTCCTTGAGGAGCATGAGAAGCATCCTCCATTTGTTCATCCTTAAATAAATGTGAGTTAGATACAAGTACTAAGTTGTCAAACTTAGTTGTATTACCAAAAACTTTAACTACCTGCTGAGCAGGAAGTGTTGATTCTGGTGCAGAGGCTTCAGCAACCGTCTGACTTGTATCTTGAGAAGTCTGTAGACAAAATCATAATATTAGAAAAAGATTGAGTTTCAGAAAGTGAAGATTTGCTTATGGTTGAGTTAACTACCTGCTCAAGAAGGACATGTGGTGACTCAGTCCTTTCAGCATTAACAACTTCTTCAGTTTCTGGGACTGTTTCTTCAGCAGACTTCTTTTCTTGCTCTGTTTGAGAAAGCTCTGCGATTTCAGCTATCTCCCTTGTCTCTGAAATGACAAGTTGAGCAGAAGCATCTTGACCCTTAAGCTCACTGCTTGTCATAAAAACATCGATTGATTTGTTGGATGTTTCTTCAATATCCAACTCCATTTGATGGCTTATTTCTTCCAGCACAAGCTGAACTTTGTCAATTGATGTTTTTGGTGAACTGGGGCCAGTATTCTCAGCATTATGAGATGCGTCGTCGAATAATGCTTCTTGTGTTGTTTCAGCAACTTCTGGGACTTGAACCATTGTGGTCTCAGCAACTGGTTCTTTAGCAACTTGATGAGTTGCTTGTTCAGCAACCATCTTTTCAGCAACGGCAGCTCCAGCAAGTGCCGTGGTTCTTATATCAGCAGCGATATCAGTCACTGGTTCCAGAGTCTGATCATCAAGATTATCTACAATGTAGATATCTGGGATTGGGGCAGGAATTTCATTTCCACTGCCTTGTGGTCTATTCTCAGTAGATGAATCAACATTAAGTTGATTGTTGAAGGCTTCCGCAAACACTTCAACATTGCTGACATAGGTTTCAGTAACCACCTTTTCAACATCTACTGGAGCTTGCTTTTCAGCAACTGCTTGGGAATCGTCCGAGAGATCATGGACAATTGGTACTGACTTGCGAGCTAGTGTTTTCTTTCTTGGGTTATTTGTCCTTTTTCTCTTGGGGACGGGGTTAGCTGATGACGCTGCAGTCTGAGTGTCATCATCAGCTTTCCTCTTTTTCTTCTTGGATTTCTCCAGTTTCCCAGCAGTGGCGTCAGTAGTTGCATTTTCAGCAACGGGTGTAGTGGTGTTTGCATGATCACCATCTACATCAGTTTCATCTCTATCACCATCTACAACAGTTTCATCAACAACTTTTTTAGTTGCTGGAACATTTTCTTGCTGAGTGGTGACATCTGCAGCTGTTGTATACATTTCTTGCTGGCTTGTGCTGACAACATTTACAGCTGTTGTCTTCTTTGATTTTTCGAGTTTCTTGCCAGCAGTCTTAGGTACATTTTTCTTGTAGAAGGCTCTTCCCACATTGCATACAGATTTCTTGATTGGCAATGGGTTTCTCAGCTAAATCCTGAAGTGTTCAAGGATAAAGCATATCTTCAGTCCATACATGACTGGGAAGGTAGGTGAGACCTTGTTGTCTTCAACCTTAACCTTAAACTTAGTAACACAATCAACAAGTCTGTTGAAAATGTACTTTGCCCAGTTGAGCTCCGTTTTGTTCTCATAGATATGCATCAGCAACGGCCACCTTCTCAAGCCTACTTGGTCTATTCCTCCAACTTGGGAGTCCAAGACTTTGATTAGTAGCAAAGCTACTAGACCAAGTGAGTGGCAGAGATGCTTCCTCTTAACGTGCTTTGTCCAAGTCACGAGAGCAATCTCTCCTTTCTTCATTTTCTCATTTCTGACATCACTGTAGAAGGCTTCTATCTCTTCATCAGTGGCAGTGATGTCATCTTCAAATCCAGTGGTTGGAACCTGAAATATTTCTGCTAAATCAGTCATTTCAGGACGATTTGCGTGTTCTGAACTGTAGAAAAGATCACTTTTTCAGTGACTCCTTGACTATCAGTTAGGGACTGGATTTATGCATTATTGTAGAACTCCATAGTATCTAACATGCTCACTTGCTTAGGGTGAGCAGTTATAAAGTGAATGAGGCCTTGCTGTTTAATGAAGTCAAGCGCCTCTTCATTGTCACCGTCTAGTTCTTGTTCATAGAAGTATCGGATATACTTCTCCTTTGCAAAACCACCCCATTGCAGTGTCAAGATATGAGGGAGGCATAGGTTTTTCTGTTATCCTATCATTTTTCAACACAACTTTCGCTGTGTTAGTTACCGGAGTTGTCACCGGAGCAGTGCGTTTTTCAGCACTGTCAACCTTAGACGACTTTGAGGTCTTAGATGACTGTCTCTTTGGTGCCATTTCTTTATATAGCGAGAAATGTGTACGAAAAAGATTGTTTGCTTTTTTTTTTACCGGAGGTACAGTAGATTCAGGCTAAAATTTGCAGAGAAAGGAAATGTGAGTTAAAGAATTTTGTCTTTCTCTAACTCCTTCTTTATATAGTGTCTCTGATATGTGAGAAACTCAATCGATTTGAGTTTTCAGCAAGGGTAAAATAGAGAAACAAAGGCGTTAGTGGAGCCTTTGCATTAAATGCGTAGTGGCCCACTAACAAAAACCGTCAGAGCACTCTTTCTCTTTGTAATGTTAACCGTTAGATCAATAACTCATTTTAATCAATGGCCACGATTGTACTTCATGTCATGATTATTACCGACTTTATTTGTGCCCGATTAACGTTACAAATTGATTTTACCGAGATTTATGGGATTTGATTGCTTGCTGAGATAAATAAGAATCTTTTCAGCGAGTTTGCATAAATAGCCTTGTTACTTGCTGAAAATTCCCCCTTACTCAGACATCTCATATTTCCTTATGTTTAAAAGATATTTCTGAGTTCCCGTATCAGTAAATTCTTTTTATACTTGAGATATCTTTTGGTAAAATCTGAGAAATGAGTTTTGCTCTATTCTGAGTTCCCGTCTCAGAATATTCCCTTGATACTTGAATACCTGTTTCAGTATCTTTGATTATCTGAATACCCGTTTCAGCAATCTTCAAGGTTTTTCTCTTACTCAGTGCCTGTCTCAGCAAGTGATCAAGTTTCCTAACAAATACCCATTTTGAAGGAATTACTTGTTGAATGCCTGTTTCAGCAATCGTGTAGTGACCTATCATTTCTTAGAAGAAATTAGTGGAAGGAGCTTTTAATTAAGTAAGAATACTTTGGCTTGCTGAATACCTGTTTCATCATTCTGATGAACGGAGATTTGTCAGGTCCCGGTTCAGTCAAATAAATTTGTTATTTAGCCAAAGGCAATCCACAACTACAACGAAAACCGTAGTGTAGTAGTAGAATGACTCGAGTGTCGTTCTCTCAGGACTATAACTTGCTTTATCTATTTAACAAGAGAATATAAAACAGCAGACTGGTAGCAATAGGGGGTTTCTAGCAGATAATGGAGATTGGTGATAGTATGGTCCTTCTTAACATAACGGGTCGATAATCATGCATAAATTCCTCGGTCTTGCATAGAGATCTTTGAATCAATCTAGTGTCCTGTTGCAAGTATTAAGCACTACGAAGATAATTGGTCTGACAAGTCAATCACGATTGTCCTAATGTGTTTCGTAATTACTCAACACTACGAAGATAATTGGTCTGATGATTCTCCTAATGTGATCCGTAATTACTCAACACTACGAAGATAATTGGTCTGATGGTCGACAAGTGTCCAATTGTGCATAATAATCAATACAACATACGAAAATTTTGGTTACAACTGATCAACGAAATAAAGCAATGACACGGAGTATAATGCGAGATATAGCCATTAGCATGATTATCTTCCCTTCGCTAAGAATTCACATACTACCACCAACGATAAGTTTAGCTACTCATAATAGGCATGCAATCAACAGAAATCATAGAAGAAAACATGTTGAAAGAATATAATAAAATAAGTAGAATAAATCTGTAAGATACAAAGTTACCGAAGGTTGTCAATCTCCGGATGATTGCGGTCCTACGAGCTCCAATCTGCTATGAAAAAGTATCCTCTAAGCTACAGAACTCCCAGGACAGGCCCCGGGAAGTTCCTACCTAAAACTATAGAGATAGGTGAGAAAGTAGGTCTGGAAAGATATGATTTTCAGAGAAAAACTGAGCAACTATATATAGGCCCCGAAAAACTACGGGGCGGTTCGCCCCTCGGTTTTTTAGCGGAATTCCGCGTTTTCGACGCGGTTTTGGATTTCTTCCCCTTTTCGGACTTGGTTTCTGACTTCTAATGGCCTTCTAACCTCCAGATTCGACCCCTAGACTCCAAATCCTATCCGGAAACCTTCAGATACTCCAAATAGGCTTCTGGAACACCAATTCCTTGTCAACTTCAATATATTGCCCGGAAATCCTCGAATTTCAACCAAAACCTGTAAAATAAAATCTAAAGGGAAACGTGACTCTATTATAATAAAATGTACTAAAATATAGCTAAATTAACATAGAGGATAACTAAAATAGGTGAAAAAGACTCGAATGAAAGTGTAAAATACACATTCATCACATTCTGCCAATTGTATCCCTTATTGAGGTAATTCAATCAATCCAAGGTTATACCTTAGCATTGCGAATCTATTATCTGGTAGGGGCTTGGTAAAGATATCAACAAGTTGATCATCAGTACCCACTTTGACAACCTCAATATCTCCCTTTTCCACATGATCTCTAATGAAATGATGTCTAATATCAATGTGTTTTGTCCTTGAGTGAAACTTAGGATTTTGCGTGATAGCAATAGCACTCGTATTATCACAAAAGATTGGTGTTTTCTTTGCAGAAATACCATAATCTCTTAATTGTTGCTGAATCCATAGGATTTGAGTTGTGCAACAACCAGCCGCAATGTACTCAGATTCAGTAGATGAATTGGCAACACAGGTTTGCTTCTTGCTGAGCCATGATATTAATCTAGTACCCAAAAACTGACAATTTCCAGAGGTACTTTTTCTATCAAGAGTTGATCCTCCATGATCAGCATCAGAATAACCAACCAATTCAAGTCCAGAATCTTTAGGATACCATAATCCAACATTGACTGTACCTTTGACATATTTCTGTATCTTAAGTGCCTTTTTGTAGTGTGATTCTCTTGGATCAGATTGGAATCTTGCGCACACACAAACATCATACTGAATGTCAGGTCTACTTGCTGTTAAATACAACAAGTAACCAATGAGCTTCCTATACTTGTGTTCTTCAACACTTTTATCTTCTTTAGTATAGCCTAGTTTGGTACAAACACTCATAGGGATCTTTTCAAGTTTCTCTTCCTCTTTGATCCTAAACTTTATGAGCATTTCTTTCGCATACTTTGATTGATTTATGAATATTCCATCTTTGAGTTGCTTGACTTGCAATCCTAGAAAATAATTCAATTTTCCCATCATACTCATTTCAAATTTGTTTGTCATGAGTTTGGCAAAAACATCAGAAAGTTGCTTGTCCTTAGATCCAAAAATTATGTCATCCACATAAATTTGAACTAAGAGTATTTTAGCATCATGGTTCATGGTAAACAAGGTTTTATCAACTTCACCTTTCTTGAAACCATTATCCAGCAAGAACTTAGCTAAGGTATCATACCAAGCTCTTGGTGCTTGCTTTAGACCATATACAGCTTTCTGAAGCTTGTATACCATCTTGGTTTCTGAGGGAAGTTCAAAGCCAGGGGGTTGTTCTAAGTAGACTTCTTCAGCAAGTTCACCATTCAAGAATGCACTTTTAACATCCATTTGGTAAACAATAAAGTCATTGTGAGCAGCAAAGGCCAAGAAAAGCCTAATTGCATCCAATCTTGCAACTGGTGCATAAGACTCATAATAGTCCAATCCTTCAGTCTGACAGTAACCTTGAGCAACTAAACGTGCTTTGTTTCTTGTTACTTCACCAGACTCACTCAGCTTATTTCTGAACACCCACTTTGTACCAATAGCTTTCTTGACTTCAGCAAGTGGTACAAGTTTCCAGACTTTGTTCTTTCAAATTGATCCAGTTCTTCTTGCATTGCCTTGATCCATTCAGAGTGCTTTAAAGCCTCTTCTAGGGTCTTAGGTTCAATTTTTGAAACAAAGCAAGAGAACAATGATTCTACTTCTATGACATTTGCTTGTTCAGCAAGTCCATGAGTAGTAGAAACTTTGGATCTAGTCACTTGGCGTTTATCAATATCACAAATAATATCCGTAGAGGGATGATCTTTAATCCATTTGTTAACAGGCTTTCTGCTCGTTGGATCTGGATATGTTTGCTATCAGCATGTGACTCTTCAGCATGTACTTGTTCAGTACTACTGGTATTTTGTGTCTCTGCTGAGATAGGTTATGTTAGGAAACTTGTAATTTTGATGAGCAATTAACCATGCTAAATTAAGGAAAGTCCAGTAACTAGTACTCTTAAGGTCCGTAGGAATTTAGAATTTTAAGGACATTGTAAAAGAGGAACGTTTGCTGATGACTTAGTTAGGTGTTAGATAAGTTATTTCTTTTGCGTATTATGTATTTTATTTTCTGAAAAGAAAATATCTTATTGATGCTTAGCTTATGATGTATCTTATTTTCTGAAAAGAAAATAACCTATTGAAGCATTTGCTGAAGATATATTTTGTTTATTACAAACAAATTATTGAAGCAAATAAGAAACCGCTCAGAATCTTGAAGACTTTTGAAGATCTGAAGACTTGAAGAATTCGAAGACTTGAAGACTTGAAGATTGCTGAAGACTGGTAAGGCACGTGTTGCTCAGAAAGTGGAATTTTCAGCAACAACATTGCATAAGTGAAAATCTGAAAGACAGAGTAGGTTGTGCTTGCTGAAACTGAGACTGACCACTTCCTGATAAACATATGTGACCTCTTGCTGAATGTACGTGAATTTGCGCTCCAATGTTACTGTTTGAATTCTATTCAAATGTGCATTTAATGCAAAGCATGCACGCGAAGGACATGAAGACTAGAAGACAAACAAAGTCGCTGTTGAAAGTTCAAAAGCAAGATAGTGACATGTTAAGGATCAAATGCCTTAGGATTTGAAATTCAAACGGCTCCTTACTTGCACTATAAATAGAGGTCATCCGGCAAAGAGTTGAAGTGTGTCTACAACGTGATCAAACTCTCACTTGTGCTTAAAACTCACAAACCTTCAAACACTCTTACTGCCATTGATCCGTTCCAAGACATAAAGCTTGAAAAAGCTACTTGTGAAGAAGTAGAACAAACTCGGCTAAGAAATTAGTTAAGTGTTCTTTCTTTCGAACAAGAACAAGTCTTGACACCAGAAACAATCAAACTTGTTTACTGTAAATTATTCCAAGTTGTGTTTCTTAGATTACTTGTTGTAACTGAATAAGTTATAATTAAGTGGGTAATTTTCATACAGACCCCCTGTTAGTTTCATCAATTACGATTCTTCCCCTGCTAGTTCAACAATAACATATTTTCCCTCGTTAGTGAAAAACAATTACATCCATCCCCACGACTTTGACTTTCGGCGAATTAAGACCTGGAAATGACAAATTTGCCCTCATTTAAAATTCAGATTTCAGAAACACCCAAACACAATCAACTTTCCTTTATTGCACATTTGACTCCAAATTTTCTAATTTTACAAAATTAACCTACACAATTTTTAAAATTTCAACATCATCCAAAATATTTTTGTAAACAAGTCCCTACACATTTTATATCTCAATATCAACCCCATAATATTAAAATAAATAAATAATAATAAGAATTCCACAAAAACAATCTAAAATTAAATAAAAAAAAAAAAAGAAAAAAAGAAAAAAAAGGCGATCGGACCTCCGACCGGCGCTGACAGCGCTGGTCGGAGCTTTAAATAGCTCCGGAGCGGAGCTGTAAATAGCTCCACCCGGAGCTATTTACAGCTCCGATTGGGGCTGTTTTCAGCCCCAACCGGAGCTATTTACTGCTCCGATTGGGGCTGAAACAGCCCCAATAGGAGCAGTAAATAGATCCGACCGGATCTATTTACTGCTCCTATTGGGGCTGTTTCAGCCCCAATCGGAGCTAATTTACAGCTCCGTCGGAGCTAATTTACAGCTCCATTTGGGGCTGCAAATAGCTCCGATCTGAGCTATTTACAGCTCCGGTCGACGGAGCTGTGTGGGGACAGCTCCGGTACCGGAATTTAGAGCTTGAAGAAGAAGATGATTAATGGAAAAAAAAAAGGAAAAGAAAATATTGAAAAAAGAAAAAGGAAAAGATAAATGAAAAAAGAAAAATATTGGTAAGGACATGTTTGGGGAGAGAAGATTTGTAAGTTGGTCAACATTTTTGGATAAAATGGGGCTAAATGTAATTGTTGAACTAGGAGGGGAAGAAACGTAATTAGGTGCAGTAGTGGGGGTAGTTTTTATAAATTTCCCTAATTAAGTTATCTCACCCCAAAACTCTCTAACTGAAAATACACCCTTTCAGGCGTGATATTCAGGGGGAACTGAATCGAGCATAGTTTTGCTGATTAAAAGTACCAAGTTTGGTGGAGAACAAGGTTGAGTTCTCTAGTTTAGGTTGGAGACAAAGCAAGTTTGCTTTGGTTTCTGTTGAATCGCTTTAGATAGGAGATTGTAAGGAACCTCAATCATATCTTAGTGGATTCAGTCCTAGAAAGGACGAAGTGGATTAGTTGAGAGATTACGCCACTCTCAGATACCACTATAAAAGCGTTTGTGTGATTTACTTACTGCATTTAGCTTTCAGCAAATTATATCTGTTTGTACACAGTCACTCACTTCACTTGCTGAAACCCTTTACTTGCTGAAAGAGCACTTATTGTATCAAAGACTTCCGCTCTCTGATTTTAAGTATCAGCAAACCAAGCTACTGTAAAGTAACTTACGCTTGCTGAGAAAGTTAAGTATCAGCAAACTCATTACTGAAAAGTAATAAGTACTTGCTGAGAAAGTTTTAAACGATGAAAGTTTGAAAAGACTATTCACCCCTCCCTCTAGTCTTTTCTTGTTGTTTAAAGGGATCAACAAGTGGTATCAGAGCGAGGTTCTTTAGCCTTCTGCACTGAACCTAGATCCCCTTAAGTGCTTTCCGTAAATCACTCTCACTTGATCAGTTTGGTAGTGCTTTGCTGACAGGATGTCTTTAGGAGATGCTCCCTTGCTGAAGCTGGAAAATTACGAGAAATGGCGAAACAACATGATGCTACATCTTGAGGCCATTAGTGATGAGATGGTCACCGTCATTAATGATGGACCTATCAAGATCACCAAGGTTGAAAGGAGTTTCCCTCATAAGACCACTGAAGCTGGAAAGGAAACCATCCTAGGCGAACCATCAGATACGGTTTTGCCAAAACCAAGAGAGAAATGGACTTCTGACGAAGCTAAGAGATTCCGTCTTGATGGCCAAGCTAGAAATATCATCATTCGATCAACTCCGGATACCATACAGTGCAAACTGTGGGGTGCTAAGACTGCAAAGGAAGCTTGGAAAATGGTTCAAGATCTTTGTGATGGATCTGACAAGACCAAGGAAAACAAACTTGAAGTACTTAAATTAAAGTTTCAAAACTTTAAGCAAGGTGCTAACGAGTCACTGGAAGACTTGGACTTCAGATTCACAACTCTTGTTAGTGAAATGGCAGCGCTGGGTGTTGGAAACCTTTATTCAGATTCTGAGAAAGTGAAAACTATCATCAGAAGTTTGAATCAAGAATGGATCCACACTCAGAATTTCTATTATAATCAAGGAATGCCAGACATTACACCAACAGAGTTGTTCTCTCATCTTGCTACTGTCAATTATGAGACAAAGCAAAGAAAAAATGTGTTTGCTGAAAAATTGCAAAACATTGCTCTTGCTGCAAAGCCGTCATCTTCTGAAAAGAAGAATGATAAAGAGCCTGCTGATGAAAATGCTTTAGTTGTTAAAAACATGAAGAAGTTCATCAGTAAGGAACTTGAAAGGCGAAAAGCAAAAGAGAAGCTGAAAAAGCATCTTGGTAACAACTACCATAAGTACAAGAATGATACTAGCTCGCTGAACAAGCAAGCTCAGCAAGTTACATCATCAGAAGAACCAGCAGTTGGAAATGATCTATGTTTTTACTGCAAAAAGCCTGGACACTTCAAAGCTAATTGCCCTTTGCTGAAAGGCAAATCTGCTGAAAAGAAGAAGAAGTTCAAAAGAGCTTTCATTGCTGAAGAAAAGAAGAAGCTTCAAGCAAAAATCGATGCATTGTGTATTGATACAAGCTCTGAAGACAGTGAGGATGAAAGTTCAGACCGATGATGAAGAAGCCACTCTAGACGTGGAGATTGGCAAAGAAGTGTGTGGAATAGCTATGGAAGCTTATCCAGATGTGTCGAACTACGAATTCTGCCTCATGGCCGGTCAGGTAAACAACTCTACCTCTGACTCAGATTCAGAAAGTGAAGACAAGATTGACCTTGACAAGATTCAAGGAGAAATCGAAAGATTTGAGAAAACTCTCAGCAAACAGCAAGAAAGACTACAACTTGTTGAAACTCTGACCAAGCAAACTACTGAAAAGTATGTTTTGCTGAAGAAAGAGACAGAAGAAAATGATGCTGAAATAAGGCATCTTAAGAAGTTGATTGCTGAGGCTGCAGAGAAAAATTCTCAAATGGCATTAGAATTGGAAGAGTATCAGTCCTCAATTCTAAAGTTACTTGCTGAAATCCAAGAAATGAAAAAGATGAAAATCAATTTCAAATCCTATGTGGAAGCAAGTAATACGCTGACTGAACTAAACTCTTATTTGAGAGATCCATCTCAGAAAGAAGGTTTAGGAGCAACGTGCGAAGTTGATAACATAGAAATCTTGAGAAAAGATAAATCACCTATCTCCTTTGTACGTGCTACTGATAGTAGTCCTCCAGTAATCTATCAGTTTGGTCAAACTAAGGTTGCTGAAACATGCAATCAAGTACCTATGACCATAAAGCCCACTGTTGCTACTCAAAGTAACAAGACTTTAAAAGGACAACAGGTTGCTGAGAAGCAAACTGGAAAGAAGAAGAATGCCGTGAAGCATTCCGCCAAACAAGTTGCTGAAAAGCAAGTTGTTAAGACTAAAGGCAAGATTACTAAAAGTAATCAGAAGTCCTTTGCTGACAAACCTGAATCAAGTAAGGTTGCTGAAGCTAAAGCTCAGCATTCTCCGAAAAGTGGACTAGGTTTCAAAACCAAGCAAAGTCAACTTTTTCATGAGTATAAGCAAAGTCAGCAAAGATACTTCAAAGAGATGAAGAAAATCAAGCCTAAGAGTTCTGAAAAGACTCCCAATGCTAGAACTAGAAGAAACCTTGCTAGAAAAGAACTTACTGAAAAGTATGTTCAACAAAAAGGTCAACAGAGCAAGACACCACATCAGAAAGTGGATTTGACCAGCACGAGTCAAAAGTCTTTCAGCTCAAATCCTCCTAGTTCCTCAGCAAGTAGAAAACAAGTCTTTCAACTCAAATCCTCCTACCATGAACCATGATGGTAAATTAATCTTAGTTCAAATTTATGTGGATGACATAATTTTGGATCTAAGGACAAGCAATTTTGTGATGATTTTGCCAAACTCATGACTAATAAGTTTGAAATGAGTATGATGGGAAAATTGAATTACTTCCTAGGGTTGCAAGTCAAGCAACTCAAAGATGGAATATTCATAAATCAAGCAAAGTATGCGAAAGAAATGCTCATAAAGTTTAGGATCAAAGAGGATGAGAAACCTGAAAAGATCCCTATGAGTGTTGGTACCAAATTGGGCTATACTAAAGAGGACAAAAGTGTTGAAGAACACAAGTATAGGAAGCTCATTGGTTCCTTGTTGTATCTAACAGCAAGTAGACCTGACATTCAGTATGCTATTTGTGTGTGTGCAAGATTCCAATCTGATCCAAGAGAATCACACTACAAAAAGGCAATCAAGATACTGAAATATGTTAAAGGTACAGTCAATGTTGGATTATGGTATCCTAAAGATTCTGGACTTGAACTGGTTGGCTATTCTGATGCTGATCATGGTGGATCAACTCTTGATAGAAAAAGTACCTCTGGAACTTGTCAGTTTTTGGGTACTAGATTAATATCATGGTTCAGCAAGAAGCAAACGTGTGTCGCCAATTCATCTCCTGAATCTGAATACATTGCAGCTGGTTGTTGCACAGCTCAAATCCTATGGATTCAGCAACAATTAAGAGATTATGGTATTTCTGCAAAGAAAACACCAATCTTTTGTGATAATACAAGTGCTATTGCAATTACGCAAAATCCTAAGTTTCACTCTAGGACCAAGCACATTGATATTAGACATCATTTCATTAGAGATCATGTGAAAAAAGGTGATATTGAGGTTGTGAAAGTAGGTACTGAAGATCAGCTTGCTGACATCTTTACCAAGCCCCTACCGGATAATAGGTTCGCAATGCTAAGGTATAACCTTGGATTGATTGAACTACCTCAATAAAGGATACACTAGGCAGAATGCTGAAATAGGTATTCAGCAAGCCAAAGTATTCCTGTCTAAAAGACCAAGTCACTGATTTCTTCTAAGAAATGATAAGTCACTGCTGCATGATTGCTGAAACAGGCATTCAACAAGTAATTCCTTCAAAACGGGCATTTGTTAGGAAACTTGACCACTTGCTGAGACAGGCACTCAGTAAGAGAAACAACTTAAGAATTGCTGAGACGGGTACTCAGACAATCAAAAGATACTGAAACAGGTATTCAAGTATCAAAGGAATTTTCTGAGACGGGAACTCAGAAAAAGAGCAAAGCTCATCTCTCAGAGTTTACCAAAGGATGTCTCAAGTGCAAAAGAATTTACTGATACGGGAAATCAGAAATGTCTTTTAAACTTAAAGGAAATATGAGATATCTAAGTAAGGGGGAACTTTCAGCAAGTATGTAGATTGTTAATTCAAACTCGCTGAAAAGATTCTTGTCTATTTCAGCAAGCAATCTATCCCTTATTACTCGGTAAAATCAATTTGAGACGTTAAGCTGGCACAGATAAACTCGCAATAATCATGACATGAAATTCAATCGTGGCCATTGATTAAAAGGAGTTACTAATCTAACGGCTAACAAAACAAAGAGAGAGAGTGCTCTGACGGTTTTAGTTAGTGGGCCACTACGCATTCAATGCAAAGGCACCACTAACTCCAGTGTTTCTCTGTTTTACCCTTGCTGAGAGCTCAAATCGATTGAGTTTCTCACACACCAGAGACACTATATAAAGAAGGAGTTAGAGAAATGACAAAAAATTTTAACTCACATTTCCTTTCTCTGCAAATTCTAGCCTGAATCTACTGTACCTCCGGTCAAAAAGCAAACTATCTCTTTTCGTACAATCTTTCTTGCTCTATATAAGAAATGGCTCCCAAGAGACAGTTATCTAAGTCCTCAAAATCGTCAAAGGTTGATAGTGCTGAAACACGCACTGCTCCGGTGACTACTCTGGCCCCAGACACAACGAAAGTCGTGTTGAAAAACGACCGAATCACTGTAAAACCTATGCCTCCGTCATATCTTGACACTGCAAAGTGTGAGATGTTGATGCAATGGGGAGGGTTTGCAAAAGAAAAGTACATTAGGTACTTTTATGAACAAGAACTTGATGACCAAAATGAAGAGGCGCTTGAGTTCATCAAGCAGCAAGGCCTCATGAACTTTATCTCTGCTCGCACTAAGCAAGTGAGCATGATTGATACTATGGAATTCTACAACAATGCAGAAATCCAGTCCCTTACAGACAGTCATGGAGTCACTGAAAAAGTGATCCTTACTTATGTTCAGAACACGCAAATCGTCCTGAAATGGACTGATTTAGCGGAGATTTTTCAGATTCCAACCACTGGAACTGAAGATGACATCACTACTTCTGACGACGAAATTGAAGCCTTCTACAGTGACGTCAGAAATGCAAAAATGAAGAAAGGCGAGATAGCTCCCGTGACTTGGACAAAGCACGTTAAGAGAAAGCATCTCTGCCATTCACTTGGTCTAGTAGCTTTGCTACTGATAAAAGTTCTTGACTCCCAAGTTGGACGAATTGACCAAGTAGGCCTGAGAAGATGGCCATTGCTGATGCATATATGAAAATAAATCGGAACTTAACTGGGCTAAGTACATTTTCAACAGGCTTGTTGATTGTGTCACTAAGTTTAAGGTAAAGGTAGAAGACAACAAGGTCTCACCTTCCTTTCTAGTTATGTATGGAATCAAGATATGTTATATCCTTGAACATTTCAGGATTCAGCTAAGAAACCCATTGCCAATCAAGAAATCTGTGTGCAATGTGGGAAGATCTTTCTACAAGCAGAATGTACCTAAGATTGCTGGAAAGAAAACTAAGAAGACAACAACTGCAAATGTTGTCAGCACAAGCCAGCAAGAAAGGTATACAACAGCTGCAGATGTTACCACTCAGCAACTTAGAGATGAAACTGCTGTGGATGGTGGTAAAACAAATGAAACTGCTGTAGAAAATCAACAAGGTACGTGTACAACACCTGTTGCTGAAAAGGCAACAATAGATGACTCTGGGAAACTGGAGAAATCTAAAAAGAAAAAGAGGAAAGCTGATGATGACACTCAGACTGCAGCGTCATCAGCAAACCCCGTACCTAAGAGGAAACGGACAAGTAACAAAAGAAAGAAGACACTGGCTTCTCAGTCAGTCCCTGATGTCCAAGACTGCTCAGTCAATTCCCAGACAAATGCTTAAACGCATTTGACAGTAGATGTTGCTGAAGTAATTACTGAAACATATATCAGCAATGTTGAAGTGTTGCGGAAGCGTTCAACAATCAACTCAACGTTGATAACTCTACCGAGAATAGACCACAAGGCAGTGGAAATGAAATTCCTGCCCAAGTCCCAGATATCTACATTGTAGATAACTTAGATGATCCAACCATGGAACCAGTAAGCGACATTGCTGCTGATTTGCAAAAAGCGGCACTTGCTGATGCTGCTGAAAAGATGGTTGTTGAACAAGCAATTCATCAAGTTGCTGAAACCCAGCTTGCTGAAGAACCAGTTGCTGAAATAGCAATGGTTCCAGTTCCTGAAGTTGCTAAAACTCAAGAAGCATTATTCAAAGACGCATCTCTTGATGCTGAGAATACTGGCCCAAGTTCACCCAAAACATCAATTGACAAAGTCCAGCTTGTACTGGAAGATTTAAGCAAACAGATGGAGTTGGAGATTGAAGAATCATCCAACAAGTCAATTGATCTCTTCATGACAAGCAGTGAGCTTAAAGGTCAAGATGCTTCTGCTCAACTTGTCATTTCAGAGACAAGGGAGATTGCTGAAACCGCACAGCTTTCTCAGTTAGAGCAAAATCAGAAGTCTGCTGAAGAAACAGTCCAAGAAGCTGAAGAAACTGTTAATGCTGAAAGGACTGAGCCACAACCTGTCCTTCCTCAGCAGGTAGTTAATTCAACCATCAGTAAAACTTCAAATTCTGAAAATTGTTCTTTTGCTAAAATTATTCTTTCTCTACAGACTTCTCAAGATGCAAGTCAGATGGTTGCTGAAGCCTCTGCACCAGAACCAACACTCCCTGCTCAGCAGGTAGTTAATAATTTTGGTATAAAAACTAAGTTTGACAGCTTAGTTCTTGTGTCTAATTATAATTTATTTCAGGATGAACAAATGGAGGATGCTACTCAAGCTCCTCATGGAATGAAAATTGTACTACATGAGCTTGCTGACTCTCAGCAGGTAAATCATGTTTCAGATTTAAAAACTAAAACAATTTTCCAAACCAATCCTGATCTAAATAAAATTCTTTTTCAGGCTCAAAAGGAGACCACTGAAGTGGTACTCATCACTGAAGATCAGCAAGTAAGTTCTGAAGAACTTTACTTGAACTTCAAGAGGACAACTTTGTCAAGAGTTGCTAAGTCCGTGAGCAATTGGCAAAGGTACAGGAGAATGGACTTCTCAGATCTTCACCTTCATCTATCTAATGAGAAAAAGAGATCTTCACTGTTAAAGCTCGAAACATTTGTCCACTCCATCCTTCCTGAAGAAATGACATATTCTCAGCAAATGAGCTCAAATCTGATTGCTCAAATCAGAGAGAATATGAAGGCCAAATTTAAGAGTGCCTCTCCAGCTGAACAAGCTGTGATGCTCAAAGGTCTTTTTGTTCCTGTGGTGGCTGATCCCCATAAATTAACTGAGGAAGAGGAAGTGACAAGTGTTGCTTTGTATAAGCACGTTGAGCTAGTCATTCTGACAGATGATGAAGAAGAAGAAGAAGATGAGAACATTCCCACTGATCCCAGTGATGATGAAGGGAAAGATTCTAAGGACAAGAAAGATGACAATGATGACAATCAAGGTCCAAGTCCTGGTGCTGGTGGATTGAAGTTGACAGTTGCTGAAAATACTCAATCCGACAATCAGCAAGCTGAACAACAACAATCTCAGCAAGAATCTTAACCTCCTCCTGCTGCTGCTGAAAATCAAGCACCTGTGCAAGGTGCTGATACTGAAGAAGAATACGCCAGAAAAAGGGTTGCCTTGAAAAATGGCAAAAGTCCAGTTTCTGATGCCAAGGTTACTGAAGAAAACCTTGAAGATGAGGATGAAGAAGATGAAGATTACCAACGAGCTCTACAAAACAGTCTCGTGATCCATGCAAGGCATACGCAGGATCTGAAAATTGGTGAATCTTCAAGACCAAAATCAAAGGAAGTTCCATCCCTTCCACTTACTACTGGCGAAACTCCAGTTATTGAGTCTCAAACGTTTCCTTCAGCAACTACTCAATTAAAACTAACTACTGGCGAAACTCCAGTAATTGAGCCACAAACTCAATTGAAACAACTATCTACTGGTGAAACTCCAATCGCTGAGTCTGAAGCGTTGCCATTAGCAACCACTCAACAAAAAGGAAGTGAAGCTACTGACAAAGGCTCTAAAGTTGCTCAACTTGATGAATCTGAGGATGACGACGACTTGTCAGAAAATGAGGATGAACAATCCAAGCGAGACCCAAAAGTTGTTCAGATTCCTCCTCCTGATTACATCAATGATTTAGACGATGGTCTAAGAGCAGAATTGCTTTTGCAAGATGATCAGTTTGCTACTGAAATTAAGGCTCACTCCTTAACACCTCATTTAGTGTCGTTCCCAAGAGTTGAGGAGTTTACTCCCAGAATTATAGCACTAAAGCAAATCCATGATACCTGCAAAGCTGAAGATGAGGCATTGCTTGTTGAGAGCCCACTTGACATTGGAAAGATATTGGTTACAGTGCTGAGACGCACTACAACTTTGACAATAGCTCAGAGAGACATCAGTCTTTATTACAAGAGCTATGAAGAAGATGTAAGTCAGGCGCTCAAGCTTGCAAAGAATGCTCTTGTCAAGGCTCAGAATATTATGGATGAGAAGGCCGCAACAGAGAAAAGACATGAAGAGAACATGATGAATATTCAAAAAGAGTTGTCAACAATGAACTCTGACCAACAAGCAATCATCATGAAGTATAACAGTCTCAACACTCTTGCTGAAAATTGCAATGAGTTTTATTCTCTGCACATCACTCCGATGTTGCAATCCATGTCTAAGGGGGAAAAGAAGAATACTAGAAAGAGAAACCAATCCCCTCCTGCTCCTGCTGTTGATGTGCCACTTCCAATAGAACCTCTTGCTGAAAAAGAGCAAAGTTCTAAAAGACAAGCAGAATCTGAGTTAAATTCAGCAAGTACCAAAAAGAGAAAAACCGCTGCTGAAACTCAAGATTTCTGTCATACTGAAAGTCATCACAATCTGAATGAAGATGATGAAGAAGATGATGACAATCAAACAATAGCTCAAGCCATAAGAGCTAGACCCTTAACAGCCATAACTCCGTCTGGCCACTCAAAGCATTTCTCGTCTGACTCTTCAGCAAGAGATCAAGACAATGCTAAAACAAGAAGAAGAAGGCAAAGACATGAAGAGAAAAGGCTGGCCAGCATTGCTATTGGCTCCGGCATCGAATATACAAAGACCAGCAATGAGGAAACCACTCAGAATGTAATCAAAAACATTCATGGTTGCTGGATTTTACAGCTGGAAGACTTGCTGGTAAATGAGTTCTTTCCTACAGCCATATTGAATCAAATGTTCAAATGGATTGAACTCAAAGTCCAAAGAAATCAAAGGGAAGAATCCCTCCCAAAAAATGTTGCTGGGAAATGGTTGAATCTAGAGGTCTATGTAAGAAGAGTTGCCATTGGTAAGACATACAAGCAAGAACCAAATCTGATCAAACCACCTGGCATTGCTTACTATGCTGACCCGATATCAAAGAAACCTAAGAAGAAACTTGGACTGATTCCTTATGAATACTTCTATCTCATTGCTAAGGATCAAGAAGAAGATCTTCTCTGGTTAAGAAAGATTCATCCGAAAAGCATTTCAGATACACAGCTTCTCCATGCCAGCAATTGGGGCATGCATTTGTAGGTAATTAATTACATGGAAATGAATGCTGAAAAGCATCATCATACTGCCTGCATAAACGCAAGAATTCTTCAACTACAAGTCCGTAGGCTTCTGGAAAACTACGAGAAGGATTGTGTTGAATTCACTGCACTTGCTGAGAAGAGTGTAAGAGAGATTTTGAGAAAATCCTCTGAAAGAGCTTAAGTCCCTGCAATAGTTTTTTTGTTAAAGTTTTTGTTTGCTGATTCAGTTTATGTTATCTATGCTTTTTCATGTAAACATCTGAATGATAACTATCAGCAATGAAATCTTTTGACTCTTATTGGTTTTTGATTATGCAATTTACTTATGCTTACTGTTTAATTATTCAAGTATGCTTGCATTAATCAACTGATTTATTCAACATCAGAAACCTCTAAAAGGGTAACAATTAATTTAGCCATGGATTGCTAACATCAAAAAGGGAGAAATTTGTTAGGAAACTTGTAATTTTGATGAGCAATTAACCATGCTAACTTAAGGAAAGTCCAGTAACTAGTACTCTTAAGGTCCATAGGAATTTAGAATTTTAAGGACATTGTAAAAGAGGAACGTTTGCTGATGACTTAGTTAGGTGTTAGATAAGTTATTTCTTTTGCGTATGATGTATTTTATTTTCTGAAAAGAAAATATCTTATTGATGTTTAGCTTATGATGTATCTTATTTTCTGAAAAGAAAATAACCTATTGAAGCATTTGCTGAAGATATATTTTGTTTATTACAAACAAATTATTGAAGCAAATAAGAAACCGCTCAGAATCTTGAAGACTTTTGAAGATCTGAAGACTTGAAGAATTTGAAGACTTGAAGACTTGAAGATTGCTGAAGACTGGTAAGGCACGTGTTGCTCAGAAAGTGGAATTTTCAGCAACAGCATTGCATAAGTGAAAATCTGAAAGACAGAGTAGGTTGTGCTTGCTGAAACTGAGACTGACCACTTGCTGATAAACATATGTGACCTCTTGCTGAATGTACGTGAATTTTCTCTCCAATGTTACTGTTTGAATTCTATTCAAATGTGCATTTAATGCAAAGCATGCACGCGAAGGACATGAAGACTAGAAGACAAACAAAGTCGCTGCTGAAAGTACAAAAGAAAGATAGTGACATGTTAAGGATCAAATGCCTTAGGATTTGAAATTCAAACGGCTCCTTACTTGCACTATAAATAGAGGTCATCCGGCAAAGAGTTGAAGTGTGTCAACAACGTGATCAAACTCTCACTTGTGCTTAAAACTCACAAACCTTCAAACACTCTTACTGCCATTGATCCGTTCCAAGACTTAAAGCATGAAAAAGCTACTTGTGAAGAAGTAGAACAAACTCGGCTAAGAAATTAGTTAAGTGTTCTTTCTTTCGAACAAGAACAAGTCTTGACACCAGAAACAATCAAACTTGTTTACTGCAAAGTATTCCAAGTTGTGTTTCTTAGATTACTTGTTGTAACTGAATAAGTTATAATTAAGTTATCTCACCCCAAAACTCTCTAACTGAAAATACACCCTTTCAGGCGTGATATTCAGGGGGAACTTAATCGAGCATAGTTTTTCTGATTAAAAGTACCAAGTTTGGTGGAGAACAAGGTTGAGTTCTCTAGTTTAGGTTGGAGACAAAGCAAGTGTGCTTTGGTTTCTGTTGAATCGCTTTAGATAGGAGATTGTAAGGAACCTCAATCATATCTTAGTGGATTCAGTCCTAGAAAGGAAGAAGTGGATTAGTTGAGAGATTACGCCACTCTCAGATACCACTATAAAAGCGTTTTTGTGATTTACTTACTGCATTTAGCTTTCAGCAAATTATATCTGTTTGTACACAGTCACTCACTTCACTTGCTGAAACCCTTTACTTGATGAAAGAGCACTTATTGTATCAAAGACTTCCGCTCTCTGATTTTAAGTATCAGCAAACCAAGCTACTGTAAAGTAACTTACGCTTGCTGAGAAAGTTAAGTATCAGCAAACTCATTACTGAAAAGTAATAAGTACTTGCTGAGAAAGTTTTAAACGACGAAAGTTTGAAAAGACTATTCACCCCCCCCCCCTAGTCTTTTCTTGTTGTTTAAAGGGACCAACAGGTTCATCAGCAACTGCTTGTTCAACATTGCTAGATTGTGGTAACTCATCAGCAGGCACGGGAGGTTGCGTAGTTTCAGCAACTTCCGGAGCAACTGCGTCTTTTGCTGGAAATTCTTTGTCGTGAACTACATTTATCTTGTCATGACTTGGGGGAGGAGAGTCATTGTCAGAATCATCATTTAGTTCAATTGACTTGATTTGCCTAGCATTAGATTCAGTTCTTTGCTCATGTATGATTAACTTTTTCATACATTCTGATATTTCTTCTTCAGCAGGCACTCCTTGTGTCTTTTCATAGAATACAACATGCACTGATTCTTCGATCTTTTGTGCCTTTTTGTTGTAAACTCTATAATCTTTACTATGCAAGGAGTAACCAAGAAATATCGCTTCGTCTGCCTTTGGTTGAAATGTTCTTAGGTAATCTCTACCGTTATTAAGAACGAAACACTTACTACCAAATACTCTTAGATGAGTGATATTAGGAGGTCTACCAACAAACAACTCATATGGAGTTTTGTTGTATTCCTTAGTAATCAGACATCTGTTTTGAGTGTAACAGGCGGTATTAATCGCTTCAACCCAGTAAGCTTCACTTATTTCAGTGTCAGCAAGCATTGTTCTTGCGGCTTCTTTTAGGGTACGATTCTTCCGTTCAGCAACACCCTTTTGTTGTGGTTTCCTTACTGAGGATAACTGATGTTGTATGCCTTTTGAAGTGCAATACTCATTTATGTACTGGTTTACAAACTCAGTACGATGGTCTGTCCTTATGACTTTTACCTTGTCATTTTTCATGACTTCAAGCTTATTCAGCAAGTTAGGTATTTCAGTCCTTGTTTCAGATTTGTGCTTGATAAATACTACCCAAGTGAATCTTGAATAGTCATCTACCACCACCAGACCATACTTCTTACCAGCATAGCTTGTTGAAGAAGATTCAAACAAGTCCATGTGCAAGAGTTGTAAAGGTTTTGTAGTTGACGGTACTGTCTTGTTCTTAAAAGAAGATTTGGTTTGCTTTCCTTGCTGACATGCATTGCAAATACCATCCTTTTCTTCTGTCTCTTCTTTCAGCAAGACATACTTTTCAGTAGTCTGCTTGGTCAGAGTTTCAGCATTCTGTAGTTTCTCTTACTGTTTGCTCAGAGTTTTCTCAAATCTTTCAATTTCTCCTTGAATCTTGTCAAGGTCAATCTTGTCTTCACTTTCTGAGTCAGAGTCAGAGGTAGGATTGTTTACTTGACCGGCCATGAGGCAGAACTCGTAGTTTGACACATCTGGATAAGCTTCCATAGCTATTCCACAAACATCCTTGCCAATCTCTACGTCAAGAGTGGCTTCTTCATCGTTAGTGTCTGAGCTTTCATCCTCATTGTCTTCGGAGCTAGTATCAATGCATAATGCATCAATTTTTTCTTGAAGCTTCTTCTTTTCTTCAGCAATAAAAGCTCTTTTGAACTTCTTCTTCTTTTCAGCAGATTTGCCTTTCAGCAAAGGACAATTTTCTTTGAAGTGTCCAGGGTTTTTGCAATAAAAGCAGAGATCATTTCCAACTGCTGGTTCTTCTGATGAGGTTGCTTGCTGAGCTTGCTTGCTCAGCGAGCTAGTCTCATTCTTGTACTTATGGTAGTTGTTACCAAGATGCTTTTTCAGCTTCTCTTTTGCTTTTCGCCTTTCGAGTTCCTTACTGATGAATTTCTTCATGTTTTTAACAACCAAAGCATTTTCATCAGCATGCTCTTTATCATTCTTCTTTTCAGAAGATGACGGATTTGCAGCAAGAGCAATGTTTTGCGAGTTTTCAGCAAACACATTTTCTCTTTGCTTTGTCTCGTAGTTGACAGTAGCAAGATGAGAGAACAACTATGTTGGTGTAATGTCCGGCATTCCTTGATTGTAGTAGAAGTTCTGAGTGTGGATCCATTCTTGGTTCAGACTTCTGATGATGGTTTTCACCTTCTCATAATCTGAGTAAAGATTTCCAACACCCAAGGCTGCGATCTCACTAACTAGAGTTGTGAATCTGAAGTCCAAGTCTTCCAGTGACTCATTTGTACCTTGTTTAAAGTTCTGGAACTTTAACTTCAGCACTTCGAGTTTTTTTTCCTTGGTTTTGTCAGATCCAGCACAAAGATTTTGAACCATTTTCCAAGCTTCCTTAGCAGTTTTAGCACCCCACAGTTTGCACTGTATAGTATCCGGAGTTGATCGAATGATGATGTTTCTTGCTTGGCCATCAAGACAGAATCTCTTGGCTTCGTCGGAACTCCATTCCTCTCTTGGTTTTGGAACGACAGTATCAACTGGTTCGCCTAAGATAGTTTCCTTTCCATCTTCTGTGGTTTTGTGAGGAAAACTTCTTTCAACCTTAGTGATTTTGATAGGTCCATCATTAATGACGGTAACAATCTCATCACTAATGGCCTCAAGATGTAGCATCATGTTGTTCCGCCATTTTTCGTAGTTTTCCAGCTTCAGCAAGGGAGCATCTCCTAAAGACATCCTGTCAGCAAAAGACTACCAAACTGATCAAGTGAGAGTGATTTACGGAAAGCACCTAAGGGGATCTAGGTTCAGTGCTGAAGGTTAAAGAACCTCCAGCTCTGATACCACTTGTTGGTCCCTTTAAGCACAAGAAAAGACTAGAGGGGGGGGGGTGAATAGTCTTTTCAAACTTTCTTCGTTTAAAAACTTTCTCAGCAAGTACTTATTACTTTTTCAGTAATGAGTTTGCTGATACTTAACTTTCTCAACAAGCGCAAGTTACTTCTCAGTAACTAGTTTTGCTGATACTTAAAATCAGAGAGCGGAAGTCTTTGATACAATAAGTGCTTTTTCAGTAACTGATAGTTTCAGCAAGTGAAGTGAGTGACTGTGTACAGATAGATATGCTTTGCTGAAAACTAAATGCAGTAAGTAAATCACACAAACACTTTTATAGTGGTATCTGAGAGTGGCGTAATCTCTCAACTAATCCACTTTGTCCTTTCTAGGACTGAATCCACTAAGATAAGTTTGAGGTTCCTTACAACACCTATCTAGAGCGATTCAAACAGAAACCAAAGCGCACTTGCTTCGTTTCCAACCTAACTAGAGAACGAAACCTTGTTCTCCACCAAACTTTGGACTTTTAATCAGCAACACTATGCTCGATTAAGTTCCCTCTGAATATCACGCCTGAAAAGGTGTATTTTCAGTTAGAGAGGTTTGGGATGAGATAACTTAATTATAACTTATTCAGTTACAACAAGTAATCTAAGAAACAAAACTTTAAATACTTTGCAGTAAACAAGTTTGATTGTTTCTGGTGTCAAGACTTGTTCTTATTCGAAAGGAAGAACACTTAACTAATTTCTTAGCCGAGTATGTTCTACTTCTTCACAAGTAGCTTTTTCAAGCTTTAAGTCTTGGAATGGATCAATGGCAGTAAAGAGTATTTGAAGGGTATGTGAGTTTAACCACAAGTGAGAGTTTGACCACGTTGTTGACACACTTCAACTCTTTGTCGGATGACCTCTATTTATAGTGAAATAAGGAGCCGTTTGAATTTCAAATTCTAAGGCTTTTGTTCCTTAAGACGTCACTATCTTGCTTTTGTACTTTCAGGAGCGTCCTTTGTTTGTCTTCTAGTCTTCATGTCCTTCGCGTGTATGCTTTGCATTTAATGCTCATTCGAATGAAATTCAAACAGTAACATTGGAGCGCAAATGCAAGTACTTTCAGCAAGAGGTCACAAATGTTCATCAACAAGTGGTCAGTCTCAGTTTCAGCAAGCACAACCTACTCTGTCGTTTAGATTTTCACTTATGCAATGTTGTTGCTGAAGTTTCCACTTTCTGAGCAACATGTGCCTTTGTAGATACCAGTCTTCAGAAATCCTCTAGTCTTCAGATCTTCGAATTTTTTGAAGTTTCTTAACGGTTCTAAATGCTTCAATAGTTTGTTTTGTGTAAACAAAGTACATCATCAGCAAATGCTTCAATAGGTTGTATTTCTTTTCAGAAAACAAGATACATCATAAGCTATAAAACTAACCTATCTAGCACCTACTCTATGTCTTCAGCAAACGTTCCTCTTTTACAATGTCCTTAAAATTCTAAATTCCTATGGACCTTATGAGTACTAGTTACTGGACATTCCTTAATTTAGCATGGTTAATTGTTCATCAAAATTACATGTTTCCTAACAGTTAGAGAGGTTTGGGATGAGATAACTTGAGTATAACTTATTCAGCTATAACAAGTAATCTAAGAAACAAAACTTTGAATACTTTGCAGTAAACAAGTTAAATTGTTTCTGGTGTCAATACTTGTTCTTGTTCGAAATAAAGAACACTTAACTAATTTCTTAGCCGTGAATGTTCTACTTGTTCACAAATAGCTTTTGTTTCAAGCTTTAAGTCTTGGAACGGATCAATAGGCAGTAAAGAGTAAGAAAGATGACTGTTTAAGCACAAGTGAGAGTTTGATCACGTTGTTGAAACACTTCTACTCTTTGCCGGATGACCTCTATTTATAGTGAATCAAGGGAGCCGTTTGAATTTCAAATTCTAAGGCTTTGTTCCTTAAGATGTCACTATCTTGCTTTTGTACTTTCAGCAGCGTCCTTCATTTGTCTTCTAGTCTTCATGTTCTTCGCATGCTTACTTTTGCATTTAATGTTCATTAGAATGAAATTCATATATGATCGTTGGAGCGCAAATGCAAGTACTTTCAGCAAGAAGGTCACATATGTATTTCAGCAAGCGGTCAGTCTCAGTTTCAGCAAGCACAACTTACTCTGTCATATAGATTTTCACTTATGCAAGATGTTGCTGAAGTTTCCACTTTCTGAGCAACATGTGCCTTTGTAGATACCATCTTCAGAAATTTTCTTTAGTCTTCAGTCTTCGAATTCTTCAAGTTTCTGAACGGTTCTAGTGCTTCAATAGTTCGTTTGTAAAAATAAAGTACATCATCAGCAAAACTAAAGCACCTAACTAGTACCTACACTAAGTCTTCAGCAAACGTTCCTCTTTTACAATGTCCATAAAATTCTAAATTCCTATGGACCTTAAGAGTACTAGTGACTGGACTCTCCTTAATTTAGCATGGTTAATTGCTCATCAAAATTTACAAGTTTCCTAACAAATTTCCCCCTTTTTGATGTTAGCAATCCATGGCTAAATTAATTATTACCCTTTTAGAGGTTTCTGATGTTGAATAAATCAGTTGAATAATGCAAACATACTTGAATAATAAAACAGTAAGCATAAGTAGATTGAATAATCAAGAACCAATAAGAGTCAAAAGCTTATTTCTGATAGTTATCTTTCAGTAAGTTTACAAGAAAGTTCAGAGATAACTACAAAAATCAGCAAACAAAAACAAACAAAGTTTTTACAAGGGACTTAAGCTATTCCAGCAGAAGATTTCCTTAGAATCTTCCTTACACTCTTCTCAGCAAGCGCAGAAAATTCAACACAGTCCTTCTCGTAATCTTCAAGTAGCTTACGAACTTCAAGTTTAATGATCCTTGCATTCTTGCAGGCTGTATAATGATGGTTTTCACCATTCATTTCTTTGTAGTGAAGTACCCATAAGTGCATGCCCCAATTGCTGGCATGGAGAAGTTGTGTATCTGAAATTCCCTTGTTGGCATGAATCTTTCTTAACCAGAGAAGATCTTCTTCTTGATCCTTGGCAGTGAGATAAAAATACTCATAAGGAATCAGCCATATTTCTTTTTTGACTTCTTGGTTAAAGGATCACTATAGTAAGCAACATCAATCGGTTTGATTAAATCAGGCTCTTGCTTCATTAGCTTACCGATAGAAGTTCTTCTTACTACGACTTCCAGATTCAGCCATTTTGCAGCAATGTTTCTTGGGTAGGGAGGAGGATCCCTTTCTTTTCTTGCACTTTTAATTCAATCCAGTTGTACATTTGATTCAGTACAGTAGTTGGAAAGAAATCATTGACCAACAAATCTTCCAGCTTTAAGACCCAGCAACCATGTAGGTTTCTGATCACATTTTGAGTTGTTTATTCATTGCTGGTCTTTGTGTATTCAATGCCAGAGCCAATGGCAATGCTGGCTAGCCTCTTTTCTTCCTGTCTTTGCCTTCTTCTTCTTGACTTAGCATTTTCTTGATCTCTTGCTGAAGATCTTGAGTCAGAAGAGAAATGTTTGGAATGGCCAGAAGGAGTTAGAGTTGTAATTGGTCTAGCTCTTAGTGCTTGAGCTATTGTTTGGTCATCATCATTATCATCATCTTCATTCAGATCTTGATAACTCTCAGTGTGACAGTATTCGTGAGTTTCAGCAGATGTTCTTCTCCTTTTCGGATTTGCTGAAGTTCTCTCAGAATCTGTTTCAGCTCGTCTCTTTGAACTTTGCTCTCTTTCAGCAAGAGGTTCTCTAGGAGGTGGAATAGGCAGTATCAATGGCGCTTCAGCAGGGGTTTTCTTTGTTTTTGAAGATTTTCTTTGTTTATCTTCCCCCTTTGACATGGATTGCATCATTGGGTGAATGTGCAGAGAGAAAAATTCATTGCAATTTTCAGCAAGTTTACTTAGGCTATTGTACTTAAGAATGATTCCTTGCTGATCAGCAGTCAGCTTGGACAGATCTTCTTTAATACTCACTAAGTTCTCCTCATGTCTGCGCTCATTGTCGACTTTTTCTTCAATGAAAGTCTGAGCCTTTTTCAATGCAGTTTTATCCAGTTTGAGTGCTTGACTAAAATCTTCTTCATAGGTTTTATGATGTAGACTTATGTCTTTCTGAGCTATTGTAAGAGAAGTAGTGCGTTTCAGCACCGTAGCTAGTATCTTTCCAATATCAAGTGGACTCTCAGCAAGCAGTGCATCATCCTCTTCTTGGCAGGCTTTGTGAACAACCATGAGTGCCTTAATTCTGGGAGTAAAATCCTCAACATTAGGGAACGGCACTAAAGAGGGAGTGAATGAATGAACTTTCAAGGTGAATGAACAAACGGCTTCTTTCAGCATCTCCTTCATCATGATCAAGAGATGGAGGAGGAATTGTAACCACTGTGGGTTCAACTTTCTTTGTCTGTTCTTCTTCGTTTGCTGAGAAGTTGAAGAGATCTTCTTCGTCATCAGATTCATCAAGGCCAACAACCTTGGTTCCTAAATCTTTAGCTTCAATCACTTGTGGTTGAGCGGTTGCTGAGGGCAACTCTTTAGACTCAACAACTAGAGTTTCACCAGTAGTAAGTGGAAGGGAGGGGACTTCCGTGTTCTTCACTCCTGAAGGTTGAGCAATGTCTAGATTCTGCGTATGCCTAGCATGAATGTGTAGACTGTTTTGAAGTGCTCTTTGATAATCTTCATCCATATCTTCATCATCAAGGTTTGGTTCAGTGACCTTAGCATCGAGTAAAGTTAACTCGGCATCAGAAAGCTTGTTTTTGCCTAATTTCATTTCAGCACGCTTTCTGGCGTATTCTTCTTCAGTTTCAGCAACTTGTTCAGTTGCTTCACTACTTGTCTCAGCAGGAGCAGGAGTGGATTCTTGATGCTGACTGGGAGTTTGGTCAGCTTGCTGATTTTCAGTAACTTGATGTTCAGTGTCAGCAACTGTCAGCTTAACTCCACCAGCATCAGGACTAGGACCTTGATTATCATCATCATCATCATCCTTTTTGTCCTTGGAATCTTTTCCTTCATCATCACTTGGATCTTTTCGGATATTTTCATCCTCTTCTTCTTCATCATCGTCCGTTAGTATAACTAACTCAAGATGTTTGTACATAGCTGCCCTAGTTACTTCCTCTTCCTCATTGATTTTGTGGGGATCAGCCACCACAGGTACAAAAGAACCCTTGAGCATCATAGCTTGTTCAGCTGGAGAGGCACTCTTGAATTTATCTTTCATATTCTCTCTGATTAGAGCAATCAGAATGGAGCTCATTAGCTGAGAATATGTCAGCTCTTTTGGAAGTATGGAATGTACAAAGGTCTCGAGCTTCAGCAAGGAGAGTCTCTTTTTCTCGTTGGACAGATGAAGGTGATGAATGTGTATTTTACACTTTCATTCGAGTCCTTTTCACCTAATTTAGCTATCCTCTATGTTAATTTAGCTATATTTTAGTACATTTTATTAGAATAGTGTCACGTTTCCCTTTAGATTTTATTTTACAGGTTTTGGTTGAAATTCGGAGATTTACGGGCAATTATATTGAATTCTACAAGGAATTGGTGTTCCAGAAGCCTATTTGGAGTATCTGAAGGTTTCCGGATAGGAATTGGAGTCTAGGGGTCGAATCTGGATGTTAGAAGACCATTAGAAGTCTGAAACCGAGTCCGAAAAGGTGAAGAAATCCAAATCCGCGTCGAAAAACGCGGAAATTCCGCGAAATACTGGGGGGCGAACCGCCCCGTGCCTCGGGCGAACCGCCCCAGAAGAATTTCGGGCCTATATATAGTTGCGAGTTTTCTCTCCGAAAATCATATCTTTCCAAGCCTACTTTATCACCTCTCTCTATAGTTTTAGGTAGGAACTTCCCGGGGCCTGTCTTGGGAGTTCCATAGCTTAGGGGATACTTTTTCATAGAAGATTGGAGCTCGTAGGACCACAATCATCCGGAGATTGACAACCTTCGGTAACTTTGTATCTTACAACTTTTATCTACTTATTTTATTCTTCTTTCAATATGTTTTCTTCTATGATTGCTATTGATTGCATGCCTATTATGAGTAGCTAAATTTATCATTGGTGGTAGTATGTGAACTCTTAGCAAGGGAAGATAATCATGCTAATGGCTATATCGCGCATTATACTCCGTGTCATTGCTTTATTTCGTTGATCAGTTGAAACCAAAATTCTCGTATGTTGTATTGATCATTATGCACACTTGGACACTTGTCGGCCAATCAGACCAAATAATCTTCGTAGTGTTGAATAATTACGGAACACAATAGGACGTTAGTTGTCGACAAGTCAGACCCATATTATCTTCGTAGTGCTTAATACTTACAACAGGACACAAGATTGATACAAAGATCTCTATGCAAGACCGAGGAATTTATGCATGATTATCGACCCATTATGTTAAGAAGGACCATACTATCACCAATCTCCATTATCTGCTTGAAAACCCCCTATTGCTTTCTATTTGCTGTTTTATATTCTTAATTAGATTCGATAAAGCTAGTATAGTCCTGAGAGAACGACACTCGAGTCATTCTACTACTACACTACGGTTTTCGTTGTAGTTGTGGATTGCCTTTGGCTAATACAAATTTATTTGACTGAATCTGACACGTTCGTCAAATTGGCGCCGTTGCCGGGGACTATACTCCTTTTTTCTGTTTAATTTGTTTATATTTACAGCTTTAGATTCCTAATTCTTTTAGTTTTAGTTTTCCTTTTTAATCTCTCTCTGTTTTCGTAGTTTGTTTCTAATCACTTTACCTAGTCTGTCACAGATAGTGTATGCCGCATACACGTTCTGCAGGAACACCGCTTGCTAATTCAATTGCTGAGATCGATAGAGTCTACCACCAAAGAAGGCGACTACTTGAAAGGCGCGCACTAGAGGAAATAGAGGAAACCGATTTCTCTGAATCTCTAATTAGTCTATTCAAGGAAACCGACGGAATGGCAGAAGCTAGACCACTGAAGGCATGGGTACAACCCACCAAGGATCGTATGAGGGTACCGGCGATAGTTCTTTCGTCTACAATCCGAGATCTGGAGATCAAGAACCACGCATTCCAACAACTTCCGAGGTTCTATGGCTTATCAAGGGAAGATGTGATGGGGTACTTGCACAATATCGATGATTTCGTCAACCAACTCCCACGACCCGGAGCTGACATAACAACGGATGAGTTGAGGATGAAGGTTTTTGCAATGGGACTTGGCGACAGAGCCAAGTCATGGCTGAGCTCTCTTCCAGCAGGCTCGCTGGACACTTGGGAAAAGGTTTTTTCAGCTTTCATGGAGAAATACTTCCCGCACACTCTGACTACCGCGCTTAAGGCGCAAATCACTGGATTCAAACAGGACTATGATGAGACCATCTACACCGCGTTCGAGAGGTTCCAAGATCTCACGAACAAGTGCCCTCACCATGGTTTTGAACTCTCTGACCTAGTCCAACACTTCTACAATGGACTAACCTTCGAGAACCAACAAGTGGTGGATTTCCAATGCCGAGGCAATTTTTGGGAGGAAACCGCAGAAGCCGTCTGGGCAGTTTTCGAAAGGCTTGCTAAGGGTTCGCAGTTCAAGGACCCAAGAGCAATGGTTCGGAGACGTGGACCTAAAGCTCCACCAACTCAAGAAGCCCCTATGTACAGGGGGAATGGGGATCAATTCGAGTGCTTTACCAACGAATTGAAGCAAGTACTCAAGAGCGCCACCGGAACAACTGTTTCGAACGAAGTATGCCGAATATGCAAGAACTATGGGCACGGGGCTCATATGTGTAGATCGGAGCTGGCATACGATGATGGCAACTGGGCTCGAGGAGGAGAAGAAGAAGCCTTTGCTACGGAGTTTGGTACTCAGGAAGTTAGCTACGGACAAGACGGTAGGAATCCTCGAGGTGGATTCTGGAGAAGAGGATACCGTAACAATCAAGGATATGCACCGGCTAACCAAACTTATGGACCTAACCAAGTCCGTAGTAGGCTGAACTATGGTAATGATCACTGCGAAAACCCCGCTCAGAAAGAGCCACCGAAGTCGAAGACGGCTCAACTGATGGAGAACTTGCAAAAGATGGTCGATCACACACAAAGTTTTCTCAAACGGTATGTAGAGGATTCCGAGAAAACTAGGGCAAGGCTTGATAAGTTGGAAGAGAGCACTAGGCTTGCCCATCAAAAGATGCAAGAGTTGATCGACCGAAAACCACCTAGCAGCACTGTGAAATCAAATGCCATTACATTGGCTGATGATGTACCTGACGAAATCACCATCAGAAAGGTTGTTAAGTGCAAGAAATGCATTAAGGAAGAACTCCTACAGGCTGAGGAGGAAGAGAAGTGCCTTGGTTCTGACACGAGTGATGAGGAGCAAGAGGATGCCGAACCACTCCCTAAAAGTTTCGACGTTAAGGTAGGGATTGGTGAGCTTGAAGATGTCCGTGCCACACTAGATAAGGGATCCTACTCAAACATAATTCCTTTGAATGTGTTTGAAAAGAGCAACATCGGAAAACTGTCTGAGCAAAGGGCTATTGTACAACTGGCGGACGGATCCTTTATGAGACCCGAGGGCGTTGTGAAAAATGTGTTGGTCAAGATTGGTGAAGCATCGATATACACCAATTTTGTAGTTATGCCGGCATCTGCACCTGGAACGGGGGATGTCATACTCTTAGGGCAAACATTCTTGACCAAGCTCCGCTCCGTGATGGACATTTACCAAAGAACTTGCACCATCGAAGTGAATGGCAAGCAACACGTGTTGCAAGCCATACCTGATCCACCTGAACCACCTGACATTATTACTCACTATTGTGGTCTTGCAGCCTATATTCTTTCTTATTCACAGGTTCGTGGCATGGAAAGGAGATCAATGAAGGGGAAGGTTAGTACCCGCAAAAAGAAGAGATAGGCGCAGACAGGAGTCGAGTCAAAGACTTTAAACAATGACGCTATCCGGGAGGCAACCCGGAATTTTTATCGCTTTCTTTACTGCTTTTCTGCATGCATTCATTCTTAAACTATTTGCTTCTCATATGCGAATTTGTTTATGTCTGTGTCGTATATTATTTTGTTTGAGTGAGATTTTTCGAGTGGTTTTTTGAAAAAAAATAAAAAATTTTGTTTCGGGATTTAAACCGCATTTTCTGACATCAGGGCCCGTCTCCCCGTATTGGGGAGCACGGGGGCGAACCGCCCCACAGGCCCAGATCTTTAAAAACACGGATTTCAACCCCAAAACCCTATTTTCTTCATTCTTCTTCATCCATACTCCCAAAAATCCGAAAAGTGCGATTTTGCTTATAAATCTTCATAACTTCTTCATTTCTTGACCAAATTGAGTGTTCTTTAGCTTAATTCGAAGCCTATAACACGATCTATCATCCTATCCGAACAGATTTCATCCTAATTCGTTAGATTTGCAGATCTGAGGTATCATCCTTAGAACCCTAAATTTCAAATTTGGAGGTTTTCTATTTTGAGCTTCAATTATGTTTATTTGATGCATGGGTATGTTGTTTGTGTGATTAGACATGTTATTTACTATCAATTGCATGCTCAATTTTGCTTGGATTGTTGATTTGGGTATTTTGCTGCTAGATGATATATCATGTTCTGCAATATGTCTTTATCTTTTGATTCTTGCATATGAATGTGTTTATTGATTAATGTTGGTGGATTTGACGATAGAATGTTTAATTGTTGAATATGAAGATTTATCTTGGTTGAATTTTTGCGCTGCTATGGTATGAATTGAGCCTTGTTACCAAGGATATTGGTTGTCTAGTAAGAGCATGATGTGATGTATTGCATGTAGTAGTTACGTTAGTATGTTGCATGATGAAGAAGCTAGGCTAGACATCACGGTTTGGGGAGCTTGATTGTTGATTTTATCACTCGTATTTTTCGCTTGTTCACTAGCATATATTTGAGTCTGTTTTGTGTCATACGAGGTGCTAATTGCTGTTTGTAGGTACCATACCAAAGGGAAGGGAGCAATCCCATATGATTGCTGTGAAGAATCATGTCAAGGAAGGTGATCTCGCTAGATGTGCGTTCGAGCCAAGGGGTTTTGCAACAACGTCGTGGATTATCCGAGAGGAGGAGCTAGAGTACACCTGGAGTAAGGACTCCAATGCCAATTCATGCACCACCGAAGGGACAGAAACCGTTATTACATCATCACTCCATCACGAGGACTGCAGAGTTCGAGTGAACTGGAAGGCACCGGGACATTCTCGCAGCAACGGATTTGATCTTGAGTTCGCAGTTGCTAGAAGGTTCCGAAGCGCTAGCTTGGTTCCAAAACATAATGACATGGGTACTCAGCACCTTGTTGGGGTGCCCCTTGCCTGCCTCTAAAAGGAGCATAACATTGATATTGGGATCATCAACTGTAGAGAATGTGGACAAAATTGGAGAAAAAGGTAGAAGACTCCTGAATATCCGAGTAGCTGACTGAAACCTTCTCGTGGAGTAAACCGTAGGAGGGGGAGGTGTACTGATACCATTGCCTTTTCCCCCTCAACAGTTCACATCCTATTGGAGGGCTACATGATGGAGAATTCCATAACAGCGGCGGCTAATCTTGAGAATTCAACCTGCCACTACAACTCTACTAGTGAGGATGTGCGTGAAAGTAGTGACAATGAAGGCCATACGGGCAATGATGATACTGACTGAGGAGTTGCTCCTATACGTCCCATAATTGAAACTACCGAGCGTACCTGAAGACCTGATGACTCCCTATAAAGCTCCCGGAGGAGGCCCAATAACTCAAGAACAGCATACTCAGCCGACCGAGGCCAAACCATGGGGTAACATCTAGTATCACATCTTATTTCCTCATTTTCATACTGCTAGGGACTAGCGTTAATTTCATGAGGGGGATGGGATTTAAGTGTTCTAATGTTGTTGGTTTGGAGCTTGGCATTGGTAGGATGAGTATAGTACCTCGCATGCTTTATCATTTGCATTTGCACGTTTACTACTTTCCTAGGATAGTTTTGCATGTTTTATATGGAGTTTATTGCCGAATTTTTTGAACTTTTTTATTGGGTAGATCAACTAGCTATGTCATTAATCGTATGCTTCATCTCTATGAATTTGTTTGAGGTTTTTCTCGCTTGGCTTGTCACATTTATGTATTGCACTTAGTTAAGCATGGTAGTCTCGACATCACTTAGTGGTGTTTTCTCTACTGCGGTTCACGAATGCCTTTATAATAGGATGATGCATGTTAGGGTCTTATGGTTGTTTTCCCGAGTAATTATGTACCTAAGAGGCAACAAGTCTTCACCATGCTTTGAGATTGCTAAATGCCTAGGAAGGAGGTAGTGTGAGGTTGTGTGATCCTTTGTTTATAACCTATTCTTCCGAATAGGTTTGGAGAGGGGGTTACACCATCATAGACTTGTTTCTGTTTTTCATTTTCGTATCGTGAGTTTATTTTCCTTTTCCGTGAATTTTGTACTCCAACCTATTCTTTCGAATAGGTTTGGGGAATTCGTGTGAGTCATTTTGTTTCTCTTTTTGTTATGCTACTGCTGGCTAGAAAAAATCGAAAAAAAAGAAAGAAAATTTCCAGGAAAAAAGAGAAAAAGAAAAAAAAAGAATCTGGAAAGAAAAAAAAGAAAAAAAAAAGAAGACCCCAAAAAAGCAAAAGAGGGTCCAAAAAATAAAAAAGCCAAATAGCAGTTTAGCAAAGTTTGAGTCTTTTCCATTTTTCGTATTGTTCGTAATTGTGTTTTTCTATCTTTATATTTTTTGTCTTAAGTGTCATCTGTTCTAGACCACCCTCGTCCTGCCATTCAGGAAGTGGTGAATAGCTTAAGACTTTACTTGAGAGATGGGTAGAATAGGGGAGTGTTATCTTTTATAGGGAACCCTCATTCGTTTGATGAGAGCCAGTACTGGTTCGACCTCTTTTGAGGAAAAGTCTTAACATGGTGGAACAGCAGTAAGTCCTCAGTTTCATAGGCACGGGGCAACCATTCGTATCTTAGCATGCATCATTACGTCGTCACTGACTAGGTCCAGGTAGAGAATGTTACGAGAGACTATCTTGTCTTGACATAAGTGCTTATGTGGATGTGTATAAGTCAATCGAGGTATTCTTCAACCTATATTCATGCTTTGATTTATATGGTTTTTGTTCATATGTTATTTGGTAGATTCTTTAGATTAGTTCATTTTATTTGGCATGAAACTCCATTTTTGAGTCTTGCATGTTTTTTGTATTAGAGTCTAGCTTAGTTGCTTGAGGACAAGCAAAGGTTCGGTTTGGGGAGTTTGATGAATGTGTATTTTACACTTTCATTCGAGTCTTTTTCACCTAATTTAGCTATCATCTATGTTAATTTAGCTATATTTTAGTACATTTTATTAGAATAGTGTCACGTTTCCCTTTAGATTTTATTTTACAGGTTTTGGTTGAAATTCGGAGATTTACGGGCAATTATATTGAAGTCTACAAGGAATTGGTGTTCCAGAAGCCTATTGGAGTATCTGAAGGTTTCCGGATAGGAATTGGAGTCTAGGGGTCGAATCTGGAGGTTAGAAGGCCATTAGAAGTCTGAAACCGAGTCCGAAAAGGTGAAGAAATCCAAATCCGCGTCGAAAAACACGGAAATTCCGCGAAATACTGGGGGGCGAACCGCCCCGTGCCTCGGGCGAACCGCCGCAGAAGAATTTCGGGCCTATATATAGTTGCGAGTTTTCTCTCTGAAAATCATATCTTTCCAAGCCTACTTTCTCACCTCTCTCTATAGTTTTAGGTAGGAACTTCCCGGGGCCTGTCCTGGGAGTTCCATAGCTTAGGGGATACCTTTTCATAGCAGATTGGAGCTCGTAGGACCACAATCATCCGGAGATTGACAACCTTCGGTAACTTTGTATCTTACAACTTTTATCTACTTATTTTATTCTTCTTTCAATATGTTTTCTTCTATGATTGCTATTGATTGCATGCCTATTATGAGTAGCTAAATTTATCATTGGTGGTAGTATGTGAATTCTTAGCGAGGGAAGATAATCATGCTAATGGCTATATCGCGCATTATACTCCGTGTCATTGCTTTATTTCGTTGATCAGTTGAAACCAAAATTCTCGTATGTTGTATTGATCACTATGCACACTTGGACACTTGTCGGCCAATCAGACCAAATTATCTTCGTAGTGTTGAATAATTACGGAACACAATAGGACGTTAGTTGTCGACAAGTCAAACCCATATTATCTTCGTAGTGCTTAATACTTACAACAGGACACAAGATTGATACAAAGATCTCTATGCAAGACCGAGGAATTTATGCATGATTATCTACCCATTATGTTAAGAAGGACCATACTATCACCAATCTCCATTATCTGCTTGAAAACCCCCTATTTCTTTCTATTTGCTGTTTTATATTCTTAATTAGATTCGATAAAGCTAGTATAGTCCTGAGAGAACGACACTCGAGTCATTCTACTACTACACTATGGTTTTCGTTGTAGTTGTGGATTGCCTTTGGCTAATACAAATTTATTTGACTGAATCTGACACGTTCGTCAGAAGGTGAAGACCAGAGCAATCCATCCTTCTGTACCTTTGCCAGTTGCTGACAGATTTAGCAACTCTGGTCAAGGTAGTTTTTTTGAAGTTCGAGTAAAGTTCTTCTGAACTTACTTCCAAATCTTCAGTGACGTGAACCACTTCAGTGGTCTCCTTTTGAGCTTGATGAGGTTCAGCAAGCTCATGTTGCACACTTTGTTGTGCTGGCACTATTTCCATTACTTCAGGAGCTTGAGCAGCATCCTTGAATTGTTTATCCTGAAATAATTTTAAGTTAGATACAAGTACTAAGTTGTCAAACTTAGTAGATTTACCAAAAACTTTATCTACCTGCTGAACAGGAGTTGTGGAATCTGGTGCAGAAGTTTCAGCAATCTTCTAACTTGTATCTTGAGAAGTCTGTAATGAAACAATAATATCAGCAAAAGATATAGTTTCAGATATTGAAGTTTTGCTTATGTCTGAGTTAACTACCTGCTGAAGAAGGGCAGGTGGTGACTCAGTCCTTTCAGCAACGACAGCATCTTCATTATCTGGGACTTGTTCTTCAGCAGACTTCTTTTCTTGCTCAATTTGAGAAGGTTGTGCAGATTCAGCAATCTCCCTTGGAGGTGTCATCAATCTCCAAATCCATTTGCTGGCTTAGTTCTGTCAGCACTAGCTGAACTTTGTCAATGGATGTTTTTGGTAAACTAGGTCCAATATTCTCAGCATTACGAGATGCGTCGTCGAATAGTGTCTCTTGTGGTGTTTCAGCAACCTCTGGGACTTGAACCATTGCAGTCTCAGCAACTGGTTCTTCAGTAATTGCAGCTTCAGTAACTGCAGCTTCAACAACTTGATGAGTTGCTTGTTCAGCAACCATCTTTTAAGCAGCATTATTAGCAAGTGTCGCGTTTCTCAGATCAGCAGCAATATCACTTGCTGGTTTCAGAGTATAGTCATTGGGATTATCTACAATGTAGATATCGGGGACTATGGCAGGAATTTCATTTCCACAGCCTTGTGGTCTTATTTCAGCAGATGTATCAACGTTGGGTTGATTGTTGAAGGCTTCTACAAACACTTCAACATTGTTGCTGCAAACAATTCAACAACATCTACTGGAGTGGCTTGTGTTTCGGCAACTCCTGGAGCATCATCTGAAAGATCATGGACAATTGGAATGGACTTACGTGCCATTGTTTTCTTTCTTGGGTAAGTCTTTGTCCGTTTCTTCTTAGGAATGGGGTCAGCTGATGACGCTGCAGTTTGAGTGTCATCATCAGCTTTCCTCTTTTTCTTCTTAGATTTTTCCACAGTGGCTCCAGCAGCAACATTTGCAGCTGTTGCATTTTCAGCAATGGTTGTTGTACACTTACCTTGTTGATCACCATCTGCAGCAGTTGCATTCATGGACTGATTTCAGTCTCAGCAACATTTGCAGCTGTTGGATACCTGTCTTGCTGACCAATACTGACAACATTTGCAGCTGTTGTCTTCTTTAACTTCTTGTCAGCAAGCTTAGGTCCACTCTGCTTGTAGAAGGCTCTTCCCACATTGCATATTGATTTCTTAATCGGCAATGGGTTTCTCAGCTGAATCCTGAAGTGTTCAAGGATATAGCATATTTTCAGTCCATACATTACTGGGAAGGTAGGTGAGACTGTGTTGTCTTCAACCTTTACCTTGAACTTAGTAACACACTCAACAAGTCTGTTGAAAATGTACTTAGCCCAGTTGAGCTCTGTTCTGTTCTCATGGATATGCATCAGCAATGGTCACCTTCTCAAGCCAACTTGGTCTATTCCTCCAACTTGGGAGTCTAAGACTTTGATTAGTAGCAGAGCTACTAGACCAAGCGAATGGCAGAGATGCTTTCTTTTTACGTGCTTTGAAGTCCAAGTCACGGGAGCAATCTCTCCTTTCTTCATCTTTTCATTTCTGACATCACTGTAGAAGGCTTCTATTTCTTCATCAGTGGTAGTGATGTCATCTTCAGTTCCAGTAGTTGGAATCTGAAAGATGTTGGCTAAATCGATCCATTTCAGGATGATTTCCACACCTTGAACTGTGGTAGAAATCACTTTTTCAGTGACTCCTTGTCCATCAGTGAGAGTTTGGATTTCTGCATTATTGTAGAATTCCATAGCATCTAACATACTCACTTTCTCAGGGCGAGCAGTTATGAAGAAAAGAAGGCCTTGTTGATTTATCAAATTTAGCACCTCTTCATTTTCTTCATCTAATTCTTGTTCTTAAAAGTATCTTATATACTTTTCCTTGGCGAATCCGCCCCATTGCATCACCTGTTCACACTTTGCAGTGTCAAGATATGCAGGCGGCATGGGTCTCTCTGTTATTCGGTCGTTTTTCAACACAATTTTCACTGTGTTGGTTGTCGGAGTTTCAACCGGAGTAGTGCTTTTCCCAACACTATCAGCTTTTGATGATTTTGAGATCTTGGAGGACTGTCTCTTTGGAGCCATTTCTTATATAGCAGGAGAAATGTACGAAAAAGATTAACTTGCTTTTTTACCGGAGGTACAGTGAATTCAGGGCACAGGCTATAAAATTTGCAGAGAAAGGAAATGTGAGTTAAAGAATTTTGTCTTTCTCTAACTCTTTGTTTATATAGTATCTTTGTTGTGCAAGAAGCTCAACGGTTTTGAGTTCTCAGCAAGGGTAAAACAGAGATTCAACTGCGTTAGTGGAGCCTTTGCATTAAATGCGTAGTGGTCCACTAACAAAAACCGCCAGAGCACACTTTCTCTTTGTGATCTTAACCATTAGATCAAAAACTACTTTAAATCAATGGCCATGATTGTATTTCATGTCATGATTAACAACGAGTTTATCTATGCCACGATTAACGTCACAAATTGATTTTACCTTGATTCACGGGATTTGATCCTTTTTGCCACAGCGCTAATTGCTTGCTGAAGTAAATGTTTTCAGCCATTTTGGACAAATTGACTTTGGCACTTACCTTTTTAGGTAACAAGCCTTGTATTTGCTTAAAGTTCCCCCTTAATCAAATATATCATACTTCCTTAAGTTAAAAGACATTTCTGTGTTCCCGTCTCAACAAATTCTTTTTATATTGAGATATCCTTTGGTAAAATCCGAGAAGTGTTCTTGCTCTTTGCTGAGTTCCTGTCTCAGGTTTTTCCTTTGATACTTGAATACCTGTTTCAGTATCTTTGATTGTCTGAATGCCCGTTTCAGCAATCCTTAAAGTTTTTGTCTTACTGAGTGCCCGTCTCAGCAAGTGATCAAGTTTCCTAACAAATACCCGTTTTGAAGGAATTACTTGCCGAATGCCTGTTTCAGCAATCATGTAGTGAACTATCATTTCTTTTAGAGGAAATCAGTGGAAGGAGCTTTATACATGTAAGCATACTTTGGCTTGCTGAATGCTTATTTCAGCAATCTGCCAATTGTATCCCTTACTATTGAGGTAGTTCAATCAATCCAAGGTTATACCTTAGCATTGGGAATCTATTATCTGGTAGGGGCTTGGTAAAGATGTCAGCAAGTTGATCATCAGTACCTACTTTTACAACCTCAATGTCTCCTTTTTCCACATGATCTCTAATGAAATGATGTCTAATATCAATGTGCTTTGTCCTTGAGTGGAACTTAGGATTTTGCGTGATAGCAATAACACTTGTATTATCACAAAAGATTGGTGTTTTCTTTGAAGAAATACCATAATCTCTTAGTTGTTGCTGAATCCATAGGATTTGAGCTGTGCAACAACCGGCCGCAATGTACTCAGATTCAGTAGATGAATTGGCAACGCAGGTTTGCTTCTTGTTGAACCATGATATTAATCTAGTACCTAGAAACTGACAAGTTCCAAAAGTACTTTTTCTATCAAGAGTTGATCCTCCATGATCAGCATCAGAATAACCAACCAATTCTAGTCCAGAATCTTTAGGATACCATAATCCAACCTTGACTGTACCTTTGACATATTTCAGTATCTTAAGTGCCTTTTTGTAGTGTGATTCTCTTGGATCAGATTGGAATCTTGCACACACACAAACAACATACTGAAAGTCAGGTCTACTTGCTGTTAAATACAACAAGGAACCAATGTCCTAGAGACAACCTACGATAGGGACGATATGTACTTGATCACATTCAGTTATTGTCATTTATTTATGTTCATTTATTTATACATTATTAAATACAATTGGCATTACATTTTATGAATACATTATTTGGTTGTTTGAATTATTCGATAAAATGTTCCAAGGACTTAAGGTAATCACCAAGTTAGTGGGAGCTTGTGTGTCAATAATTAAGTCCTAAAATAAGCCACTAGCTGAAGGTCATTGAGATACGGGATATCAATGATGCGATTGAAGCTAGCATATGTTGCATTAGATCCTTCGAGGATGTAGTAGGTCTCAGTGCTACGAATGAACTTGGTTATTCATGATGAACATATGGACACTTTGGAGAGTGTTGGCATATCCAACCGAGAAACCATTTGGTAAAGCTATTTAAGTGTCTATGGTAGTATCGGTGTGTAGGGTGATGTTAGTAGTCCTTAGACTTGAGGTCAATACTACATCATATGTGGAATAATGTACTTTGACCATGCGCAACACTTGCACTCTTAAAGTGGGGTAGATACGACATGCGTTGGGTACATTAGGAAACATATGGTGTGAGTGATTGGGCCAAGATAGGATTCATTCCTCCATAATAGATACAAGGAGAGAATATTCACTTCTAATATTTAGTGCGATCACAAAACCGGTGGCCACCGTATGTGAATATGTCAAAATGGTGTTTGGACATAATTCATAGATCGACTAATAAGATTGAGAGACAATGAATGAAGTTATTAGAATAGACACATAACCATATTCTAGACTCATTCGAGTATTCGTGAATGAAAGGACCGTATCATCAAAGTACCTTACGCTACAGGTGGTTTGTTTTCCTCACAAACGTTCCTTGCATATTAATATTGTCTGATAAATTATCTAGGAATTTATCATGATCTTAATTAGATTGTTGCTTAATATGCAAGGCCCTATGGGTCACACTTCAAGGTGGTGTTTCTACAAAGGAGCTATCTATATAGGATTAAATATTAATTAGATTAATGTCGAATTACTATATATAAATATAATAGAATTATTATTAATTAGATTAATATTAATTCATTATATATATGGAATATATTTTAGAAATATAATTAATTGAATTGAATTGAATTTAATTAATTAATGACTTGTGCATTTGGACGGAATTTAGAATTAATGGCCCAATGAAAAAAAAATGAATTAAAAAGGAAAGGGATTGGGCTGGGCCGATTTGGCCCAGCATATGTGGGCTGGGCCAAGCGGCCCAGCATCACGTTGACAGCATAGGCTGTCAACGTGATTTGTTGTTTTTCCTTTTTTGATTTTTCTTTTTTTTTTTGTCTTTCTTTTCTTCTTTAAGTCGTTGATTTAATTTCTCTTTTGATTGAGATAATTAAAAAGGCTTATCTGTTTGTTAGTCAGTTGATAACTTTTGAAGTCTTTTAGTCAGTAAGATTTACTTGGTAAAAATCTTACGTGATTTTCTAAACTAACTAACTGACTAAATCAGAAAGAAAGAAAGTTAGTCTTCTATTCTATTCCAACAACACGTAAAATATTCTTCTCTGATAGTCAGAAAGAATAATTTTCTCAGTAGCTCAAAAACACAGAAGAACCTCCTAGCGTTCTTGTGGAAATATTGCCCGTGGATACCAAGGTCGAAGGAATTAATCAACCGGTTGATGAGCCATCTTGGAGATTTTGTTGACGAAGATTTCATCTCTGACGAAGAAGAAATCAACCAGCCGGACGAGTAGATTGCAAGGCTTTGTCTAGAGATTGAGGAACAGCTACCCGGTCAATTTGCTTATCTACTGGAGGACACGTAAGTGATTTCTTCCAATTTAATAAACAGTATAGTCATATCAGTTTTAGTGAGATTAAAAAATGTTAAACTTCCGCTGCTAGAGGCAAATTTTCTCACTTTTACTAACAGTGGTATCAGAGCTAGGCTGAATCATGACTATATTGTTTATGTATTTTTCAATTATTGTTGCTGTGAATTATTATATACATATGTTTAGTTAAATTTTTAGATTCTTTAATTGGATTTAAAGAAGAAAGAAAGATGGATTTAAGTTTTTATTTCCAGATTTTATTATTGGATAATTTAAAAGGAAAATTTTAAAATAAAAAAAAATGAAAAGAAGAAGAAGACGACTTCTTCTCTTCGACTTCGCCGGAATGGTTCCGGCGCCGGAGCTCGGCTCCGACCGCGACGCCGCCACCATCTTCCTCTGTTCATGTTCTCTTCTCCTCTGTCCCTTAAGATTTGAAATTGATTAGAAGGTTTAAAGGTCATGGAGCTTGAACTTCCATTAATGGAGATTTCAAGCTTTGTGAATTTAAACTACGAACCAAACCATTAATATGAGGATTGGAGTCGTATGAACATGGGAAAGATGAAGCAAGCAATAAACGGGCCGAACGGAATCGACTTGGTCGGTTCCGATCGACCCGATCGGAAGTTATTAAAAAAAATAAATTGTTCTTCGTTTTTTTGGAAAATTGATTGCTTGCGAATTCATCTTGGATGATGTATTGTGTTTAGAACATGATTTGGACCTTCAATTCGAAGTTGGAATGAAGATTAAAGGTTTTGGAAATTTTTCTTAGTTGCAGGGACTTGATTGAAAGATTTCAGAAACTTGTGGGTGGCCAATAAGCAAGATAGGTAACGACAGGGACTTGTTCTCCAATTTGACAGTTTCTGTCTTATTGGGGCTCAAGCCCCTGAACTTCTATGCTTTGCGAATTTGCCCCAAAATACTGAAAACTTTCAATTTGACCCCAGAAACTTGATTTCAACTTTCTGTGAATTGTAAAGAGGTCCCTAGAGTTTTAGAAACTTATGATTTAATTTATAAATAGTTTATAAGTAACATTTAAACCATTCTAATGCTTTTGGAAAGTGATTAAAATGTTTAGAGACATAAATATAAGTTCATAGTATTTAATAACACGTTTATTAGTTTATAAATGGTTTATGAACTACATTTCAATAATAATATATTGCTTTAGAAGGTTATATTATTATTAAAACTTGTTTTAAATATTTTGAAAATTCTTAGAGAACTTATAAATGAGATTTTAACTTACATATGATGATAATAATCCACAACAACTACTTATATGCTCCAACTTGGTTGTATCACATGTGTTGAATGTCTACATGAGCAATTTAATATTTGAATATTGTATTTAAATATCGTTAGTCCGCTTTTATTGTATGGGTAGACGGCACCCATTAGTTTCCGGACCGCATCTGTCATATGCATGGGTAGGCGGCACCCATTACTTGCTAGTCCGCAATTGATATGTATGAGTAGGCGGCACTCATTACTTGTTGGACCGCATTGCATGAGCCTTGGGTAGGCGGCACCCATTATGTGATGCATGTTAGGGATCTTGGTCAAGCGATTAAATACCCCATTTAAATGTTCCCCAATTAATTTAAGTCTCGATTAAATCGCATGATGTCACCCATCATAATTGAAGGTTAAATGGACTTACTAATCTCGTGGGTAATATGCACCATAGTGCTTACTCCGTTTGCCGTAAGAAAGTTGCCTTCATAGGGCCATTGTTGGTGCCGTATGATGGTTATGACTTACTTGAATTATGTCGAGTCGCCATACATATTTTGAGGACATCGATCAAAATAGTTTTGATCAACCAAGAGTTGTATTGTACAATTGGTTTGGAGACCTACCTGTTTGGTTATTATAGTGATCAGCCATAGCTGGGGCTATAATAGTGCAAGCATGGATCTTGGCTCACTACAACTGTTATAAAATAATGGTTCGTACTCTCTAAAGGGGTCAGGAGTATGTGAAAATAGTGAGAACTGAATAAAGCTAAAGTCCTAGTTTATTTAGTCGCTGATTGTGATCATAGAAGTTATTTTAGAGTATTAATTTCAGTTTTATTTATTTACTTCTCTAGGTCTGAAAAGATGGTCAATTTATCCATAAGAATGATCTTGGAGAAATGCACTCTTACTGGTCCAAACTTTATGGATTGGATCCGTAACATTCGTTTGGTGCTTAGGCAAGAGAAAATTGAGTACGTCTTGGACGTACCAATCCCCACTCCTCCTACTGTTGTTGCTGAGCTTGCTAAGTTTGACAAAGTTGCTCACCAGAAGCACAAAGATGATGCTGCTAATGCACAGTGTGTTATGCTAGCTGCAATGACTATGGAGCTGCAAAGGCAACATGAAAACATGATGCCATATAAAACGCTCGTGCACCTCAAAAGCCTCTTTGGAACTGTTTCTAAGAGTGTTGAGTTTGATCTTCTTAGAGAAATCTTCAAAATGAGGATGTCTGAAGGAGGAAATGTATTTGAACACGTGCTCAAGATGATTGGACTCATTGAGAAACTGGCAACTGCTGGAATCAAATTTGAGAACCGTGTTTCAATCATCATCATCCTTCAATCATTGCCGGATTCATATTCCACATTCATCATGAATTACAATATGAATGCCAAAGATTCTACACTTCCTGAAGTCCACAATATGCTTAAGACCTATGAACAGGCTCAACCTAAGAGGAAGTTTGTTATGTTGGTTGGATCATCTGCGAAGGCTCACCCTAAGGGCTATGGCTCAAAGGGTAAGACTAAGCAAACCAAGAAGCCAAAGATTGGACCTAAGGCTAAGGTTTTAAGCGTAAGGCTGGAAATCAGAAGAAGGTGGTGAACATGGAGAAGGATACGTGTCTTTACTGCAAGCAGAAAGGACACTGGAAGAGAGACTGCCCAAAGGCAATTGCTGATGGAGTTGTGACCACGCATGGTGCATCTGGCTCCCATCAAGGTATGTTTGTCATTGAGATAAATATGTCTACACAAAACTCGAATTGTTGGGTATTAGATACTGCTTGTGGCTCAGACATTTGTAACAATTTGCAGGGGCTCATTGATAGTCGACAGGTTAGACCAAGGGAAATTGATCTACGCGTAGGAAATGGATCGTCCGTTGCTTCCCTACGTGTTGGAACTTATAGATTAAATTTACCCTCGGGTTTTGTTTTAGAATTGAATAATTGTTATATCGTTCCTTCTATTGTAAGAAATATTATTTCCATTCCTATGTTAGACAATGAAGGGTTTTCCTTCCGTTTTGCCAATAATAATTGTTATTTTTCGCATAATGGTATTGATATTGGAAATGCTCCTCTTATGAATGGTTTGTACTTACTTGAATGTAGACATAATTTATTTCATATACAAAACAAACGACCAAAGCTTGATAATTCAAGAAATATCACTTACTTGTGGCATTGTAGACTTGGTCAAATTAATGAGACAAGAATTGCAAGGTTAAGAAAGTTAGACTATTTAGCACCATTTGATTTTGAATCATATGAGAATTGTGAATCATGTCTTAAAGGAAAAATGATCAAGAAACCTTTTTCCGGAAAAGGTACTCGTGCTAAACAAGTACTTGAGTTAGTTCACTCGGATGTGTGTGGACCTTTTAAAACTCAAGCTAGGGGTGGGTATTCTTACTTCATAACCTTTACCGATGATTTCTCTAGATTTGGCTATGTGTATCTTATGAAACACAAATCTGAAGCTTTTGAGAAATTCAAAGAATATAAGGTTGAAGTAGAGAAACAACTTGAAAGAAGTATTAACACTCTTCGATCAGATCGAGGAGGAGAATACTTAAGTAAGGAATTCTTGGATTACCTAAAGCTTAATGGAATTCAATCACAATGGACTCCACCAGGAACACCACAAATGAATGGTGTTTCTGAGAGGAGAAATCGAACTTTGTTAGACATGGTAAGATCCATGATGAATTTCACAACTCTTCCAATCTTCTTATGGGGATACGCGTTACTAGACTCAATCTATATTCTGAATAGGGTTCCATCCAAATCAGTCGAGAAACACCATATGAGTTATGGTATGGCAAGAAGCCAAGTCTTTCACATATGCATGCCTGGGGTTGTCCAACATATGTGAAAATAATGCTCGCACGGAAACTGGAACCCAAAAGTGAGAAATATTATTTTATTGGATATCCTAAGGAAACCAAGGGTTACTACTTCTATCTGCCTGAGGAACATAACATCATTGTTTCTAGACAGGCTGCCTTTCTGGAAGATGATTATGTGTTCAAGCAACATAGTAGAAATGAGATAGAACTCGAGGAAATCCAAGAACAAGAAAATAACATTGAGGTTAATGAATTGTAAAATAGTTATGACAATGATTCAGTGGGAGCTCAAGGAGGATCTTATGGCTCGAGCACATCTCTGGGAAGATATCTGCCAGCCAGTGGGAGCATTTTAGGAAATTTGACTAATTCCCAAAATGCCCCTACCAAGCCGACATTGACTGAACCGACTGGAACGGTTCAACAGGTCATGTCGGAACCAACTCCCCAGGATACAGTTGCAACCGTTGCACCTGAACCACGTGCAACTGTTGCATCTGACCCGCCTTCAACTGTTCAACAGATTGAACAAGTTGAACCATCTCACAATCAGAATATACAGCCAGTACAACCAAACAAACCCGCACTCCGTCGGTCTAAAAGGTTAGAAGTGAGAGCTTCCAAGAAGATAAGTTTACTCTTGGAGGATGGCAAGTTTGAACTTGACTTATCTCACAAAGATGACCCTAAGACTTACAAAGAAGCAATGTTGGACATTGATTCAAGAAGGTGGCAAGAAGCCATGAAATCCGAAATAGACTCAATGCATGAGAATCAAGTATGGGACTTGGTTGATGCACGAGAAGGGGTTAGACCTATCGGTTGCAAATGGGTTTTCAAGAGGAAAACAGATGCTGATGGCAACATACAAACATACAAGGCTAGGCTGGTGGCGAAAGGTTATAGTCAACGATATGGTATCGATTATGATGAAACCTTTTCACTAGTAGCCAAGCTTAAGTCTATTCGAATTTTACTTGCTATAGCAGCATAATATGATTATGAGATTTGGCAAATGGATGTGAAAATTGCTTTCCTTAACGGAAATCTCGAGGAAGAGGTGTATATGATACAACCTGAAGGTTTTACATCTAAGTCAAGTCCCAAATTAGTTTGCAAGCTAAAGAGATCCATTTATGGACTAAAGCAAGCTTCAAGGAGTTGGAATATTCGCTTTGATGAGGTAGTCAAATCGTTTGACTACATCAGATGTGCGGAAGATCCATGCGTTTATGTTAAACGCAGCGATGCTGGAATTGTTTTCATGGTTATATATGTTGATGACATATTAATCATGGAAAACAATGTCCAAATGTTCCGATCCACAAAGGAGTGGTTATCTAAGACTTTCTCGATGAAAGACCTAGGTGAAGCCTGTTACATTCTTGGAATCAAAATCCATAGGGATAGATCCCGAAGATTGTTAGGGTTGTCACAGTCTACATATGTCGACAAAATAGTGAAACGCTTTAATATGGATGGATCCAATAAAGGTTTCTTACCAGCTAGACATGGTGTTGCTCTCACTACGAAGGATAGTCCTTCTACAGATGAGGAAATCGAACACATGAAAAGAATCCCATATGCATCAGCTATTGGATCTATCATGTATGCTATGAATTGTACAAGGCCAGATGTGGCATATGCGCTTAGCTGTACTTGTCGACACCAACAGAATCCAGGTATGAAACACTGGACAGCTGTGAAAGCAATTCTTAAGTATCTTAGAAGAACTAAAGATTCATTTTTGGTATATGGTGGACAACAAGAGTTGCGAATGAGTGGTTATGTCGATGCTGGTTTCCAATCGGACCCAGACGACTACAAATCACAAACTGGGTATGTGTTTACACTCAATGGTGGAGCCGTCACTTGGAAGAGTTCAAAGCAATCCACCTTGGCTGATTCTACGACCGAATCCGAGTACATTGCTGCTGCAGAAGCCTCAAAGGAGGCTGTCTGGATTTCAGAATTCCTAAAGGAACTAGGGGTAGTTCCTAATAGTAGTCCTATAACGGTCTACTGCGACAACGAAGGCGCTGTTGCACAAGCAAAGGAACCAAGATCCACTAACAAGAATAAGCATGTACCTAGGAAGTATCATCTAATTAGAGAGATGATAGCTAGAGGAGAAGTATCGATAGAACGAGTTTCCACTGAGGAAAATGTGGCAGATCCTTTCACCAAAGTGTTGAACATTGACAAACATGTTAGACATTTCAACAACATAGGTGTTAGACACGTAGGTGATTGGCTCTAGGCCAAGTGGGAGATTGAAAGTATATATGTCCTAGAGACAACCTACGATAGGGACGATATGTACTTGATCACATTCAGTTATTGTCATTTATTTATGTTCATTTATTTATACATTATTAAATACAATTGACAATACATTTTATGAATACATTATTTGGTTGTTTGAATTATTCGATAAAATGTTCCCAAGGACTTAAGGTAATCACCAAGTTAGTGGGAGCTTGTGTGTCAATAATTAAGTCCTAAAATAAGCCACTAGCTGAAGGTCATTGAGATACGGAATATCAATGATGCGATTGAAGCTAGCATATGTTGCATTAGATCCTTCGAGGATGTAGTAGGTCTCAGTGCTACGAATGAACTTGGTTATTCATGATGAACATATGGACACTTTGGAGAGTGTTGGCATACCCAACCGAGAAACCATTTGGTAAAGCTATTTAAGTGTCTATGGTAGTATCGGTGTGTAGGGTGATGTTAGTAGTCCTTAGACTTGAGGCCAATACTACATCATATGTGGAATAATGTACTTTGACCATGCGCAACGCTTGCACTCTTAAAGTAGGGTAGATACGGCATGCGTTGGGTATATTAGGAAACATATGGTGTGAGTGATTGGACCAAGATAAGATTCATTCCTCCACAATAGATACAAGGAGAGAATACTCACTTCTCATATTTAGTGCGATCACAAAACCGGTGGCCACCGTATGTGAATATGTCAAAATGGTGTTTGGACATAATTCATAGATCGACTAATAAGATTGAGAGACAATGAATGAAGTTATTAGAATAGACACATAACCATATTCTAGACTCATTCGAGTATTCGTGAATGAAGGGACCGTATCATCAAAGTACCTTACGCTACAGGTGGTTTGTTTTCCTCACAAACGTTCCTTGCATATTAATATTGTCTGATAAGTTGTCTAGGAATTTATCATGATCTTAATTAGATTGTTGCTTAATATGCAAGGCCCTATGGGTCACACTTCAAGGTGGTGTTTCTACAAACGAGCTATGTATATAGGATTAAATATTAATTAGATTAATGTTGAATTACTATATATAAATATAATGGAATTATTATTAATTAGATTAATATCAATTCATTATATATATGGAATATATTTTAGAAATATAATTAATTGAATTGAATTGGATTTAATTAATTAATTGAAGACTTGTGCATTTGGACAGAATTTAGAATTAATGGCCCAATGAAAAGAAAATGAATTAAAAAGGAAAGGGATTGGGCCAAGCGGCCCAGCATCACGTTGACAGCCTATGACAGCATAGGCTTGTCAACGTGATTTGTTGTTTTTCCTTTTTTGATTTTTCTTTCCTTTTTCTTTTTTTCTTTAAGTCTTTGATTTAATTTCTCTTTTGATTGAGATAATTAAAAAGGTTTATCTGTTTGTTAGTCAGTTGATAACTTTTGAAGTCTTTTAGTCAGTAAGATTTACTTGGTAAAAATCTTACGTGATTTTCTGAACTGACTAACTGACTAAATCAGAAAGAAAGAAAGTTAGTCTTCTATTCTATTCCAACAACATGTAAAATATTCTTCTCTGATAGTCAGAAAGAATAATTTTCTCAGTAGCTCAAAAACACAGAAGAACCTCCTAGCGTTCTTGTGGAAACATTGCCCGTGGATACCAAGGTCGAAGGGATTAATCAACCTGTTGATGAGCCATCTTGGAGATTTTGTTGACGAAGATTTCATCTCTGACGAAGAAGAAATCAACCAGCCAGACGAGGAGATTGTAAGGCTTTGTCTGGAGATTGAGGAACAGCTACCCGGTCAATTTGCTTATCTACTGGAGGACACGTAAGTGATTTCTTCCAGTTTAATAAACAGTATAGTCATATCAGTTTTAGTGAGATTAAAAAAAATTTAAACTTCCGCTGCTTAGCCTTAGAGGCAAATTTTCTCACTTTTACTAACAGATAGAACATTCAGCTCTAATTATAGAAACATGATTGAACACAAATTAACAGCTCAAATCAATAAAAATCAAAAAAATTACAAAGGGAATTAGGGATACTAACCTAATTAAAAAAGTAACAATTAAAGGGAATTATCCAAAAATTATCCAAAAAATTAAAATGATTAAATTAGGGATACAAACCTAATTAAAATGAAGAGCACATAGGGCAGGAAACACTCCGGTGCGGTGGCGGTGCGGTGGTGGTGCGGTAGCGGCGTCGAGTGGTGGTGGTGCTTTTGCCGATTGGATTGGGGGAGAAAATGGAGCACAGAGATGGAAGGAATGGGCTTTTGAGAGTTAGAGAGAAATGGGGAAATAGGAGAGAAGAATGGTGGTCGATCGATGATGAGGAGCTGTGGTGGTGGTGGTTTTCGCCGGTGAAGACGGAAGAGGAGTTAGGGATTGAAAAAATCGAAATGGGAAATAAGGGGGAAATCGTGTTCTGTATATAAGGATTCAGCGACGGATGAGTCGCTAGGTATTTATTTTATTTTATTTTCCATTTTCCTTATTTAATTAACCAGTATGGTCAACGAGTTTAGCGACGGATGAAATAATGCGTCTCCAATATAGCGACGGATCGCTTTCATCCGTCGCTAAGCTTGAGCCGGATTAGATCTCCAGAGGCACGAACTGGGCTTAGAGCGCGATTCGTCTTTATCCGTCGCTAACCGTAGTGATCCGTCGCTAATTAGCGACGAATAGTATCCGTATCTACTAATCCGTCGCTAAATGCCTGATTTCTTGTAGTGCTAAGAGCTCGATCTTGTCCATGGTGAATCCTTATTGGGGCACAATTTGAATCATGGAGGGTTAGGGTTGATGGAGGAAGTTGAAAGGAGGTCAATGGGGCATGATTTACCGGATTTGGAGGTTGAACGGGCAGGAATGGAGCTTCTCAAGCTCTCCCATGGCGGGATGCTTCTTACATCACCTCTGGAGAAGAAGGGCGTGGGAAAGAAGGAGCTGGTTTTGTTTAGTTTTTCTTTTTTTAATTTTTTTAAAAACATTTCTTAATAAATATAAAGAAAAGGTAAAAGAAAAAAGTAAAAACGAAAAACAGAAAAAGAAAAAAAAGAAACAGAAAAAAGAATAGAAAAGAAAAGAAAAAGGAAAAAAAGAAAAACAAAATGGTTAAGGGTCTCTTTGGATGTGCAGAAATGAGGAGAGAGAGTATACCGGAGTCAATGCCGTCCGGTCACCTGGGTTTATTTGTAATTGTTTGTGATAGTTGGATCCAGATGCATAGTTCGTGTTTAGTGGGAGTACCAAACGTAATTATGTCTTTTTAATATTTTTTATTAGTCGTTTATAATTTGTAATAGATGTTGTAATTAAGATAATATTTTATTTATAATTTTTATAAATATTTAAAAAAAATTGATGTATAAAAATATAATCCTACTCGCATAATGGGAGAGTAAGATGCACTCTCCAAGTTTGGAGCAAGTGTGCATAGTTTTAGACAACACAAGGTACATCCATGCAATTTAAAAAACACAAATACATATTTGCACATTTCAAAGAACACAGGATACATCTGTGCATTTTTCCCAGTAGTACTGTAGTACTAGTAATTAGTATTAGTAGTACTACTACTTGGTAATTAGTAGTAGGAGTAATTAGTAGTAGTGGTAGTAGTAGGTAGTGGTAGTAAGTAGTAGTACTAGTTAGTAATTATTTGTATTAGTGGCATTGTGAGTTTTGGTGACTTTATTCATCTACATGAATTGTGTTGAAGATGGTCGATATTATTGAGATTACGGGTTTTTTGGTTGAGATCATGGGATATTTGGTTTAGATCATGTGATGTTTAATTTTAGAATATAGATATTGTGTTTTTGAGATCGTATATTGTTTTCTCGCTGTACGTAGTTTTTAACAGTTTTTTTTTTTTTTTTTTTTGTAGTTCTATCAATTTTTTGAGATCATGGGTTTTTTTGGTTGAGGTCATGAGATATTTGGTTTATATCATGGGACGTTTAGTTTGAGATAATAGGTACCGTTTTGTCTAGATCGTATACTATTTTCTCATTGTAGTTTTTAACTGTTTTTTTGTAGTTCTTTTTCCCGTTGATATGTGGTGAGCACTACAATTGCCATGTTGTCAACATGGAGATGAGGAAAGTGCAGTATCTGGATAATGAGGTTGCGATTCAAGCATCATTGTTGGATGGAAAACCGAAAATCGTACAAGAAGAAGCTGTTTCGGATGGACAGCTGAAAAAATGAAAGCTAACATGGAACATTTAGATAAATTTGTTAGTAGTAGTAGTACTTACAAGTTAATAGTACTAGTTAGTATGATTGGTAGTAGTTATTAGTACAAGTTAATAATTATTTGTATTATTGGAATTTGTTATCCGTTGATTTTATAAGTTGTAATTACTCCTATCATGGGACTTATTACTCAGAAGATCATGAGACATATGCCATAGATCCTGGGTAAAATTATTAAGATCATGGGACATATTCCTGAGATCATGGGTCATATGCCAAAGATCCTGGATAATATTATTGAGTTCATATGACATATTCTTGAGATCATGGGACATATGCCCATGATCCTGGGCAATATTGTTGAGATCATGAGACATATGCCAGAGATCTTGAGCAATATTGTTGAGATCATGAGACTTATTCCTGAGATCATGGGACATATGTCAGAGATCATGGGTAATATTATTGTGATCATGGGACATATTCCAGAGATCATGGGTAATATTATTGAGATCATGGGACATATTCCTGAGATCATGGGATGCCAGAGATCATGGGACTTATTTTATGAGATCATGAAACTTATTTGTGTGTTAATGGGACTTATTGTTGAGATCATGGAACTTATTCCTGAGATCATGTGACTTATTTTTGATATCATGGGACTTATTAAGATCATGTTGAACGTAACATAGATTTAAGATCATGAGACTTATTGTTGAGATCATTGGCAATATTGTTGAGATCAAGGGACTTGTATACATAAGAAATAGACTTAATTACGTTTGGTACCCCTCTAAACATGAACTTTGCATCTGGACCCAACTATCACAAACAATTACAAATAAACCCAGGTGACCGGACGATATTGACTCCGGCATACTCTCTCTCCTCAAAATGTATCAACCAAACAGACCCTTAACTATTTAATTTTTCCTTTTCTTTTCTTTTTTCTGTTTTTCTTTATTTCTTTTGTTTCTTTTTCTCTTTTCTTCCTTCTTTCTTTCTTTTCTCATTTTTCTTTTTACTTTGTTTTTTAAACCCAACTCCGGTACCGGAGTTATAACTCCGGTACCGGAGTTACACAGCTCCGATTGGAGCTGTGGTAAGCTCCAATCGGAGCTTTGAGACGGCCCTAAATATACATTGGTAGAATAGGCATCTATTCTATTCTCTGAGATGAGAAATTTCCACACTTCGGTCCAATCGGAGCTGTGTTACACAACTCCAACTGGAGCTGTGTTAAGCTCCAATCGGAGATTTGTTTAACAAAACAAAGCTCCGATTGGAGCTTTGAAGAGCTCTAATCGGAGTTCTTCACAGCTCCGATCGGTGTTGTGTATGAACTTCAATCGGAGCTCTCCTTCTTCCCAACCTTTTTTTTTTTAGTATTTATTTTTTGATAATAAAAAAAGTAAAATAAAAAAAATAGAAAATTATTTGGGACTAATTTTGAAATTTAATTTTTGTAGGGTTTGTTTTAAAATAATTTTGTAGACTATTTTGAACTATATTTATATTACATGGGTTAATTTCTAATTAGTTTGTGTTAATATTGTAAAAATTAAAACATTGGGGTTAAATTTGTAATAACCGAAACTTAATGTTGTTTGGCATTTTTCAGAATTAGAAATTCTGGCAGGGGCGAAAATGTCATTTCCAGGGCTTAGAGCGCAGAAAGTCAAATTCGTGGGTTCATTTGTAATTAAGTTTATTTAGTAGTGGAGGTGTATGTAATAAAAAATATAGGTGGACTAATCTGTAATAGCTGAAAATAGCAGGGGTACCAAATGTAATAGCCCCTAAAAAATATAGTATATTACATTTTCAAAATGGGCAAACTAAGCATATGAAACGACTGTAATTCTGAAAATTGTTCAAAACATTACAAACTAATCAGAAAAACTTTTTATCTAGAGTTGCCACAAACAAGGTGGTTTTTTTCGTTTTTCCTCTAATATTTTATCTTGTGTTTAGGATAGAAGTTGATGCAGTAGTATTCGTATTACTCATCAAAAGTTATTGTAAATTCTTTTCAAACATTCCACGAATGTAAAATCTTCACCGACAGTACTTGTACCTACATATAAAACGTGATAATTAGTGAACATGGATGTTTTTTGTGAGATCATGGGATATAATGTTGAGAACATGGGAATGATTGGTGAGATCATGACATATTTCATGATTTTCAGTGAATTACACATAACATACAAGTGAGATCATAAAACATATTGGTGAAATCATAGGAAACAATGATGAGATCATAGAAACTACTCTATGCCAATATTTTTCATGTTCAATGAAAAAAAAAAAAAAAAACAGAGCACCGCGAACATTTGAGATCATGGGATATATTGCTGAGAACATGGGCAATATTGCTGATATCATGGGACATCGCTATACGTAAATTTTATCGCGAAATCTATATAAATCTACTTTTAGATGTCAAAATCTAACATCTATCACCAGCAAACTTCAACCCAAACACATATCTACATAAATTTAGATGCAAACAACCACAACAATGTTGATTTAACATAAATCTATATAAATCTAGATGCAAACAACTCTACAAAAAAAAAAACAAAAAAAAACAGAGCACCGCGAACATGTGAGATCATGGGATGTATTGCTGAGAACATGGGCAATATTGCTGATATCATGGGATATCGCTGAACGTAATTTTTATCGTGAAGTCTATATAAATCTACTTTTAGATGTCAAATCTAACATCTATCACCAGCAAACTTCAACCCAAATACATAGCGACATAAATAAATCTAGATGCATACAACTACAACAATGTTGATTTAACATAAATATATCACCAACAAACATCTATCACCAAAGATTCAAACACATATTGACCATATTCTCATCATATTATTCAACCTAGAAGCTATTGAACACAAAATCCATGTAGATATTAAGCATATAGAATGATTTACCTATAAATTGAGCAACAAGAATGGAAAATCGGTCGATTAGGATGAGAAAATCGATCCATGCTGATGATGAGGATTAGCTTTTGATGATCGATATGATGATGATGATGAATAAGAAAGAACAGAGAGAAGAGAAGAAACCCTAGAAGAAAACCATTGATCACTGTTGGTCCCTTTAAACAACAAGAAAAGACTAGAGGGGGGGGGGGTGAATAGTCTTTTCAAACTTTCGTCGTTTAAAAACTTTCTCAGCAAGTTCTTATTACTTTAAAGTAATAAGTTTGCTGATACTTAACTTTCTCAGCAAGCGCAAGTTACTTCACAGTAACTAGGTTTGCTGATACTTAAAATCAGAGAGCGGAAGTCTTTGATACAATAAGTGCTTTTTCAGTAAGTGATAGTTTCAGCAAGTGATGTGAGTGACTGTGTACAGATAGATATGCTTTGCTGAAAACTAAGTACAGTAAGTAAATCACACAAACACTTTTATGTGGTATCTGAGAGTGGCGTAATCTCTCAACTAATCCACTTTGTCCTTTCTAGGACTGAATCCACTAAGATAAGTTTGAGGTTCCTTACGACACCTATCTAGAGCGATCCAAACAGAAACCAAGGAACACTTGCTTCGTCTCCAACCTAACTAGAGAACGTAACCTTGTTCTCCACCAAACTTGGTACTTTTAATCAGCAACACTATGCTCGATTAAATTCCCCCTGAATATCACGCCTGAAAGGGTGTATTTTCAGTTAGAGAGGTTTGGGATGAGATAACTTAATTATAACTTATTCAGTTACAACAAGTAATCTAAGAAACAAAACTTTGAATACTTTGCAGTAAACAAGTTTGATTGTTTCTCGTGTCAAGACTTGTTCTTGTTCGAAAGAAAGAAAGAACACTTAACTAATTTCTTAGTCGTGTAAGTTCTACTTCTTCACAAGTAGCTTTTACAAGCTTTAAGTCTTGGAACGGATCAATGGCAGTAAAGATTATTGAGATTATTGAAGGGTATGTGAGATTAAGCACAAGTGAGAGTTTGATCACGTTGTTGACACACTTCAACTCTTTGCCGAATGACCTCTATTTATAGTGAAATAAGGAGCCATTTGAATTTCAAATTCTAAGGCCTTTGTTCCTTAAACTGTCACTATCTTGCTTTTGTACTTTCAGCAGCGTCCTTGTTTGTCTTCTAGTCTTCATGTCCTTCGCGTGCATGCTTTGCATTTAATGCTCATTTGAATAAAATTCAAACAGTAACATTGGAGCGCAAATACAAGTACTATCAGCAAAATGTCACAAATGTTCATCAGGAAGTGGTCAGTCTCAGTTTCAGCAAGCACAACCTACTCTGTCATTCAGATTTTCACTTATGCAATGCTGTTGCTGAAGTTTCCACTTTCTGAGCAACATGTGCCTTAGTAGATACCAGTCTTCAGAAATCTTCTAGTCTTCAGTCTTCGAAATCTTCAAGTTTCTGAGCGGTTCTAAATGCTTCAATAGTTTGTTTGTGTAAACAAAGTACATAATCAGCAAATGCTTCAATAGGTTGTATTTCTTTTCCGAAAACAAGATACATCATAAGCTATAAAACCAACCTATCTAGCACCTACTCTAAGTCTTCAGCAAACGTTCCTCTTTTACAATGTCCTTAAAATTCTAATTCCTATGGACCTTAAGAGTATTAGTTACTGGACTTTCCTTAATTTAGCATGGTTAATTGCTCATCAAAATTACAAGTTTCCTAACAAATTTCCCCCTTTTTGATGTTAGCAATCCATGGCTAAATTAATTGTTACCCTGTTAGAGGTTTCTAATGTTGAATACATCAGTTGATTAATGCAAGCATACTTGAATAATTAAACAGTAAGCATACATAAATTGCATAATCAAAAACCAATAAGAGTCAAAAAGCTTTATTACTGATAGTTATCTTTCAGTAAGTTTAAAGGAAAGAGCAGAGATAACTAAACAAAATCAGCAAATAAAAACTTTAACAGAACTATTACGGAGAGTTAAGCTCTTCCAGAGGATTTTCTCAAAATCTCTCTTACACTCTTCTCAACAAGTGTAGTGAATTCAATACAGTCTTTTTCGTAGTTCTCAAGCAGCGTACGGACTTGTAATTGAAGAATCCTTGCATTTTTGCAGGCAGTATGATGATGCTTTTCAGCATTCATTTCCATGTACTGAGTTACCCACAAATGCATGCCCCAATTGCTGGCATGGAGAAGCTGTGTATCTGAAATGCTTTTAGGATGAATCTTCCATAGCCAGAGAAGATCTTCTTCTTGATCCTTAGCAGTGAGATAGAAGTACTCATAAGGAATCAATCCAAGTCTCTTCTTTGTTTTCTTGGTCACTAGGTCAGAGTAATAAGCAATGCCAACTGGTTTTATCAATTCTGGTTCTTGTCTTATGGTCTTACCAATTGCAGTTCTTCTTACTGAGACTTCTAGATTCAACCATCTCCCAGCAATATTTCTTGGGAGGGACTCAGCCCTTTCTTTCCTTTTTACCTTGAGATCAATCCATGTGAACATTTGGTTCAAAATGGCTGTAGAAAAGAACTCATTCACCAGCAAGTCTTCCAGCTTTAAGATCCAGCAACCATGAATGTTTCTTATCACGTTCTGAGTGGTTTCATCATTGCTGGTCTTTGTATATTCGATGCCGGAGCCAATAGCAATGCTGGCCAGCCTCTTTTCTTCCTGTCTTTGCCTTCTTCTTCTTGACTTTGCATTGTCTTGATCTCTTGCTGAAGATCTTGAGTCAGAAGAGAAATGCTTTGATTGGCCAGACGGAGTTTCCCAGCAGAGGTGTCAGTAGTTGCATTTTCAGCAACAGGTGTAGTGGTGTCAGCATGATCACCATCTAGAGTAGTTTCATCTTTGTCACCACCATCTACAACAGTTTCATCTCTAAGTTGCTGAGTGGTGACATCTGCAGCTGTTGTATACCTTTCTTGCTGACTTGTGCTGACAACATCTGCAGTTGTTGTCTTCTTAGATTTTTCAAGTTTCTTGCCAGCAATCTTAGGTACATTCTGCTTGTAGAAGGATCTTCCCACATTGCATACAAATTTCTTGATTGGTAATGGGTTTCTCAGCTGAATCCTGAAATGTTCAAGGATATAACATATCTTTATTCCATACATAACTGGGAAGGAAGGTGAGACTTTGTTGTCTTCCATCATAACCTTGAACTTAGTAACACAATCAACAAGTCTGTTGAAAATGTACTTAGCCCAGTTAAGCTCCGTTTTGTTTTCATTGATATGCATCAGCAGCGGCCACCTTCTCAAGCCTACTTGGTCTATTCCTCCAACTTGGGAGTCCAAAACTTAAATTAGTAGCAGAGCTACTAGACCAAGTGAATGGCAGAGATGCTTCCTCTTAACGTGCTTTGTCCAAGTCACGGGAGCAATCTCTACTTTCTTCATTTTCTCATTTCTGACGTCACTGTAGAAGGCTTCAATTTCTTCATTAGTTGCAGTGACGTCATCTTCAGTTCCAGTGGTTGGAATCTGAAAGATTTCCGCTAAATCAATCCATTTCAGGACCATTTGCGTGTTCTAAACTGTAGTAAAGATCACTTTTTCAGTGACTCCTTTACTATCAGTTAGGGACTAGATTTCTGCATTGTTGTAGAACTCCATTGTGTCTAACATGCTCACTTGCTTAGTGCGAGCAGTTATAAAATGAATGAGGCCTTGCTGCTTGATAAATTCAAGCGCCTCTTCATTGTCACCGTCAAGTTCTTGTTCATAGAAGTATCGAATGTACTTCTCTTTAGCAAATCCGCCCCATTGCATCATCATCTCACACTTTGCAGTGTCAAGATATGAAGGAGGCATGGGTTTTTCAGAGATTCTATCGTTTTTCAACACAACTTTCGTTGTGTTTGTTGCCGGAGTAGTCACCGGAGCAGTGCGTTTCTCAGCACTGTCAACCTTAGAAGACTTGGAGGTCTTGGAGGACTGTCTCTTTGGTGCCATTTCTTTATATAGAGAAGAGAATGTGTACGAAAAAGATAGTTTGCTTTTTGACCGGAGGTACAGTAGATTCAGGCTAAAATTTGCAGAGAAAGGAAATGTGAGTTAAAGAATTTTGTCATTTCTCTAACTCCTTCTTTATATAGTGTCTCTGATGTGTGAGAAACTCAATCGATTTGAGTTCTCAACAAGGGTAAAACAGAGAAACAAAGGCGTTAGTGGAGCCTTTGCATTGAATGCATAGTGGCCCACTAACTAAAACCGTCAGAGCGCTCTCTCTCTTTGTTTTGTTAACCGTTAGATCAATAACTCCTTTTAATCAATGGCCACAATTGTATTTCATGTCATGATTATTACGAGTTTATCTGTGGCCGATTAACGTCACAAATTGATTGTACCGAGTTTTATGGGATTAGATTGCTTGCTGAAATAGACAAGAATCTTTTCAGCGAGTTTGCATAAATAGCCTAGATACTTGCTGAAAGTTTCCCCTTACTTAGATATCTCATATTTTCTTAAGTTTAAAAGATGTTTCTGAGTTCCAGTATCAGTAAATTCTTTTGTACTTGAGATATCCTTTGGTAAAATCTGAGAAATGAGGTTTGCTCTTTTTCTGAGTTCCCGTCTCAGAATATTCCCTTGATACTTGAATACCTGTTTCAGTATCTTTGATTGTCTAAATGCCTGTTTCAGCAATCTTTAAGGTTTTTCTCTTACTGAGTGCCCGTCTCAGCAAGTGATCAAGTTTCCTAACAAATACCCGTTTTGAAGGAATTACTTGCTGAATGCCTGTTTCAGCAATCATGTAGTGACCTAACATTTCTTAGAAGAAATTAGTGGAAGGAGCTTTTAAGTGAGAATACTTTGGCTTGCTGAATACCTGTTTCAGCATTCTGCCAAATGTATCTTTTATTGATGTAGTTCAATCAATCCAAGGTTATACCTTAGCATTGCGAACCTATTATCTGGTAGGGGCTTGGTAAAGATGTCAGCAAGTTGATCATCAGTACCTACTTTCACAATCTCAATATCTCCCTTTTCCACATGATCTCTAATGAAATGATGTCTAATATCAATGTGTTTGGTCGTAGAGTGAAACTTAGGATTTTGCGTGATAGCAATAGAACTCGTATTGTCACAAAAGATTGGTGTTTTCTTTGCAGAAATACCATAATCTATTAATTGTTGCTGAATCCATAGGATCTGAGCTGTGAAACATCCAGCCGCAATGTATTCAGATTTAGTGGATGAATTGGCAACACAGGTTTGCTTCTTGCTGAACCATGATATTAATCTAGTACCCAAAAACTGACAAGTTCCAGAGGTATTTTTTCTATCAAGAGTTGATCCTCCATGATCAGCATCAGAATAACCAACCAATTCTATTCCAGAATTTTTAGGATACCATAATCCAACATTGACTGTACCTTTGACATATTTCAGTATCTTGATTGCCTTTTTGTAGTGTGATTCTCTTGGATCAGATTGGAATCTTGCACACACACAAACGGCATACTGAATGTCAGGTCTACTTGCTGTTAAATACAACAAGGAACCAATGAGCTTCCTATACTTGTGTTCTTCAACACTTTTATCTTCTTTAGTATAGTCCAATTTGGTACCAACACTCATAGGGATCTATTCAGGTTTCTCTTCCTCTTTGATCCTAAACTTTATGAGCATTTCTTTCGCATACTTTGCTTGATTTATGAATATTCCATCTTTGAGTTGCTTGACTTGCAATCCTAGGAAATAATTCAATTTTCCCATCATACTCATTTCAAACTTGTTTGTCATTCAAACTTGTTTGTCATGAGTTCGGCAAAATCATCACAAAGTTGCTTGTCCTTAGATCCAAAAATTATGTCATCCACATAAATTTGAACTAAGAGTATTTTACCATCATGGTTCATGGTAAATAAGGTTTTGTCAACTTCACCTTTCTTGAAACCATTATCCAGCAAGAACTTAGCCAAGGTATCATACCATGCTCTTGGTGCTTGCTTCAGACCATATACAGCTTTCTGAAGCTTGCATACCATCTTGGTTTCTGAGGGAAGTTCAAAGCCAGGAGGTTGTTCTAAGTAGACTTCTTCAGCAAGTTCACCATTCAAGAATGCACTTTTAACATCCATTTGGTAGACAATGAAGTCATTGTGAGCAGCAAAGGCCAAGAAAAGCCTAATTGCATCCAATCTTGAAACTGGTGCATAAGACTCATCATAGTCCAATCCTTCAGTCTGACAGTAACCTTGAGCAACTAAACGTGCTTTATTTCTTGTTACTTCACCAGACTCACTCAGCTTGTTTCTGAACACCCAATTTATACCTTCAGCAAGTGGTGCAAGTTTCCAGACTTTGTTCCTTTCAAATTGATCCAGTTCTTCTTGCATTGCCTTTATCCATTCAGAATGCTTTAAAGCTTCTTCTATGGTTTTAGGTTCAATTTCTGAAACAAAGCAAGAGAACAATGATTCTACTTCTACGACAGTTGCTTCTTCAGCAAGTTCATGAGCAGTAGAAGCTTTGGATCTAGTCACTTGGCGTTTATTAATATCACCAATCATATCCGTGGAGGGATGATCTCTAATCCATTTATTAACAGGTTTTCTACTTGTTGGATCTGGATATGTTTGCTCATCAGCATGTGACTCTTCAGTATGTACTTGTTCAGTACTACTGGGATTTTGTGTTTCTGCTGAGATTGGTTCATCACCAACTGCTTGTTCAGCATAGCTCGATTGTGGTAGCTCATCAGCAGGCACTGGAGGTTGCATAGTTTCAGCAACTTCCGGAGCAACTGCGTCTTTTGCAGGAAATTCCTTGTCGTGAACTATATTTATCTTGTCATGACTTGGGGGAGGAGAGTCATTGTCAGAATCATCATTTAGTTCAATTGACTTGATTTGCCTAGCATTAGATTCAGTTCTTTGCTCATGTATGATTAACTTTTATATACATTCTGATATTTCTTCATCAGCAGGCACTCCTTGTGTCTTTTCGTAGAATACAACATGCACTGATTCTTCGATCGTTTGTGCCTTTTTGTTGTAAACTCTATAAGCTTTACTATGCAAGGAGTAACCGAGAAATATCGCTTCGTCTACCTTTGATTGAAATGTTCTTAGGTATTCTCTACCGTTATTAAGAACAAAACACTTGCAACCAAATACTCTTAGATGAGTGATATTAGGAGGCCTTCCAACAAACAATTCATAAGGAGTTTTGTTGTATTCCTTAGTAATCAAACATCTGTTTTGAGTGTAACAGGCGGTATTAATCGCTTCAACCCAGTAAGCCTCACTTATTTCAGTGTCGGCAAGCATTGTTCTTGCGGCTTCTTTCAGGGTACGATTCTTCCGTTCAGCAACACCGTTTTGTTGTGGTGTCCTTACTGAGGATAACTGATGTTGTATGCCTTTTGAGGTGCAATACTCAGTTATGTACTGGTTTACAAACTCAGTACCATGGTCTGTCCTTATGACTTTTACCTTGTCATATTTCATGACTTCAAGCTTATTCAGCAAGTTAGGTATTTCAGTCCTATTTTCAGATTTGTGCTTGATGAATACTACCCAAGTGAATCTTGAATAGTCATCCACCACGACCAGACCATACTTCTTACCAGCATAGCTTGTTGAAGAAGATTCAAACAAGTCCATGTGCAAGAGTTGTAAAGGTTTTTAGTTGACGGTACTGCCTTGTTCTTGAAAGAAGATTTGGTTTGCTTTCCTTGCTGACATGCATTGCAAACACCATCCTTCTTAAAAGTAACCTTAGGTAATCCAACTACAAGTGCCTTTTTAGACAGCTTATTCAGCATCTTTAAGTTTAGATGACTTGTTCGTTTATGCCATAACCATGCTTTTTCAACAAGGCAATCGTGATCTGAGACAAGGCATTTTACAACGATTGTTGAAGACCAATCTACGGTTTACAAGCCTCCTGATCTTCTTGCAATCATAATAACCTTTTCAGTCTCGAAATCTATAAGTTTACATTCATCACTTTTGATTTTGATGAAGTATCCTTTGTCAGCAAACTGACTCATGCTGAAAAGATTAAACTTAAGATTTTTGACATAAAGAACTCCAGTAATGGTAATGCATCCTAACTTCACGTCACCATAGCCTTTTGTAGAACCAGAGCCTCCACCAGCAAACCTTATTGTTGGACCTTTAGACCACCGTCTATAGTTTATAAGGTTATTCTTGTTGCCCGTTATGTGCTTTCCACAACCACTGTCAAAGTGCCAGATTGCATCGTTTGTCTCCGTGGCTGAAGTCTGCACAATCAAGAGCAAACAAGTTAATTATCCAATATTGGATGTCCATTAATATGTTCAAGAATGCGTCCAGTGGAAACCCAAGTCTTAAGTTTTTCAACTTTGACTTGTTTTCTACTTGCTGAGGAACTAGGAGGTTTTGAGCTGAAAGACTTTTGATTCGTGCTGATCAAGTCCACTTTCTGATGTGGTGTCTTGCTCGGTTGACCTTTTTGCTGAACATACTTTTCAGTAAGTTCTTTTCTAGCAAGGTTCCTTCTAGCCGTAGCATTTAGAGTCTTTTCAGAACTCCTAGGCTTGATTTTGTTCATCTCTTTGAAGTATCTTTGCTGACTTTGCTTATACTCGTGAAAAAGTTGACTTTGCTTGGTTTTGAAACCGAGTCAACTTTTCGGAGAATGCTGAGCTTTTGTGTCAGCAACCTTACTTGAGTCAGGTTTGTCAGCAAAGGTCTTCTGATTACTTTTAGTAATCTTGCCTTTTGACTTAGCAAATTGCTTTTCAGCAACTTGTTTGGCGGAATGCTTCACAGCATCGTTCTTCTTTACAGTTTGCTTCTCAGCAACCTGTTTTCCTTTTAAAGTCTTGTTAGTTTGAGTAGCAACAGCGGGCTTTATGGTCGTAGGTACTTGATTGCATGTTTCAGCAACCTTAGATTGACCAAACTGATACAGTTCTGGTTGACCACTATCAGTAGCACGTACGAAGGAAATCGGTGATTTGTCTTTACTCAAGATTTCTACGTCATCACCTTCATACGTTGCACCTAAACCTTCTTTCTGAGATGGATCTCTCCAATAAGAGTTTAGTTCAGTCAGCGTATTACTTGCGTTAGCATAAGATTTGAAATTGATTTTCATCTTTTCATTTCTTGGATAAGCTTCCATAGCTATTCCACAAACTTCTTTGCCAATCTCTCTACGTCTAGAGTGGCTTCTTCATCGTCAGTGTCTGAGCTTTCATCCTCACTGTCTTCGGAGCTAGTATCAATGCACAATGCATCAATTTTTGCTTGAAGCTTCTTCTTTTCTTCAGCAATAAAAGCTGTTTTGAACTTCTTCTTCTTTTCAGCAGATTTGCCTTTCAGCAAAGGGCAATTTGCTTTGAAGTGTCCAGGCTTTTTACAGTAAAAGCAGAGATCATTTCCAACTTCTGGTTCTTCTGATGAATTTGCTTGCTGAGTTTGCTTGTTCAGCGAGCTAGTCTCATTCTTGTACTTATGGTAGTTGTTACCAAGATGCTTTTTTAGCTTCTCTTTTGCTTTTCGCCTTTCAAGTTCCTTACTGATGAATTTCTTCATGTTTTTTACAACCAAAGAGTTTTCATCAGCAGGCTCTTTATCATTCTTCTTTTCAGAAGATGACGGCTTTGCAGCAAGAGCAATGTTTTGCGATTTTTCAGCAAACACATTTTCTGTTTGCTTTGTCTCGTAGTTGACAGTAGCAAGAAGAGAGAACAACTCTGTTGGTGTCATGTCTGGCATTCCTTGATTGTAGTAGAAGTTCTGAGTGTGGATCCATTCTTGATTCAGACTTCTGATGATGGTTTTCACCTTCTCAGAATTTGAGTAAAGATTTCCAACACCCAAGGCTGCCATTTCACTAACAAGAGTTGTGAATCTGAAGTCCAAGTCTTCCAGTGACTCGTTTGTACATTGTTTAAAGTTTTGGAACTTTAATTTCAGCACTTCAAGTTTGTTTTTCCTTGGTTTTGTCAGATCCAGCACAAAGATCTTGAACCATTTTCCAAGCTTCCTTAGCAGTTTTAGCACCCCCACAGTTTGCACTGTATGGTATCCGGAGTTGATCGAATGATGATGTTTCTTGCTTGGCCATCAAGACGGAATCTCTTATCTTTGTCGAAAGTCCATTCCTCTCTTGGTTTTGGCACAACGGTATCAACCGGTTCGCCTAAGATAGTTTCCTTTCCAAATTCAGTGGTTTTGTGAGGAAAACTTCTTTCAACCTTAGTGATCTTGATAGGTCCATGATGAATGTGTATTTTACACTTTCATTTGAGTCTTTTTCACCTATTTTAGCTATCCTCTATGTTAATTTAGCTATATTTTAGTGCATTTTATTAGAATAGTGTCACGTTTCCCTTTAGTTTTTATTTTACAGGTTTTGGTTGAAAAACGAGGATTTCAGGGCAATTATATTGAAGTTGACAAGGAATTGGTGTTCCAGAAGTCTAATTGGAGTATCTGAAGGTTTTCGGATAGGATTTGAAGTCTAGGGGTCGAATCTGGAGGTTAGAAGGCCACTAGAAGTCAGAAACCGAGTCCGAAAAGGGGAAGAAATCCAAAAACGCGTAAAAAACGCGCAAAATCCCGGAATTTACTCCCGGGCGAATCGCCCGGGACGTGGGGCGAATCGCCCCACACCAGGCGACTCGCCCGATGTGTGGGGCCCTTCGCCCCACACTAATTCGAACACTATATATAGTTGTTCAGTTTTTCTCCGTTTTTCATACTTTTCCAGACCTTCTCTCTCACCTTTCTTTGTAGTTTTAGGTAGGAACTTCCCAGAGCCTGTTTTTGGGGGTTCAAAGCTTAGGAGATACTTTTTCATAGCAGTTTGGAGCTTGTAAGATCGCGATTCTTCGGAGACTGACAACCTTCGGTAACATTGTATCTTACAGTTTTCTACTTATTTTTATATGTCTTTCAACATGTTTTCTTCTATGAATTCTGTTGATTGCATGACAACTATGAGTAGCTAAACTTCTCGTTGGTGGTAGTATGTGAATTCTTAGCGAAGGGTTGATAATTATGCTAATGGCTATATCGCGCATTATACTCCGTGTTATTGCTTTATTTCTTTGATCTTTCAGAATCTCTATCTTCGTATTGTTGATTAATTATTGCACACAATTGGACAATAGTCTTTGACCTATCAGAATCTATATCTTCGTAGTGTTGAATAATTACGGAACACAATTGGACAATAGTGTTTGACTTATCAGAATCTATATCTTCGTAGTGTTTGATAATTACAACAGGACAATTCATTGATCAAAGATCTCCATGCAAAACCGAGGAATTTACGCATGATTATTAACCCGTTATGCTTTAAAGGACCATACTATCACCAATCTCGATTATCTGTTAGAAAAACCTTTGCTATACCATCTGCTGTTCTTATATTCTTTAGTTAAATTAGATAAAGCTAGTTATAGTCCTTAGAGAACGACACTCGAGGTCATTCTACTGCTACACTACGGTTTCCGTTGTAGTTGTGAATTGCCTTTGGCTAAATAACAAATTTATTTGACTGATCCGGACCCGACAAATCCGCGTTCGTCAAATTGGCGCCGTTGCCGGGGACTATACTCCTTTTTTCTGTTTAATTTGTTTATATTTTCAGCATTCAATTCCTAATTCTAGTACTTTTAGTTTTCCTTTTTAATCTCTCGCTGATACTGCTTTCCTAGTCTGTTACAGATAGTGTATGCCACATACACGATCAATAGGAACACCGCTTGCTGATTCAATTGCGGAGATCGACAGAGTCTACCACCAAAGAAGGCGACTACTTCAAAGGCGTGAACTAGAGAAAATAGAGGATACCGATTTCTCTGAATCTCTACACAGTCTTTTCAAGGAAATCGACGGAATGGCAGAAGCTAGACCACTGAAGGCATGGGTTCAACCCTCCAAGGATCGTATGAGGGGACCGGCGATTGTTCTTTCGTCTGCAACTCGAGATCTGGAAATCAAGAACCACGCATTCCAACAACTTCCGAGGTTCTATGGCTTAGCAAGGGAAGATGTGATGGGGTACTTGCACGATATCGATGATTTCGTCAACCAACTCCCGCGACCCGGAGCTGAAATAACAACGGATGAGTTAAGGATGTGGGACTTGGCGACAGAGCCAAGTCATGGTTGAATTCTCTACCAGCAAGCTCGCTGGACACTTGGGAGAAGGTTTTTTTCAGCTTTCATGGAAAAATACTTCCCTCACACCTTGACTACCGCGCTAAAGGCGCAAATCACCGGATTCAAACAGGACTATGATGAGACCATCTACACTGCGTTTGAGAGATTCCAAGATCTCGGAAACAAGTGCCCTCACTATGGTTTTGAGCTTTCTGACCTAGTCCAACACTTCTACAATGGACTAACCTTCGAGAACCAACAAGTGGTGAATTTCCAATGCCGAGGCAATATTTGGGAGGAAACCGCAGAAGCCGTCTGGGCAGTTTCGAAAGGCTTGCTAAGGGTTCGCAGTTCAAGGACCCAAGAGCGATGGTTAGGAGACGTGGACATGAAGCTCCACCGACTCAAGAAGCCCCTATGTATAGGGGGAATGGGGATCAATTCGAGTGCTTTACCAACGAATTGAAGCAAGTCCTCAAAAGCGCCACTGGAACAACTGTTTCGAACGAAGTTTGCCGAATATGCAAGAACTACGGGCATGGGGCTCATATGTGTAGATCGGAGCTTGCGTATGATGATGGCAACTGGGCTCAAGAAGGCAAAGAGGAAGCCTTTGCTACGGAGTTTGGTACTCAAGAAGCTAGCTACGGACAAGACGGTAGGAATCCTCGAGGTGGATTTTGGAGAAGAGGGTTTCGGAGCAATCAAGGATATGCACCAGCTAGCCAAACTTATGGCCCTAACCAACACCGTAGTAGGCTTAACTATGGTAATGATCAATGCGAAAACCTCGCTCCAAAAGAGCCACCGAAGTCGAAGTCGGCTCAACTGATGGAGAACTTGCAAAAAATGGTTGATCACACTCAAAGTTTTCTCAAACGTTATGAAGAAGATTCTGAGAAGACTAGGCTTGCCCATCAAAAGATGCAAGAGTTGATCGACCGAGGAGCAAGTAGGGAGCAAGGCAAGCTGCCTAGTAACACTGAAAAGTCGAATTCCATTACATTGGCTGGTGATCTACCTGTCGAAATCACCATCAAGAAGGTTGCTATGTGCGAGTGCTGCAAGAAGGAAGAACCTCCACAGGCTAAGTAAGAAGAGAAGGACCTTGGTTCTGACGAGAGTGAAGAGGAGCAAGAGGATCCCGAGCCACTCTCTAAAAGTTTCGATGTTAAGGTCGGGATTGGTGAGCTTGAAGACGTCCGTGCCACACTAGACACGGGATCCTACTCTAATGTGCTCCCTAGGAATGTGTTCGAGAAGAGTAGCCTTGGGAAACTATCTGAGCATAGGGCTATTGTACAACTGGCGATGGATCCTTTGTGAGACCCAAAGGCGTTGTGAAGAATGTATTGGTCAAGATTGGTGAAACTTCTGTATACACCAATTTTGTAGTTATGCCGGCGTCTACACCTGGGATGGGGGATGTCATTCTCTTGGGGCGAACGTTCTTGACTAAGTTACGCTCCATGATGGACATCTACCAAAGAAATTGCACTATTGAAGTGGATGGCAAGCAACATGTGTTGCAAGCCATATCTGATCCACCTGATCCACCTGATACTTCTCACACTACTCACTACTGTGGTCTTGCAGCCTATGTTCTTTTTATTCACAGGTTCGTGGCATGAGGAGGAGATCAATGAAGGGGAAGTCTAGTACCCTCAAGAAGAAGAGTTAGGCGCAGACAGGAGTCGAGTCAAAGACTTTAAACAATGGCGCTATCCGGGAGGCAACCCGGAGTTTTTATCGCTTTCTTTACTGTTTTTTTTTTGCATGCATTTATTCTTGAACAATTTGCTTCTCATATGTGAATATGTTCATCTCTGTGTCGTATATGCTTATGTTTGAGTGAGATTTTTCGAGTCGTTTTGTGAGAAAAATGGTTTTCGGGGACATAAAAACTGCATTTTTTCGAAAAGTTCGTCTCCCCGCCTCAGGAGGTGGGGGGGGGGGCGAATCGCCCCACGAGTCCAGAGCGCGTGCGCACTCCGGACGCACGGGGCAATTCGCCCCACATACGGGGTGATTCGCCCGCGTGGGGCGACTCGCCCCAGGCGTGGGGTGACTCGCCCCACGGTCCCAGTAGGTTAAAAATGCGGAATCCTTCCCCTTCTCCTCATTTCTTCATATTTTCACCATTCTTCCTCCCCAAAATCCGGAATTCGCGATTTTACCTTCAAAACCTCATAACTTCTTCATTTCTTCACCAAATTTAGTGTTCTATAGCTTCAATCGAAGCCTATTACGTGATCTATCTTTTCATCCGAACAGATTTCACCCTAGTGCATTAGTATTTCAGATCTTAGGTATCTTCTTATGAACCCTAATTTTTCAAATTTGGGGGTTTTCTAAATTGAGCTTCATTTATGCTTATATGATGCATGGGTAGGTTGTTTGTATGATTAGAAGCATTATTTACTATCAATTGCATGCTTAATTATGCTTGGATTGTTGATTTGGGAATTTTTCTACTAGATGATATATCTTGTTATGCAATATGTCTTTTTCTTTGATTCCTTGCATATGATTATGTTTATTGATGTAATGATGATGGATTTGATGATAGAATGCATAATTGTTGAGTATGAGGATTTATGTTGATAGAATTTTTCGCTTCTACGGTATGAATTGAGCCTTGTTATCTAGGTTATTGGTTGTCTAGCAAGAGCATAATTTGATGTATTGTATGTAGTAGTTACATTGGTATATTGCATGTTGAAGAAGCTAGGCTAGACATTAAGGATTTGGGGAGCTCGATTGTTGATTTTATCACTTGTGTGTTTCGTTCTTACACTAGCATATGCATGAGTCAGTTTTGTGTCATACGAGGTACTAACTATTGTTTGTAGGAACCATGCCAAGGGAGAGGAGCATTCCCGTATGATTACTATGAAGTATTGGAGGGGGATCGATTACAACCATGTCAAGGAGAGTGATCTCGTTAGAGGTGCGTTCGAGCCACGGGCTCTTGCAACAACGTCACGGATTATCCAAGAGGAGGAGCTAGAGTACACCCGGAGTAAGGACTCCTATGCCTATTCATGCACCACCGAAGGGACAGAAACAATTATTACGTCAGCAATCCATCACAAGGACTGCAAAGTTCGAGTGAACTGGATGGCACCGGGACGATCTCGCCGCGACGGATTCAATCTTGAGTTCGCAGTTGCTAGAAGGTTCTGAAGCGCTAGCTTGGTTCCAAAACATAATGACATGGGTGCCCGACCCCTCTTAGGGGTACCCCTTGACTGCCTCTAAAGGGAGCATCATATAGACATCGGTCGGATCAACCGTAGAGAATGTGGTCGACATTGAAAAAAATGGTAGAGGACATCTGAGTATCCGAGCAGCTTACTGTAACCTCCTCGGGGTGTAAAACGCTGGAGAGGGAGGCTCTGATACCACTGCTCTTTCCCCTTTAACGGTTCACAACCTATTGGAGGGCTACATGATGGAGGATTCCGTAACAGAGGCGGCCAATCTTGAAGATTCTCTTCGACACTGCAACTCTACGGATGAGGATGTGCGTGACAGTAGTGACAATGAAGGCCATACGGACAATAATGATACAGATTGAGGAGTTGTTCGTATCCGGCCTATAACTGGAACTACCGCACCTACCAGAAGACCTGATGACACCCTATAAGGCTCCCAGAGCAGTCCCAATAATCCACAAGCACCATACTCAGCCGACGGAGGCCAAACCATGCGGTAACATCTAGTATCACATCTTATTTCCTCATTTTCTTACTGCTAGGGACTAGCGTTAAAATCATGAGGGGGGATGGGATTTAAGTGATCTAATGTTGTTAGTTTGGAGTTTGGTATTGATAGGATGAGTATAGTACCTTGCATGTTTTATCCGTTTGCATTTGCATTTGCACGTTTACCGCTTTCTTAAATTGTTTAGGTTGCATTCACTGCATTCATCCTAGGATAGTCTTGCATGTTTTATATGGGGTTTATTGCCGAATTTTTTGAACTTTTTTATTGGGTAGATCAACTTACTATGCCATTAATCATATGCTTCATCTCTATGAATTTGTTTGAGGTTTTTCTCGCTTGGCTTGTCACATTTCTGTATTGCACTTAGTTAAGCTTGGTAGTCTCGACATCACTTAGTGGTGTTTTCTCTACTGCGGTTCACGAATGCCTTTATAATAGGATGATGCATGTTAGGGTCTTATGGTTGTTTTCCCGAGTAATTATGTACCTAAGAGGCAACAAGTCTTCACCATGCTTTGGGATTGCTAAATTCCTAGGAAGGAGGTAGTGTGAGGTTGTGTGATCCTTTGTTTGTAACCCATTCTAACGAATAGGTTTGGGGAGGGGGTTACGCTATCATTAGACTTGTTTTTCGTTTTTCATTTCCATATTGTGAGTTTATTTTTCGTTTCTCGTAAATTTTGTACTCCAACCTATTCTTTCGAATACGTTTGGGGAAGTCGTTGTGAGTCATTATTTTTCTCTTTTCGTTGTGCTATTGCTGGCTAAAAAAAGAAAAAAAAAATTCCAGGAAAAAAGAAAAAAAAAAGAAAAAAAGAAACTGGAAAGAAAAAAAGAAAAAAAACGGAAAGACCCCAAAAGAGCAAAGAAGGGTCCAAAAAAGAAAAAGCCAAATAGCAGTTTAGCAAAGTGTTGTGTCTCATTTTTCAATTCTTGTAATGTTCGTAATCGTATTGTAATCTTCTATTTTTTGTCTTTTGTTTTTGAGTTTCATCTGTTCTAGACCACCCTCGTCCTGCCATTCAGGAAGTGGTGAATAGCTTAACACTTTGCTTGAGAGACGGGTAGAATAGGGGAGTGTTATCTTTTATAGGGAACCCTCCTTCGTTTGATGAGAGCCAGCACTGGTTCGACCTCTTTGAGGAAAAGTCTTAACATGGTGAACATCAGTAAGTCCTCAGTTTCATAGGCACGGGGCAACCATTCGTATCTTAGCATGCTTCATTACGTCGTCACTGACTAGGTCCAGGTAGAGAATGTTACTAGAGACTATCTTGTCTTGACATAAGTGCTTATGTGGATGTGTATGAGTCAATCGAGGTATTCTTCAACCTATATTCATGTTTTGATTTGTATGGTTTTTGTTCATATTTTGATAGATTCAGTAGATTAGTTCATTTTATTTGGCATGAGACTCCATTTTATGTGTTGCATTGTTTTTTGCATTAGAGTCTAGCGTAGTTGCTTGAGGACAAGCAAAGGTTCGGTTTGGGGAGTTTGATGAATGTGTATTTTACACTTTCATTTGAGTCTTTTTCACCCTATTTTAGCTATCCTCTATGTTAATTTAGCTATATTTTAGTGCATTTTATTAGAATAGTGTCACGTTTCCCTTTAGTTTTTATTTTACAGGTTTTGGTTGAAAAACGAGGATTTCAGGGCAATTATATTGAAGTTGACAAGGAACTGGTGTTCCAGAAGCCTAATTGCAGTACCTGAAGGTTTCCGGATAGGATTTGAAGTCTAGGGGTCGAATCTGGAGGTTAGAAGGCCACTAGAAGTCAGAAACCGAGTCCGAAAAGGAGAAGAAATCCAAAAACGCGTCGAAAACGCGCAAAATCCCGGAATTTACTCCCGGGCGAATCGCCCGGGACGTGGGGCGAATCGCCCACACCAGGTGACTCGCCCGGTGTGTGGGGCCCTTCGCCCCACACTAATTCGAACACTATATATAGTTGCTCAGTTTTTCTCCATTTTTCATACTTTTCCAGACCTTCTCTCTCACCTTTCTCTGTTGTTTTAGGTAGGAACTTCCCAGAGCCTGTTCTGGGGGTTCATAGCTTAAGAGATACTTTTTCATAGCAGTTTGGAGCTTGTAAGATCGCGATTCTTCCGAGACTGACAACCTTCGGTAACATTGTATCTTACAGTTTTCTACTTATTTTTATATATCTTTCAACATGTTTTCTTCTATGATTTCTGTTGATTGCATGACAACTATGAGTAGCTAAACTTCTCGTTTGTGGTAGTATGTGAATTCTTAGCGAAGGGTTGATAATTATGCTAATGGCTATATCGCGCATTATACTCCGTGTTATTGCTTTATTTCTTTGATCTTTCGGAATCTCTATCTTCGTATTGTTGATTAGTTATTGCACACAATTGGACAATAGTCTTTCACCTATCAGAATCTATATCTTCGTAGTGTTGAATAATTACGGAACACAATTGGACAATAGTGTTTGACTTATCAGAATCTATATCTTCGTAGTGTTTAATAATTACAACATGACAATTTATTGATCAAAGATCTCCATGCAAAACCGAGGAATTTACGCATGATTATTAACCCGTTATGCTTTGAAGGACCATACTATCACCAATCTCCATTATCTGTTAGAAAAACCTTTGCTATATCGTCTGCTGTTCTTATATTCTTGAGTTAAATTAGATAAAGCTAGTTATAGTCTTTAGAGAACGACACTCGAGGTCATTCTACTACTACACTATGGTTTTCGTTGTAGTTGTGAATTGCGTTTGGCTAAATAACAAATTTATTTGACTGATCCGGACCCGACAAATCCGCGTTCGTCAGTCCATCATTAATGACAGTGACCATCTCATCAATAATGGCCTCAAGATGTAGCATCATGTTGTTTTGCCATTTTTCGTAGTTTTCCAGCTTCAGCAAGGGAGCGTCTCCTAAAGACATCCTGTCAGCAAAGCACTACCAAACTGATCAAGTGAGAGTGATTTACGGAAAGCACCTAAGGGGATCTAGGTTCAGTGCTGAAGGTTAAAGAATGTTGGTCCCTTTAAACAACAAGAAAAGACTAGAGGGGGGGGGGTGAATAGTCTTTTCAAACTTTCGTCGTTTAAAACTTTCTCAGCAAGTGCTTATTACTTTTCAGTAATGAGTTTGCTGATACTTAACTTTCTCAGCAAGCGAAAGTTACTTTTCAGTAACTAGGTTTACTGATACTTAAAATCAGAGAGCGGAAGTCTTTGATACAATAAGTGCTCTTTTAGTAAATGAAGGTTTCAGCAAGTGATGTGGGTGACTGTGTACAAACAGATATGATTTGCTGAAAACTAAGTACAGTAAGTAAATCACACAAACACTTTTATAGTGGTATCTGAGTGTGGCGTAATCTCTCAACTAATCCACTTTGTCCTTTCTAGGACTGAATCCACTAAGATATGATTGAGGTTCCTTACAACTCCTATCTAGAGTGATTCAAACAGAAACAAAAGCACACTTGCTTCGTCTCCAACCTAATCTAGAGAATGCAACCTTGTTCTCCACCAAACTTGGTACTTTTAATCAGCAACACTATGCTGGATTAAGTTCCCCCTGAATATCACGCCTGAAAGGGTGTATTGAGATAACTTAATTATAACTTATTCAGTTACAACAAGTAATCTAAGAAACAAAACTTTGAATACTTTGCAGTAAACAAGTTTGATTGTTTCTGGTGTCAAGACTTGTTCTTGTTGAAAAGAAAGAAACAACACTTAACTAATTTCTTAGTCGTGTAAATCTTACTTCTTCACAAGTAGCTTTCTCAATCTTTAAGTCTTGGAACGGATCAATGGCAGTATAGAGAGTTTGAAGGTATGTGAGTTTAAACACAAGTGAGAGTTTGATCACGTTGTTGACACACTTCAACTCTTTGCCGGATGACCTCCATTTATAGTGAAAATAAGGAGTCGTTTGAATTTTAAATTTCAAGGCTTTTGATCCTTAAGATGTCACAATTTTGCTTTTGTACTTTCAGCATCGTCCTTGTTTGTCTTCTAGTCTTCATGTCCTTCGCGTGCAAGCTTTGCATTTAATGCTTATTTGAATAGAATTCAAACAGTAACAGTGGAGCGCAAATGTAAGTACTTTCAGCAAGAGGTCACATATGTTCCATCAGCAAGTGGTCAGTCTCAGTTTCAGAATGCACAACCTACTCTGTTTTTCAAATTTTCACTTATGCAATGCTGTTGCTGAAGTTTCCACTTTCTGAGCAACATGTGCCTTTGTAGATACCAGTCTTTAGAAATCTTCTAGTCTTCAGATCTTCGAATTCTTCATGTCTTCAGATCTTCAATATTCTTCAAGATTCTGAGCGGTTTCTAAATGCTTCAATAGTTTGTTTGTAAAAACAAAGTACATCGTCAGCAAATACTTCAATAGGTTATTTTCTTTTCAGAAAACAAGATACATCATAAGCTGTAAAAACCAACCTATCTAGCACCTAATCCAAGTCTTCAGCAAACGTTCCTCTTTTACAATGTCCTTAAAATTCTAAATTCCTATGGACCTTAAGAGTACTAGTTACTGGACTTTCCTTAATTTAGCATGGTTAATTGCTCATCAACATTACAAGTTTCCTAACAAATTTCCCCCTTTTTGATGTTAGCAATCCATGGCTAAATTAATTGTTACCCTTTTAGAGGTTTCTGATGTTGAATAAATCAGTTGATTAATGCAAGCATACTTGAATAATTAAACAGTAAGTATAAGTAAATTGCATAATCAAAAACGAATAAGAGTCAAAAGCTTCATTGCTGATAGTTATCTTTCAGAAGTTTACAAGAAGTAGCAGAGATAACTTTAAACAAAATCAGGAAACAAAGACTTTAACAAAAACTATTATAGAGAGTTAAGCTCTGTCGGAAGATTATCTCAAAATCTCTCTCACACTCTTCTCAGCAAGTGCAGTAAATTCAACACAGTCCTTTTCGTAGTTTTCCAGAAGCCTACGGACTTGTAGTTGAAGAATTCTTGCATTTTTGCAGGCAGTATGATGATGCTTTTCAGCATTCATTTCCATGTAGTTAGTCACCCACAAATGCATGCCCCAATTGCTGGCATGGAGAAGCTGTGTATCTGAAATGCTTTTAGGATGAATCTTTCTTAGCCAGAGAAGATCTTCTTCTTGATCCTTAGCAGTGAGATAGAAGTACTCATAAGGAATCAATCCAAGTGTCTTCTTTGTTTTCTTTGTTACTGGGTTAGAGTAGTAAGCAATGCCAGGTGGTTTGATCAGATTTGGTTCTTGTCTATAAGTCTTACCAATGGCAATTCTTCTTACTGAGACCTCGAGATTCAACCATCTCCCAGCAATATTTCTTGGGAGGGATTCTTCCCTTTGATTTCTTTGTATCTTGAGTTCAATCCATGTGAACATTTGGTTCAATATGGTTGTAGGAAAGAACTCATTCACCAACAAATCTTCCAGCTTTAAGATCCAGCAACCATGAATGTTTCTGATTACATTCTGAGTGGTTTCTTCATTGTTGGTCTTTGTGTATTCGATGTCGGAGCCAATAGCTCTACTGGCCAGCCTCTTTTGTTCCTGTCTTTGCCTTCTTCTTCTTGATTTAGCATCGTCTTGATCTCTTGCTGAAGAGTCAGACGAGAAATGCTTTGAGTGGCCAGTCGGAGTCAAGGCTGTTAAGGGTCTAGCTCTTATGGATTGAGCTATTGTCTGATTGTCATCATCTTCATTCAGATTTTGATGACTTTCAGTATGGCAAAAATCTTGAGTTTCAGCAGAGGTTTTTCTCTTTTTGGTACTTGCTGAATTCAACTCAGATTCTGCTTGCCTTTTAGAACTTTGCTCATTTTCAGCAAGCGGTTCTATGGGCAGTGGCTCATCAACAGCAGGAGGGGTTTGGTTTCTTTTTCTGGTACTTTTCTTTTCCCCCTTAGATATGGATTGCAACATCGGAGTGATGTGCAGAGAATAGAACTCATTGCAATTTTCAGCAAGAGTGCTTAAACTATTATACTTCATGATGATTTGTTGCTGATCAGAAGTCATTTTTGATAACTCTTTTTGAATGCTCATCATGTTCTCTTCATGTCTTTTCTCTGTTGCGGCCTTCTCATCCATGAAAGTCTGAGCCTTCACGAGAGCGGTCTTTGCTAGCTTGAGGGCTTGACTTACATCTTCTTCATAGCTCTTATGATAAAGACTGATGTCTTTCTGAGCTATTGCCAAAGTTGTAGTGCGTCTCAGCACTGTAGTCAATATTTTTCCAAAGTCAAGTGGGCTCTCAACAAGCAATGCCTCATCTTCTGCTTTGCAGGCATCATGGACTTTATTTAGTGCCAAAATTCTAGGAGTAAACTCCTCAACTCTTGGAAACGGCACTAGATGTGGTGTCAAGGAATGAACTTTTAGTTCAGAAGCAAACTAATCATCCCTTATCAGCAAGTCTCCTCTTAGACGATCGTCTAAATCATTTATGTAATCAGGAGGAGGGATTTGAACAACTTTTGGGTCTCCTTTGGATTGTTCATCCTCATTTTCTGATAAGTAGTCGTCATCCTCAGATTCATCAAGTTCAGCAACCTTGGAACCTAAGTCAGCAGCTTCGCTTCCTTTTTGTTGAATGGTTGCTGATGGCAACGCTTCAGACTCAACAACTGGAGTTTCACCAGTAGTTAGTTTTAATTGAGTAGTTGCTGAAGGCAACGTTTGAGACTCAATGACTGGAGTTTCGCCAGTAGTTAGTTTTAATTGAGTTTGAGACTCAATTACTGGAGTTTCGCCAGTAGTAAATGGAAGGGAGGGGACTTCCTTTGATCTTACTCCTGAAGATTGACCAATTTCTAGATCCTGCGTATGCCTTGCATGGATCAAGAGACTGTTTTGTAGAGCACGTTGGTAATCTTCATCCTGTTCATCATCATCATCAAGGTTTTCTTCAGTAACCTTGGCATCAGAAACTGACTTTTGCCATTTTTCAAGGCAGCCCTTTTTCTGGCATATTCCTCTTCAGTATCAGCACCTTGCACAGGTGCTTGATTTTCAGCAGCAGCAGCAGGAGGTTGAGATTCTTGCTGAGGTTGTTGTTGTTCAGCTTGCTGATTTTCTTGTGGAGTATTTTCAGCAACTGTTAATTTCAAACCTCCAGCATCAGGACTTGGACATTGATTGTCATCATCATCGTCTTTCTTGTCCTTGGAATCTTTCCCTTCATCATCACTTGGATCAGTGGGAATGTTCTCGTCTTCTTCCTCTTCATCATCATCGGTCAGAATTTCTAGCTCAAGGTGCTTGTATAAAGCAACACTTGTCACTTCCTCTTCCTCATTGATTTTGTGGGGATCAGCCACCACTGGTACAAATGAACCTTTGAGCATCACAGCTTGTTCAGTTGGAGAGGCACTCTTGAATTTTGCCTTCATATTCTCTCTGATTTGAGCAATCAGATTCGAGCTCATTTGCTGAGAATATGTCATTTCTTCAGGGAGGATGGAGTGAACAAATGTTTCGAGCTTTAGCAGAGAAGATCTCTTTTCTCGTTTGAAAGATGAAAATGGAGATCAGAGAAGTCCATTCGCCTATATCTTTGCCAGTTGCTGACGGACTTAGCAACTTGTGACAAAGTGGTTCTTTTGAAGTTTAAAGTACAGTTCCTCAGAACTTACTTGATGATCTTCAGTGATGATTACCACTTCAGTGGTCTCCTTTTGAGCCTGAAAAAGAACATTATTTAGATCAGGATTGGTTTGAAAAATTTTTTTAGAGTTCAAAGCTGAAACATGAATTAGCAAGCTCATGTTGTACAATTTCCATTCCTTGAGGAGCTTGAATAGCATCCTACATTTGTTCATCCTGAAATAAATTTGAGTTAGATACAAGTACTAAGCTGTCAAACTTAGTTTTATTACCAAAAACATTAACTACCTGCTGAGCAGGGAGTGTTGGTTCTGGTGCAGAGGCTTCAGCAACGATCTGACTTGCATCTTGAGAAGTCTGTAGAGATAACATAATATTAGCAAAAGAATAAGTTTCAGAATTTGAAGTTTTACTGATGGTTGAATTAACTACCTGCTGAAGAAGGACAGGTTGTGGCTCAGTCCTTTCAGCATTAACAGTTTCTTCAGCTTCTTGGACTTCAGCAGACTTCTTATCTTGCTCTATTTGAGAAAGCTGTGCGGTTTCAGCAATCTCCCTTGTCTCTGAAATGACAAGTTGAGCAGAAGCATCTTGACCCTTGAGCTCACTGCTTGTCATGAAGACATCAATGGATTTGTTGGATGATTCTTCAATCTCCAACTCCATTTGTTGGCTTATAGCTTCCAGTACAAGTTGGACTTTGTCGATTGATGTCTTGGGTGAACTTGGGCCAGTATTCTCAGCATCACGAGATGCTGATAGTGTATATGTCATAGAGACAGTCCTTACTAAGGGCATGGTGCCCTTATAGAGGGCATATATGTACTATTACATAGGTCAACGTAATATAATATATGTTTGTTGCATTTTACTATTGAGTATCGCTTTCATATTTATATTACACCAGGCTACAACATGTCATATCTTTATTACTGTCTGTATTGATATTAAACATGTCCCCTCGGATAGATGACCGATCACATAGAGAGTGGGAGCTATGTGAGTTATCATCTATCCCAAACTCTCCCTAGTCGAGGTTCATCTCGGATGTGGGGGTCTGAATGAACCAGACAAGACTAGTATGCGTGGAGGTTATACTTGTTGGAGCAAGTGTGAGCCGATCCCACGGCCACGGAACGGATTGTTGGACAATCGAGAAACGTTCCCATAACTGCGCATAGTTGTTCGAAGAAGCTTTATCGAACAATGGAAGTACCCACCGGACACTCCCATCGATGTATACTCTACACCGAAGTGTCTATGGGAACCGGTAAGTTGTCGAAGTGATGCCATTCGTCCTTTGTACTTACAGGACTTTATCATCACATTTGTTGTCCCATGTCCTTGGTGGACCCGTCGATGTCAGCTCTGAATAAGCAGCTGACCTAAGACACGATACATGATTATGGCTAAATACAAATAGGGGTGATAAGTGATTCTGTGAAGGATTCATCTCTCAAGTGTAGCACAGGAGAGCACTGCTCATAGTCTGCATAGTTGTGTTGGTAAAGTCACTGGCCAGTGCAAATGATATATTATGATGGTCATAAGTATATCTTAACCAAGCAACTCCCTGAGACGCCCGTGGATGTATTATTGGGATAGACACTTCATCGATCCTAGATACATTCGAGCAAGTCAGATGAAGGGACGTTACTGATGACTGTCGTTTTTCACCAATTCAATTTGTTTTAAAAGCCTAAAAACACTTATCACTACACAAACTAGAGTGCAATGGCAAGTTGTCCCCGAGTGTCGTTCTCTCGGGACCTAACGTGGCTTTGTTTGAGGTTTTTGCTAGCAATTTCAGTCAACGAATTCAAATGTTGATAGAATTGGTTTCTTAAGAACAGAGCAACGAGAAATCAGATTTATGTAAATCAAGTTTGGAAAACGGTTGGTGGTAGAAATCAAATACACATGCATGGGTTACGAATATGCTCACAAGTTCAGTGCGTAAAACCTTCGATCAAGTCTGCTAAGCAACTCGTCTAGGCAACTTTAAGACACACATCATAAAAGATCACTATCAATAATTTAGAGGTGCTTGTCACCAACACCATTTATCTAGCATGCTGCAAATCTCTAACATACAATCCTATAGCTTTCATTGACCAAGAGTTTGTCACTATACTCAATTCGAATATATTTTATAGGCAACTAAGAATCATATGAAGGGATTTGCAGCAAGATTGAATCACAATCTCATGTAAGCATAAACATAACCCATAGCATGCATATTCTACATTCTACCACCAACACAAAAGATTTAGCTACTCATATTCATTAACATAGACATCAATTCATATGAATAATAATCAGAATACATCATATCAAACTACAAGACAAGAGAGTGATACAAGTTACCACCAAAGCTGTCACTAATCGGTGGAAAGCAAAGAAAACCTCTCCGTAGATGATTACAAAGGATGAATCCCAATCAAAACCTTGAATCCCAAGCTAAAATACAATGAAATCTGAGTATTCTCTGAGTTTTGGGGCTTAGGAGCTCTCCAAAACGAAGTTACAGTTCAAAAGATATTCAAAAAATGATCAAAGATCAAATCTAAGAAGGAAAATTCGAAAACGTAACCGCTGCCAAGCGGAGCGCTTGGCAAGCAAAGCGCTTCGGGCACTCCAAGCGCTTCGCTTGGTTTCTGTGCCAAAGCTCCTGGAAATTGAAGCGGAGCGCTTCACTATTCCAGGCGCTTAGCTTGGCTCCTGGGCAGATTTTTGTCTTCAAACTCAATCTTTTAGCCCTCGCATGGCCCTCGGGTGCCTTGGACTCATCCTTCTCGATGCTTATTGATGCTCAAACACTTACGAACAAGCCACGGAGATTGGGGAACTTCAACGGGGCCATCTTTTCCATCAAAAAGGCTCGTTTTTAGCTCCAAAAATGTCGTTTCGTACCTAAGTGCCTGAAAATGCAGAAAACACAAAACGTGACACTATTCTACAAAACTAACCAAAAAACAAGGCTAGAAGATAGCAAAAGAAGGTAAAAAAGACAAGATGAACGCGTCAAAAATACGTTCATCAAACTCCCCAAACCAAACCTTTGCTTGTCCTCAAGCAACAAACTATCCTAAATGCAACACAAAAGGAGTCTCAGGCCATGTAAAGTGAACTAATCTATTGAATCTACCAAATGCTTATGAACAAAACCAAATGAGCATGACATGCAAATAGGTTGAAGTATGCCTCAATTGCGAATATACACATTCTCAAGTGCACTTGGTTAAACAAAGGAGTCTCACGTAACATCTTCTACCTGGACCTGGTCAGTGACGACACAATGATGCATGTTATCATACTACAATTGCCCCGTGCCTATGAAACCGAGGACTTAATTCTGTTCACCAAGCGAGACTTTTCCTCAAGAGAGGGCGAACCAATACTGGCTCTCATCAAACGAAGGAGGGTTCCCTTAGATAGATAACACTCCCCTATTCTACCCAGACTCTCAAGAATGAGCCTCTTTCAACCACTTCTTGAATAGCAAGACGAGGGTGGTCAAGAACAGGCCTTGGACAAAGGCGACACGAAACGAAAGATAGAATTTACAACTCGACACTTCAATAACAAATATTTACATGACACTTGACACTTTACTAGACTGCTTTTGGCTTGCAACGACCCTTCTTTTGCTTTTGGGTCTTATTCTTTATTTTCTTTCTTCTTTTTTTTTTTTTATATTTTCTCTTTTTTTTTTCTTTTCTCTTTTTTTCTTCTTTTCTTTTTCTCCCTTTTTTTTCTTTTATATAGGGGCAAGCAGCAGTACTAAGTGTCAAAAACACCTCCCCAAACCTATTCGAGAGAATAGGTTTGAGCACAAAGACGAAAAAGAAAAAGGAAAGACTCTCTTACAAAGACACCTCCCCAAACCTATTCGAAAGAATAGGTTGGGACACAAAACAAAAGGAAAAAGAAAAAGGAAACTTTACAACGACTCAAAGACGAAAGACAAGATCAACGAAGCAACCCCCTCCCCAAACCTATTCGATAGAATAGGTTTAATACAAGGAATCGCACACCTCACACTACCTCCTTCCTAGGCATTTGGCAATCTCTGATCAAGGTGAAGAACTTGTCGCCTCTTACGTACATAATTACACGGGCTACAACCATAGACTCTAACATGCATCATTTCATAAGGCCATCGTGAACCGCAGTAGAAGAAACACCACTCAAGGTGATGTCAAGACTACTAAGCTTAACTAGTGCACAAGCGAATGTGACAAACCAAGCCAGACAAGCCTCAAACTACTTGCCAAGTGATGCAACATATGATCAATGGTCATAAACACTTAGTCTACTCAATAAAAAAGTTCAAAAGACTTGGCAATAAACTCCACACACAACAACGTGCAACAACTAATCTAGGGATGATATGCATGCAAAAATTTGAAAAAATACGACAAATCACATGAACTTGAGTAAAATCAGGCATGTACGAACCACACAAGCATATAGTACTGAAAATCCAATACCCCCTCCCCAAACCTAAACTTTTGCTCGTCCTCGAGCAAAGAAAAGTTGAAAGAAAAGGAAAAATTGGATTGAAAGTACACTTCCCTGAGGTAAAGGTTCGTGTCCAATCTCCTATATATGAGTAGTACCTGAAAGGACTCAAGAAACAAGTGAAAACGGGTGCGCAAAGGTGAGAAGAATGGAAAAACGAGGAAAATCTGGGTACAGGATCCAAGCGGAGCGCTTGGGAGGCTCCAGGCGGTCCGCTTCAAATTCCAGGAAGTTGCAAAACTTCCTGGAATTTGAAGCGGACCGCTTGGCCCTGTTTCCAGATTTTCGATGTTTTTTCCTATCTTAATCACCTAAGGCACCAAGACAAAAACAAGACTAAACTAATCACGACAAAAGGCACACAGGCCACAACTACAAAAGCAAATAAAGAGTACAAGAGTCATAAGTCATAATATCAGATAAGAGTATCAAAAAGGAGTACCACCACCGCAAAATCACTCGGATTCGAACCCTTGCTCTACTTCGAAGCGGTGGAGTATCAGATCGTGTGTCTCTATGCCGATTGGTTCCCTCGATGCCTCGGTGAGCCGGATGTTTGGCACATTTGCTTTCTCACACATAGCAGTGATCAGATGTGGGAAGACTAGTGGGTGGCCGGGTTCTCGTTTAATCTCGAATTGCTGGAAGATGATGTCCCCGGGAGTGATGGGCAAGTTCGCCATGAGGGAATAGACTAAGATCCCGACTTCCGGCGTTATCTCTTCGGTTATGAGTCCCGGGATCAGATTAGCTACCACGAAAGGTAGGATCATGCGGGCGTGCAAATGCAAATCTTTATACTTCAAGGTGTTATCGAGACGCGTCTTCCTTGGCTTATAGTCCTCGGTTGTCAGAACCCCGACTATCTTCCTCGGAAACTTCTCAATCGTTGGGTCATAGACATAGTGCACAAAGGGATCACTCACATAGTATGCTACCTTATTCTTGTCTTCCCGCAAGGGTTCCTCTAGTCCCATAATGAAACTAGTGATACTCAATGGCGAGAAAGGGACCATCACACCACGAATAGGTACTGCTTCGGCCTTATAGTTATAGTCCTCGAAGGCAATGTGGAACTCCTCGACAAGGTCTCTATCCCATCCGGAGAGTTCTTTCCCATAGAAGATCCATCTTCTCGCCGTTATAAGCCTGGTAAGGTGAGCATAGGGTGCATAGGGTACATCAAAGAAAAGTCCCTTGCTCTCATATTTTGTCCCCTTAAGTACGTCCAACTCCTTTGAAGTAAAGGAGATGCTACGGTCCCAAATCACTGACCGTTCTCCTCCCCTATAGAAGTTGTATCGGAACCTCCGCAATGCGTCCGATTCTTTGTATGGGTCACGGTCGCTTTCATCACGGGGAATCTCCTTGGAGGTTGAAGCTCCATCCTTCCTTGCTTTCTTCTTGGCTCTTGTGTCCATGGTACCTAGAATAACCTTATTAGATAACTTCAAGAGACAATGAGACTTAGACTCTTATACTACAACCAAACAATCTACTTCTACTCTAAGACAAGTATACGTTCTTCGTTTAAAACAAGTCATAACGCAACAAGTCGACTCTTAGACGTCAAAACTCACTCAAGTGTCCTTTTCAACGAGTTTGAAGGCTTGCTAAAATTCAAACACAGCGAATCGAGAGGCTTTTACACTTCGTTACGATTAGCTAATTCGAATCAAACCAAGCAAACAAACTCGCCATTAGAACTACCCAACCAATCCAACACATTCTCATGAAATCACAACATCACCATAATCATATCATAACTCAAATTCAAGGCTAACAATCATCAAACAATTACATAGCAAAAAATTCGAATCATAACATAACTCAAATTCAAGGCTAACAATCATCAAACAATTACATAGCAAAAATTCGAATCACTAGAGTTCATCATAAATCAAGAGGAGCAAAATTCAAATTTAGACATCACATCTAGTAAGAAACATGCTCAATAATCATTATCAAACTCTAATTCACCAATGCATAACACAATTGAAGCTAATTAGGATAAAATCCCAAATTCAAGAAAGTTAGGGTTCATGAGGGGTACCTTTGATTCCTTGTTATGGATGCTTCAACCGTGAAATTTGATCGGTTTAGATTATAGAGGGGGTGATGGGCTTTGTAAAATGCACAAGATTGCAAGAATTGGTGGAGAAATGAGAGAGATTGAGATTTTTGGGGTGCAAAATCGGCTATGGAGGAAGAAAAACGAAGTGGGAGGCTTTGAATCTCAAGTGCCCCGCTTAGCTTCCTTAAGGAAAGCCAAGCGAAGCGCTTGGGCGTCCCAAGCGAAGCGCTTGGCAAGCGGTCCGCTTGGGAACTCCCAAGCGCTCCGCTTGGATTTCTAGTAGGAATTTTCATTCCTACTGGAAATTCAAGCGGACCGCTTGGCCGCGCCAAGCGCTTCGCTTGGATTTCCAGTAAGAATGGGATTCTTACTGGAAATCCAAGCGGACCGCTTGAGCTTTCCAAGCGGTTCTCTTGGGACCTGAAGCTCCCAAATCCATTTGTTTTCGACTTTTGCTAAATTTTCACCCCAAAAACCTTGTCTAAACAACGAAACAAAATTTAAACATGCTTTTAATCTACATGCAATTACCTACAACCTCGGGTTGCCTCCCGAGAAGCGCCTTCGTTTAAAAGTCGTTGGCTCGACTCATCATAACTCATGCGGGATCAATTTTGCATCGGGTACTAGACTTCCCTGTCCAAGTGCTCTTCAAAGCACTAAGTCCCTGCACATCTTGACGAACATAAAGAGGACCAAAGAATCCTACAAGTTCGTTAGTATCAACATAAACACATGAATTAACTATGGCTCGCAACGTATGTTGCTTGCCATTTACTTCGAAGCTACATGTACGACGGTACATGTCTATCACCATATGTACTTTGTTGATGAAGGCTCTACCCAAAAGAACCACATCCTTGAGCTTTGCGGAGGATGTAGGCATGACGATGAAGTTCGTCTTGACCTCTACACCGGCGACTCTTACCACTAGCTAGATTCTCTATCACACCCAATGGCTTCTTCATAGACCCATCCGCCAATTGCACCATGCACTTCATTGGTCTTAAGCCAGACAAACCCGACTCTTCGTACACGTTCAAAGGTATGACATTCACACCCGCTCCCGTGTCTAGAGTTGCCACTATTCCATCCTTCTTACCCAAGCCGATTTCCACATCAAAGCTCTCTTGGATAGGCACTTCCACCATATCCACCAACTCATCCTCAAACGATGAGTTTTCATTCACTTCCTCAACTATCGCATCAGATTGTGCGACCACTTTCTCTTCCACAACTACCTTAGGAGTCTCAAGCTCCTCACTCACTTTGCAAGTATCCGTTATCTTGCAACTTGGCACCTCAATTAGTGCATTGTCTCTCACAACCGTGATCTCCACGGGCAAATCAGTCACCACGGTTATGGCCATAGTCTTCTCCGTGTTTCCGGGAAACTTCCCTTGCTCTCTACTCGCCCCTCGGTCTATAAGCTCTTCTAGCTTCTTATGGAGGTTGCTACTACTAGCCTCAAGCTTCTCAAAGCGTTGATTGTTAGTAGCCTCATTACGATAGTAATGCTCCATGAATTTGTTCGTTTTCAACACAAGATCATCGAGAGAAGAGACAAGAGGTGAAGGAAGCACCCCTCCACCTTGTGGTCCCGAACTAGCAACCTGAGGTGGAGGTGTAGGATTAGAAGGCGGTGCTCCTTCATGCCAATTGTTCCCATAGCTAAGACGACTTCTATCTTGATTAGGCCCATAGGCATTTTGATCCGAGTTATGAAAATAACCACGGTTGCCTTGATTCTGGTACCCTCCTCGGGGTCTACGGTTTTGTGGCCTCACATTGCCATAACCTTGCCCGTAGTTCACATCTCCAACTACTTGCTCTCCCTCAGCAGCATATACTTCTTGACGGACATCGTTCGTGATATATTGCTCTCTAGCAAATTCAGAACGACATAAGTAGGCCGGGTGCCCATAGTTCTTGCACACACCACAAACTTCCGTAGAAGGAGAAGGAACGCTTTGCCTCAAAGCTTGCTTCACTTCATGGGCGAACCCATCGAACACATTTTGATCCACTACTACCTTGGCCTCACCTCTTTGCTCCTTTTGGAGCACACGAGCCCTCACATTCCGGTTTTGGGAATTCCGGTACATCATGTCCAGCTTCACTTGGGCTTGAGAAGGAAGCAACTCCCCCATACTACCTCCACAAATACTATCCACTTGAGATTGAATCTCAGGATGTAGACCATTGTAAAAGAATTGGAGAAGCTGACCTTTGTCATACCCGTTATGTGGGCATCGATGATGCAACCCCATGAAACGATCATAGGCCTCGTGGAAAGGCTCATCGTACCTCTGCTCGAAGGAGCTAATTTGGCTCTTCATAGCCATTGTCTTGGAAGCGGGGTAGTAACGTTCCATGAACTTATCGAAACATAGATCCCATGTCGTCAAAGACCCGGCCTCCAAAGTATTGAGCCAAGCCTTTGCACGATCCCCTAGCCCCATAGAAAAGACCTTCATGCGGAGATCATCATGTGTAACACCAGCTCCTGGTCGCCCAAGATGGAGAACAAAGTTCTCGAGCTCATTCAAGTACCCTATCACGTCGTCATTAGCCATCCCATAGAATTTGGGAAGTTGTTGGAACATGTGATTCTTGATCTCCAAGTTCCTGGGGGCATCATTGAGGACAATTGCTGGTCCTCTAGCCCCAACCGTAGGCTTAGTAAGTGTACGTATAGGTCTCTCCGCCATTTCACCTTCCAAGTAAACGGATTCAAGAATCGGCTCCAACAGATAAGAAGAAGACTCTTCCCGAGCTCTAGATGCTTGATGAATGTGTATTTTACACTTTCATTCGAGTCTTTTTCACCTATTTTAGCTATCCTCTATGATTATTTAGCTATATTTTAGTACATTTTATTAGAATAGTGTCACGTTTCCCTTTAGATTTTATTTTTACAGGTTTTGGTTGAAATTCGGAGATTTTCGGGCAATTATATTGAAGTCTACAAGGAATTGGTGTTCCAGAAGCCTATTTGGAGTATCTGAAGGTTTCCGGATAGGATTTGGAGTCTAGGGGTCGAATCTGGAGGTTAGAAGGCCACTAGAAGTCAGAAACCGAGTCCGAAAAGGTGAAGAAATCCAAAACCGCGTCGAAAACGCGGAAATTCCGTGAAAAATCTCTGGGGCGAACCGCCGCACTGTTGGGCGAACCACCGCGGAATAATTCGGGACCTATATATAGTGCTCAGTTTTCTCTCCGAAAATCATATCTTTCCAAGCCTACTTTCTCACCTCTCTATATAGTTTTAGGTAGGGACTTCCCGGGGCCTGTCCTGGGAGTTCCGTAGCTTAGGGGATACTTTTTCATAGCATATTGGAGCGCGTAGGACCACAATCATCCGGAGATTGACAACCTTCGGTAACTTTGTATCTTACAGTTTTTATCTAGTTATTTTATCTTCTTTCAATATGTTTTCTTCTATGATTTCTATTGATTCATGCCTATTATGAGTAGCTAAATTTATCATTGGTGGTAGTATGTGAATTCTTAGCGAGGGAAGATAATCATGCTAATGGCTATATCGCGCATTATACTCCGTGTCATTGCTTTATTTCGTTGATCAGTTGTAACCAAAATTCTCGTATGTTGTATTGATCATTATGCACAATTGGACACTAGTCGACCATCAGACCAATTATCTTCGTAGTGTTGAATAATTACGGAACACATTAGGACAATCGTGATTGACTAGTCAGACCATATTATCTTCGTAGTGCTTAATACTTGCAACAGGACACTAGATTAATTCAAAGATCTCTATGCAAGACCGAGGAATTTATGCATGATTATCGACCTATTATGTTAAGAAGGACCATACTATCACCAATCTCCATTATTTGCTAGAAACCCCCTATTGCTATCTATCTGCTGTTTTATATTTTCTTGTTAAATAGATAAAGCTAGTTATAGTCCGGAGAGAACGACACTCGAGTCATTCTACTGCTACACTACGGTTTTCGTTGTAGTTGTGGATTGCCTTTGGCTAAATAACAAATATTATTTGCTGAATCGAGATCCGACAAATCTCCGTTCATCAAATTGGCGCCGTTGTCGGGGACTATACTCCTTTTTTCTGTTTAATTTGTTTTTATTTACAATTTTAGATTCCTAATTCTATTAGTTTTAGTTTTCCTTTTTAGTCTCTCTCTGATACTGCTTTCCTAGTTTGTTTCTAATCACCTTTCCTAGTCTGTCACAGATAGTGTATGCCGCATACACGTTCTGCAGGAACACCGCTTGCTAATTCAATTGCTGAGATCGATAGAGTCTACCACCAAAGAAAGCGACTACTTGAAAGGCGCGCACTAGAGGAAATAGAGGAAACCGATTTCTCTGAATCTCTAATTAGTCTATTTAAGGAAATCGACGGAATGGCAGAAGCTAGACCACTGAAGGCATGGGTATAACCCACCAAGGATCGTATGAGGGGGCCAGCGATTGTTCTTTCGTCTGCAACCCGAGATCTGGAGATCAAGAACCACGCATGCCAACAACTTCCGAGGTTCTATGGCTTATCAAGGGAAGATGTGATGGGGTACTTGCACGATATCGATGATTTCGTCAACCAACTCCCACGACCCGGAGCTGACATAACAACGGATGAGTTGAGGATGAAGGTTTTTGCAATGGGACTTGGCGACAGAGCCAAGTCATGGCTGAGCTCTCTTCCGGCAGGCTCGCTGGATACTTGGGAAAAGGCTTTTTCAGCTTTCATGGAGAAATACTTCCCACACACTCTGACTACCGCGCTTAAGGCGCAGATCACTGGATTCAAGCAAGACTATGATGAGACCATCTACACCGCGTTTGAGAGGTTCCAAGATCTCACGAACAAGTGCCCTCACCATGGTTTTGAACTTTCCGACCTAGTCCAACGCTTCTACAATGGACTAACCTTCGAGAACCAACAAGTGGTGGATTTCCAATGCCGAGGCAATATTTGGGAGGAAACCGCAGAAGCCGTCTGGGCAGTTTTCGAAAGGCTTGCTAAGGGTTCGCAGTTCAAGGACCCAAGAGCAATGGTTAGGAGACGTGGACCTGAAGCTCCACCGACTCAAGAAGCCCCTATGCACAGGGGGAATGGGGATCAATTCGAGTGCTTTACCAACGAATTGAAGCAAGTCCTCAAGAGCGCCACCGGAACAACTGTTTCGAACGAAGTATGCCGAATATGCAAGAACTATGGGCATGGAGCTCATATGTGTAGATCGGAGCTGGCATACGATGATGGCAACTGGGCTCGAGGAGGCGAAGAATAAGGCTTTGCTACGGAGTTTGGCACTCAAGAAGTTAGCTACGGACAAGACGGTAGGAATCCTCGAGGTGGATTTTGGAGAAGAGGATACCGTAACAATCAAGGATATGCACCGGCTAACCAAACTTATGGACCTAACCAAGACCGTAGTAGGCTGAACTATGGTAATGATCACTGCGAAAACCCCGCTCCTAAAGAGCCACCGAAGTCGAAGACGGCTCAACTGATGGAGAACTTGCAAAAGATGGTCGATCACACACAAAGTTTTCTCAAGCGTTATGAAGAAGATTCCGAGAAGACTAGGGCAAGGATCGATAGGTTGGAAGAGAGCACTAGGCTTGCTCATCAAAAGATGCAAGAGTTGATCGACCGAGGAGCAAGTAGGGAACAAGGCAAACTGCCCAGCAACACTGAGAAGTCATTGTCCATGAACTTAGTGGGTGATCTACCTGTTGAAATCACCATCAAGAAGGTCGCTAAGTGCGAGAGTTGCAAGAGGGACCTACCTTCACAAGCCGAAGAAGAAGAAAAGGACCTTGGTACTAACAAGAGTGAAGAGGAGCAAGAGGATCCCGAGCCACTCCCTCAAAGTTTCGATATTAAGGTCGGGATTGGGGAGCTTGAAGATGTCCGAGCCACACTAGACACAGGATCCTACTCTAATGTGCTCCCTTTGAATGTTTTCGAGAAGAGTAACCTAGGAGAACTAACTGTGCATAAGGCTATTGTGCAACTGGCAGATGGATCCCTTGTGAAACCCGAAGGCGTTGTGAAGAATGTATTAGTCAAAATTGGTGAAGCCTCTGTTCACACCGATTTTGTAATTATGCCAGCATCAGCACCAGGAACGGGGGATGTCATACTTTTAGGACGAACATTCTTGACTAAAATACGCTCCGTGATGGACATCTACCAAAAGACTTGCACTATCGAAGTGGATGGCAAGCAACATGTGTTGCAAGCCATATCCGATCCACCTGATCCACCCGATACTTCTCACACTATTGATTACAGTGGTATTAACGTCTATGTTCACTCTTATTCACAGGATCAAAGCACGGGAAGGAGGCTCATGAAGGGGAAGTCTAGTACCCTCAGAAGGAAAAGATAGGCAAAGACGGGAGTCGAGTCAGAGACTTTAAACAATGGCGCTATCCGGGAGGCAACCCGGGGTTTTTATCGCTTTCTTTACTGCTTTATTGCATGCATTCATACTTGAACAAATTGCTTTTCATATGTGAATTTGTTCAGTTCTGTGTCGTATGTGCTTATGTTTGTTCGAGTGCGATTTTTCGAGTGATTTTTGAGGAAAATGATTTTTCGGGGACTAAAAACGGAATTTTTATTTCAAAAAACGTTCGTCTCCCACCTAAAAGTGGGGGGCGAATCGCCCCACGACCAGAGCGCGCGCGCGCGCTCTTGGCGTGCGGGGCAGTTCGCCCCGCACGGGGCGGTCCGCCCCAGGTGTGGGGCGAACCGTCCCACACCACCAGATTTCTAAAAACGGGGGTTTCTTCCCCAAACCCCCATTTTCCTCCATTTTCATCTTCCAAACTCCAAAATTTCCTCCATATTTAAAATAACTTCAAATCTTCATAACTTCTTCATCTCTCCATCATTTTGTGTGTTCTTTAGCTTCATTCGAAGCCCGTTGCGTGCTCTTTCATTCTATCCGAACAAATTTCTTCCTAGCTCATTCAATTTACGGATTTGAGGTATTATCACATGAACCCTAATTTTTACAATTTGGGGATTTTTTGATATATGCTTCAATTAGGCTTGTATGATGTATGGGTTGATGATTTATGTGATTCGATTCGTTATTCATTGTCAATTACATGTTCAATTAGGCTTGGTTTGATGATTTGAGATTTTTGCTAATTGGATGATATGTGTCTTGTTAGGAAATTGTCTCTCTTACTTTCATTCCATGTTTAAACATGTGTTTATTGATATGAAATTGATGGATGTATTGGTAGAATGCATGATTGATGAGATTGAGGATTTATGCTAGAAATTGATTTTTATGATATGGATTGAACCTTGTGATTCAAGGCATTTGTTGTTAGCAAGAGCATAGTGTGATATGTTATTGTAGTAGGTACATTGATATGTTACGTAATGAATTAGCTAGACTAGGCTTTGGGATTTTGAGGAGTTGGATTTTTGAGAATTTTACTCGTTTGTTCACTCGTTTATTTACATATGCATAGGTCTGTTTTGCATCGTACAAGATACTAATTGTTGTTTGTAGGAATCATGGCACCGAGGACAAGGAGAGCCGGCTCTAGCAAAAAGGGGAAGGGAGTGGCATCAAGCTCCCAACCATCCCACGATTTGTACGAGTTGTCTGCCGCTGCGATAGAGGTGCGACAACGGCTAGAGTTGGAGATGGCCGACGGAGGAAGGTCGATCATCCCCGTTAGGAGGATTGACATTCCTGAGTCCGCAGCGAATAGAGCGGGATATATGACGCTGTCAAGTTTGGGGTCACAAAGGAATTGGGCATGGTACAGTTCCGACAGGTTCAAAGGCTACGACGAGAGCCTCCTTCAAGATTTCTACACTAGGTACACGGATCTCGACGAGAAGAATGGGGTGTTAGTCCGAGGCCTGATTATACCATGGAACCCAGAGTACATTTCTTCCTTCATCCATTTCGGGAACTTGGAATTCACAGAGAGCGACCACGCCTACTTGTATTCGAGGACCGCTAGGGGGATAGGGAGACACATCACTGACGTGATCTGCAACAGGGAGTACAGATATCCGGAAGTTGGGGCAGCACCTGGACGGATCAGTTATAGCGACCTTAGCATCGAAGCTAAGGTGATGATGAAATTTTGCATCTCCGACTTGATCCCAAGGAAGAATGACACATGGATTCAGCCCTACAACGCCGAGATCCTCTACTGCCTCATAGACGGACATCAGATCGACATAGGACACATTATGTATGAGGAGTACGAGCGCCACTAGGAAAAGAAGAGGAAGCCTTTCATCTTCCCGAGCTTCATCACAGCCTACTGCAAATATCATGGGGTCGATGATATTGAGGAGGGAGATTGCGAGGTGGCAGCCCTTTCACCCTCGACCATTGAGGTACAACTCAACAGGTATCAGTTGAGGAACCCCACAACAGCCGCTGCTGATGTAGGAGCACCATTCCAGCCAAATGATTCCGATCATGAGGATGCTATGGAGGCCGATGTTGGCGAAGCCCCTATTCCAGATATTCCGTTTGTCCATCATGCACCGCATGCACCAGTTGGAGCACCACAGGGGTCTGGAGGATTTGACTTCTCCGAATTCCGTACCTACCTCGACAGCCGTTTCGACAGAATTGATGCCAACAACGCGGCCATGCGACAGGACATCGACAGGCACATTGTCCAGCACAACCGCGATTGGGAGATATTTGAGGAGCATCGCCGAGAGGATAGGCAGCACATGTGGGAGCAACAACAGCTCATCCAGCAACAGCAAGAAGCTCTACGACAGTCCAATGAACTCATGAATGACATGTGGAGTGACTTTTATGGGGACTACCATCCCGATGATTAGTCCTTCCACTTGTCCACTCTCAGCCGACCGAGGCCAAACCCTTCGGTAACATCTAGTATCACTTCTTATTACTCATTCTCTTTTGCTAGGGGGATAGCTTAAGAATCGTAAGGGGGATGGGATGTGAACCATGATGTTAAGTATTGTTTGGCTTTGTGTCGATTAGTATCTCGTCCTTTGTTTGCATTTGCATCTGCACGTTTACCGCTTTATTAGATTTTTTAGGTTGCATTTCACTACATTCATCCTAGGATAGTTTTGCATGTTTTATATGGAGTTTATTTGCCGAATTTTTTGAACTTTTTTATTGGGTAGATCAACTAGCTATGCCATTAATCGTATGTTTCATCTCTATGAATTTGTTTGAGGTTTTTCTCGTTTGGCTTGTCACATTTATGTATTGCACTTAGTTAAGAATGGTAGTCTCGACATCACTCAGTGGTGTTTTCTCTACTGCGGTTCACGAAGGCCTTTATAATAGGATGATGCATGTTAGGGTGTTATGGTTGTTTTCCCAAGTAATTATGTATCTAAGAGGGAACAAGTCTTCACCATGCTTTGAGATTGCTAAATGCCTAGGAAGGAGGTAGTGTGAGGTTGTGTGATCCTTTGTTTATAACCTATTCTTCTGAATAGGTTTGGGGAGGGGGTTACACCATCATAGACTTGTTTCTGTTTTTCATTTTTCGTATCGTGGGTTTATTTTTCATTTTTCGTGAATTTTGTACTCCAACCTATTCTTTCGAATAGGTTTGGGGAAGTCGTGTGAGTCGTTTTGTTTCTCTCTTTGTTATGCTACTACTGTCTAAAAAAATCGAAAAAAAAAGAAGAAAAAATTCCAGAAAAAAAAAAGAGAAAAAGAAAATGAAAAAGGAATCTGGAAAAAAGAAAAGAAAAGAAGACCTTAAAAAAGCAAAGAAGGGTCCAAAAAATAAAGCCAAATAGCAGTTTAGCAAAGTTTGAGTCTTTTCCATTTTTCGTATTGTTCGTAATTGTGTTTTTTTATTTTTTATCTTTTTTGTCTTGAGTGTCATCTGTTCTAGACCACCCTCGTCCTGCCATTCAGGAAGTGGTGAATAGCTTAAGACTTTACTTGAGAGATGGGTAGAATAGGGGAGTGTTATCTTTTATAGGGAACCCTCCTTCGTTTGATGAGAGCCAGTACTGGTTCAACCTCTTTTGAGGAAAAGTCTTAACATGGTGGAACAACAGTAAGCCCTCAGTTTCATAGGCACGGGGCAACCATTCGTATCTTAGCATGCATCATTACGTCGTCACTGACTAGGTCCAGGTAGAGAATGTTACGAGAGACTATCTTGTCTTGACATAAGTGCTTATGTGGATGTGTATAAGTCAATCGAGGTATTCTTCAACCTATATTCATGCTTTGATTTATATGGTTTTTGTTCATATGTTATTTGGTAGATTCAGTAGATTAGTTCATTTTATTTGGCATGAAACTCCATTTTGAGTCTTGCATGTTTTTTGTATTAGAGTCTAGCTTAGTTGCTTGAGGACAAGCAAAGGTTCAGTTTGGGGAGTTTGATGAATGTGTATTTTACACTTTCATTCGATTCTTTTTCACCTATTTTAGCTATCCTCTATGATTATTTAGCTATATTTTAGTATATTTTATTAGAATAGTATCACGTTTCCCTTTAGATTTTATTTTACAGGTTTTGGTTGAAATTCGGAGATTTCCGGGCAATTATATTGAAGTCTACAAGGAATTGGTGTTCCAGAAGCCTATTTGGAGTATCTGAAGGTTTCCGGATAGGATTTGGAGTCTAGGGGTCGAATCTGGAGGTTAGAAGGCCACTAGAAGTCAGAAACCGAGTCCGAAAAGGTGAAGAAATCCAAAACCGCGTCGAAAACACGGAAATTCCGCGAAAAATCTCTGGGGCGAACCGCCGCACTGTGGGGCGAACCGCCGCGGAATAATTCGGGGCCTATATATAGTGCTCAGTTTTCTCTCCGAAAATCATATCTTTCCAAGCCTACTTTCTCACCTCTCTCTATAGTTTTAGGTAGGGACTTCCCGGGGCCTGTCCTGGGAGTTCCGTAGCTTAGGGGATACTTTTTCATAGCATATTGGAGCGTGTAGGACCACAATCATCCGGAGATTGACAACCTTCGGTAACTTTGTATCTTACAGTTTTTATCTACTTATTTTATCTTCTTTCGATATGTTTTCTTCTATGATTTCTATTGATTGCATGCCTATTATGAGTAGCTAAATTTATCATTGGTGGTAGTATGTGAATGCTTAGCGAGGGAAGATAATCATGCTAATGGCTATATCGCGCATTATACTCCGTGTCATTGCTTTATTTCGTTGATCAGTTGTAACAAAAATTCTCGTATGTTGTATTGATCATTATGCACAATTGGACACTAGTCGACCATCAGACCAATTATCTTCGTAGTGTTGAATAATTACGGAACACATTAGGACAATCGTGATTGACTAGTCAGACCATATTATTTTCGTAGTGCTTAATACTTGCAACGGGACACTAGATTGATTCAAAGATCTCTATGCAAGACCGAGGAATTTATGCATGATTATCGACCCATTATATTAAGAAGGACCATACTATCACCAATCTCCATTATCTGCTAGAAACCCCCTATTGCTATCTATCTGCTGTTTTATATTTTCTTGTTAAATAGATAAAGCTAGTTATAGTCCTGAGAGAACGACACTCGAGTCATTCTACTGCTACACTACGGTTTTCGTTGTAGTTGTGGATTGCCTTTGGCTAAATAACAAATATTATTTGCTGAATCGAGACCCGACAAATCTCCGTTCATCAATGCTACTCCTTCAAACTCGAGATTCAAATTCCTCCTTCTCCTTTGAAACAAACGATCAATCTCGTCTACAAAAGGTTCAATAATAGGTCCACCCGTTCGGGTTCTAGGCATGCACTCACCTGAAATACAAAATAGTGAGTATCTCAAGCAAAAAGAAACAAAAACAGAAATGAGACAAAGAAGAGATGTTGGCTGAAAAAACCAAAACAAAAACACCAACCAAAGGAGTTAAGTCCCCGGCAACGGCGCCAAATTGATGACTGTCGTTTTTCACCAATTAAATTTGTTTTAAAAGCCTAAGAACACTTATCACTACACAAACTAGAGTGCAATGGCAAGTTGTCCCCGAGTGTCGTTCTCTCGGGACCTAACGTGGCTTTGTTTGCGGTTTTTGCTAGCAATTTCAGTCAACGAATTCAAATGTTGATAGAATTGGTTTCTTAAGAACAGAGCAACGAGAAATCAGATTTATGTAAATCAAGTTTGGAAAACGGTTGGTGGTAGAAATCAAATACACATGCATGGGTTACGAATATGCTCACAAGTTCAGTGCGTAAAACCTTCGATCAAGTCTGCTAAGCAACTCGTCTAGGCAACTTTAAGACACACATCATAAAAGATCACTATCAATAATTTAGAGGTGCTTGTCACCAACACCATTTATCTAGCATTCTGCAAATCTCTAACATACAATCCTATAGCTTTCATTGACCAAGAGTTTGTCACTATACTCAATTCAAATATATTTTATAGGCAACTAAGAATCATATGAAGGGATTTGCAGCAAGATTGAATCACAATCTCATGTAAGCATAAACATAACCCATAGCATGCATATTCTACATTCTACCACCAACACAAAAGATTTAGCTACTCATATTCATCAACATAGACATCAATTCATATGAATAATAATCAGAATACATCATATCAAACTACAAGACAAGAGAGTGATACAAGTTACCACCAAAGCTGTCACTAATCGGTGGAAAGCAAAGAAAACCTCTCCGTAGATGATTACAAAGGATGAATCCCAATCAAAACCTTGAATTCCAAGCTAAAATACAATGAAATCTGAGTATTCTCTGAGTTTTGGGGCTTAGGAGCTCTCCAAAACGAAGATACAGTTCAAAAGATATTCAAAAAATGATCAAAAATCAGATCTAAGAAGGAAAATCCGAAAACGTAACCGCTGCCAAGCGGACCGCTTGGAGAAGCCAAGCGGAGCGCTTGGAAAGCGAAGCGCTTCGGGCACTCCAAGCGCTTCGCTTGGCTTCTGTGCCAAAGCTCCTGGAAATTGAAGCGGAGCGCTTCACTATTCCAGGCGCTTAGCTTGGTTCCTGGGCAGATTTTTGTCTTCAAACTCAATCTTTTAGCCCTCGCATGGCCCTCGGGTGCCTTGGACTCATCCTTCTCGATGCTTATTGATGCTCAAACACTTACGAACAAGCCACGGAGATTGGGGAACTTCAACGGGGCCATCTTTTCCATCAAAAAGGCTCGTTTTTAGCTCCAAAAACGCCGTTTCGTACCTAAGTGCCTGAAAATGCAGAAAACACAAAATGTGACACTATTCTACAAAACTAACCAAAAAACAAGGCTAGAAGATAGGAAAAGAAGGTAAAAAAGACAAGATGAACGCGTCAAAAATACGTTCATCAGTTACCATCGCCGCGTTGAGCGCAATAGGCTTCGCAACGAAAGGGTTAGCTTTGAGAAACCTCTCAAACGTACTCACGTATTAATATTGCAAATGGAACCGTCTAGGAATTCCATGTTGCCTAGTCTAGGACTTGCTTAATACGATGAGGCCCTATGGGTCACACTATGTGGTGATTCAGTCTATCAGAATATCCTTGAAGATGGAATGGCAATTAATTTGGAATTAATTGTGATTGATGGATTATAATTGATTTGGAATTAATTATAATATTAGGTGGCTCAATTAATGATTTGGAATTATTAATTGAATTGTCTAATTAATTGTATTTTATGTAAATACAATTAAAGATTATATTTTGGAAATATAATGGAGGTTTGATTTGAAAGGATATGTTAATTTAGAATTAACATATGCACTTGGGCAAAATCTATTTGGAGTTTGAATTGCCTTAGAAATATAAATGTGTCCCAAAATTGGGACCCATCTCCCGTAGGACAAGGCGCGCGCGCGCGTGGCTTGGTAAGGGGAAAGAGTTCGACTCCTTCCTCTATTAGAAGTCCAAGGGATAAGTTAGATTTTCCTGATTGAGTTTTGATTTGATTGGGAATGAATCTAGACCTGATATTGGTTTCCTTGTGCGATAAGAATTAGATTCTTATTACTTTACGAAGTCTAATTGCTTATGCTTTAGGCTTCTATAGACTACTATATATAGTAGACTATTAGAGAGCTTTTTACACACATTTTCAGACATAGACTTTCACAGTTATTCTACCCAGTTTTCTTAGAGAAAATAAAAAGCTCTCCCCTCCTCTTTAGCCACCCGCGCGCGCCATCTCTGCCGGAGGAATTGCCGCCCCGTCTTCTTGGTCACACAAAGAATATCCTAGCATTCTTCCGATAGGCTGTTCATCCGTGGATACCAAGGTTGAGGTTCTAGGAGTTGGAAACTAACTCTTATTGTCTTGCAGATATACAGAGTATTGTAGATATCTTCGACTTCGACGAAGGAGAAGATACACTGGAATATTACGAAGACTTGGAAGCTGCTTTGGAAGTAAGGTTAGTCTTCTAATTGACGTGTTTATATATATACGACATATGCATAATCAATTAACCTGTATGTTAAGAAAATTTTTGAAATTCCGCTGCGTACCCTAGGGGTAACTCTGACCATATTTTCTTACAGTGGTATCGGAGCCAGGTTAATTGATTACGTATATACGTATATATATTGTAGATATGTGGATGCAATTGATTCTATGATAAATTCGATTTTCAAAAGTTTTGTTTTTTATATAAATTTAGAATTTATATTTTTTCAAAAAAAAAAAGATTTATTAAATATATATATTTGGACAGGGCCGCCTGCGCGACGCTGGCGGCTGCCGGCCGCCTGCGCGACGCAGCCGGCGGGCGCCGCGGCCGCAGGCGCCCCCCATGCCCGCGGCACGGGCGCTAGGCGCCCGTGTGCCGCGGGCACCCGGGGCCTGGGGCGCCCGGGGCCGCGGGCACCGCAGACGGGACTAGGTCCCGTCCCACGTTTTCAAAAAAAATAAAATATATATATATATATTTTTTCGGGTTGGACCCAAAATCGAATTTTTTTGAATGTTTTGAGGATTGAACTTTTTATTTGGAATATAAATATGATTTAATTGTAATTGTTTTAAACTAAAGGGGTTAAATTTAATTAGTATAAAGTTAAAGGGCTTATTTGCAATTTATCAATTTATTATTTATTGCAAATTAGTCCTTCTACTTTTGAATTTTAGATTTAACATCTCCAAAGTTTTTAAAATTACAATTAAGTCCTTCGGGTTTTCGAAAATTGCTACTTGGTCAATAGAATTTTCGATTATTCAATCTAGTCCAAATTTTCAAATATTTCATAGAGATTATAAGTATGGGATTATAATTTTCATAATGAAATTATGAAGTCATTTGTCATCCACATAGGCTACTACTTGTTTCATATGTTCTATATGCTATTGTTTGACAATGCATGTTTAAATACCATGTATTTTTACATTCCGTTCGACCGCTATGCATGCGAGGGTAGGCGGCGCCCTCTTATATTTCGGACCGCATATTTATGTATGGGTAGGCGGCACCCATTATGTGCTTGACCGCGTTTAGAACTAGAATGGATAGGCGACATCCATTACGTGTAGACCGTTCATGCATGATGGGTAGGCGACGCCCTTATTTGTTTGTAGATGACTGATAACAACCCTCAAGCTACAAGCCCCAACCAATATAAGTACATAAATATATATATGTACGTATTTCTGAGATGCTTTCCATAGGGTGCTTTAAATCTGAACTTTCATTGCCTTTTCTTGTATTGGCGACCTCGTCTTCCAGACTCGCAGTAATCGTCAGATTAGAGTAAGCCTATGGTTATGACTTACTGCATATTGTATCTAGCGACCTCGATAGGTACAATATGTAGGGCATCGAGTTAAATTAGATTTAACAACCAAGAGTTGCGTGACGCAATTGGATAGTCTTACTAGTCCTACCGGTCATATTATGCTATGCGACCAGCCCCCGTTGGAGTATGGCATAGTATGGATTTGGATCTTGGCCACTACGGTAACTTGTTGGACATTACCCGTATGTTTGTTGTGGGGGCAAGCATATGTGAAAATAGTGGGAGCTAAACAGCTAAAGGACCTTGTTGTTTAGTTATGTTGACTGTGTATTTAGAAATAATATTTCAATAGTTGATTTATTGTTTTCGTTCTATATTATTTCTCCTTGGGATATTAGATATGGCGAGTATCTCGCTCCGTGCTGTCTTGGAGAAGCAAATTTTAACCGGACCAAACTTCCTAGATTGGATCAGGAATATACGTTTGGTGCTGAGGTACGAAAAGATTGAGTACGTCTTGGACGAGGTCATTCCCGTGTGCCCCGAAAATGAGACTGCCGATTAGGTTGCTGCTTGGAATCAAGCCAACAAGGCAAGGTCTGATAAGCATCTTGAGGATGCTAGATCCGCGCAGTATATTATGCTGGCGGCAATGAGCAATGAGCTGCAGAGGCAACATGAAAGCATGTTGCCGTATGAGATGTTAAAGCATCTTGAGTTGCTCTTTAAGACGACATCTAGAAGTGTTGAATTTGATTTGATCAAAGACATACACAGATGCAAGCTCAGTGAAGGAGGGAACATGTCTGAGCATGTTCTCAAAATGATTGGTCTCTTTGAAAAGCTTGTCGATGTTGGCGTTAAGCTAGAGAACAAGATCATGGTGATCTTTGTCCTTCAATCATTGCCGAGTTCGTATTCGCAGTTCATCATTAATTACACGATGAATGCGAAGGACGTAACACTGCCTGAACTTCATAATCTGCTGAAGACATATGGTCAAACTCTTCCTAAGAAGGAAAAGTCGATCATGCTTGTTGGGCAACCGTCTAAACCAAACCCGAGAAGCAAAGGTGCTAAGGGTAAGGGAAAGTCGGGAGCCAAGGCTAACACTTGGAGTGATAAGCCTAAGAGTCCGAACCAGAAAAGGAAGTTCAAGAGAAGCGGAATGGTACGCACAGATGAATGTCTTTTCTGTAAGAAGAAAGGACATTGAAAGAAAGATTGCCCAAAGCTTAGGGCAGATCAAGCTAAGAAGTCATCAACTTCTGGCTCAGGTTTGTTTTTTATTGAAATGAACATGACTATTTTTGACTCCAATGGTTGGCTATTAGATACAACCTGTGGCTCACACATTTGTAATAATGTGGAAGGGCTCACTGATAAGTTAGATGCTAAGGGTGTCAAAGTATATTTCATAGGCTATCCTCGTCAGACGGGAGGCTATGAATTCTATCATGCTGAAGATCACAAGGTGATCGTGTCTAGAAACGTGAAGTTTTTAGAAACTGAATACCTCGAAGAAGAGAGGTTAGATGATATGATAGAACTTGAAGAAATTCAAGACTTTGACACGCGCGAACATGACGTCTCTAAATCTTCTGATTTGGACTCAAGTTCAGTTGAAGCTTTCGAAGCAGACAAGGGTGATGATATGACACTTGCTAGGCATGTCATAGTCAGTGGGAGTCCTGTGATTAGATCAACAGTTGAAACCACACCAATAGAACCCGTTGTCAACCAACCTGTGCAACAAGTTGCACAAGAGTAGCCTCCCGCAAGGGAACAGGGTCGCGCCCAACGACCAGCTGCATCAGTACCCACTGATAATGTTCGTGTTACACGAAGCCAGAAAAGAAAAGCACCAGAACAAGTCGATCTCCGTAGGTCGAAGAGGATCCTAAGAGGACCTCAGAAGCAAAGCCTTATGATAGAAGACATCAGTGAACTTGATGTCGGTTTATCAGATCGGCAAGATCCCGAGACCTACAAAGAGGCAATAATTGATATTGACTCAGACAAATGGCAAGAGGCCATGGAATTAGAAATGGATTCAATGTACCAGAACCAAGTTTGGAACTTGGTAGAATTGCCCCAAGGGGTTAGACCAATTGGGTGCAAATGGGTCTTTAAACGAAAGACAGATGTCGATGGCAAGGTACAAACGCACAAAGCTAGGCTTGTGGCGAAAGGCTACACGCAAAGGTATGGCATCGATTACCATGAAACCTTTTCACCGGTAGCAAAATTGAAATCCATTCGAATTCTACTTGCGATAGCTGCCTACTATGATTATGAAATCTGGCAGATGGATGTAAAGACAGCCTTCCTCAATGGAAACCTTGAGGAAGAGGTCTATATGGTACAGCCGGAAGGTTTTATTAGTAAAACCAGGCCAACTGCTGTATGCAAATCACAAAGATCCATCTATGGGCTAAAGCAAGCGTCAAGGAGCTGGAATATCCGCTTTGATGAAGCTGTCAAATCATTTGACTTCATCAGAAGCAAGGAAGATCCCTGTGTCTACGCGAGACACAACGACAAAGGAGTTGTTTTCATGATCATTTATGTAGATGACATTTTGATCATGGGAAACAATGTCTCTATGCTTGAAGAGACTAAAGTTTGGTTATCAAGTACCTTCTCGATGAAGGACTTGGGTGAAGCGAACTACATCCTAGGGATCAAGATCTTTAGAGATAGATCCAAGAGGATGTTAGGAATGACACAGTCCACCTACATCGACAAAATACTGAAGCGTTATAAGATGGACGACTCAAAGAGAGGCTTTCTCCCAGCTAGGCATGGGATTGTCTTATCAGTTAAGGATGGTCCTAAAACTGATGAAGAGAGAAATGCAATGAGTCGTGTGCCCTATGCTTCGGCAGTAGGGTCCATAATGTATGCAATGAATTGCACAAGGCCCGATGTGGCATATGCGCTTAGTGTCACTTGTCGACTGATGAACGTGCGGATGTCGTGCTCCGAGTTCACGCAAATAAATTTGTTATTAAGACAAAGCAATCCACAACTACAACGAAAACCGTAGTGTAGCAGTAGAATGACGCGAGTGTCGTTCTCTCAGGACTATAACTAGTTTTATCAAATCTAATTTAGAATATAAAAAACAGCAAACAGATAGTAGAGGGGTTTCTAGCAGATAATGGAGATTGGTGATAGTATGGTCCTTCTTAACATAACGGGTCGATAATCATGCATAAATTCCTCGGTCTTGCATAGAGATCTTTGAATCAATCTAGTGTCCTGTTGCAAATATTAAGCACTACGAAGATAATTGGTCTGACAAGTCAATCACGAATGTCCTAATGTGTTCCGTAATTATTCAACACTGCGAAGATAATTGGTCTGATGGTCGACAAGTGTCCAATTGTTCATAATAATTAATACAACATACGAGAATTTTGGTTACAACTGATCAACGAAATAAAGCAATGACACGGAGTATAATGCGCGATATAGCCATTAGCATGATTATCTTCCCTTCGCTAAGAATTCACATACTACCACCAACGATAAGTTTAGCTACTCATAATAGGCATGCAATCAACAGAAATCATAGAAGAAAACATATTGAAAGATATATAAAATAAGTAGAATAAAACTGTAAGATACAAAGTTACCGAAGGTTGTCAATCTCCGGATGATTGCGGTCCTACGAGCTCCAAACTGCTATGAAAAAGTATCCCCTAAGCTACAGAACTCCCAGGAAAGGCCCTGGGAAGTTCCTACCTAAAACTATAGAGAGAGGTGAGAAAGTAGGTCTGGAAAGATATGATTTTCGGAGAAAAACTGAGCACTATATATAGGCCCCGAAAAACCACGGGGCGGTTCGCCCCAGCCTGCGGCGGTTCGCCCCCGGGTATTTCTCAATAAAATGTGACACTATTCTAAGAAAATGTACTAAAATATAGCTAAATTAACATAGAGGATAGCTAAAATAGGTGAAAAAGACTCGAATGAAAGTGTAAAATACACATTCATCAAACTCCCCAAACCGAACCTTTGCTTGTCCTCAAGCAACTAAGCTAGACTCTAATACAAAAAACATGCAAGACACAAAATGGAGTTTCATGCCAAATAAAATGAACTAATCTACTGAATCTACCAAATAACGTATGAACAAAAACCATATATATCAAAGCATGAACATAGGTTGAAGAATACCTCGATTGACTTATACACATCCACATAAGCACTTATGTCAAGACAAGATAGTCTCTCGTAACATTCTCTACCTGGACCTAGTCAGTGACGACGACGTAATGAAGCATGCTAAGATACGAATGGTTGCCCCGTGCCTATGAAACCGAGGACTTACTGCTGTTCCACCATGTTAAGACTTTTCCTCAAAAGAGGTCGAACCAGTACTGGCTCTCATCAAACGAAGGAGGGTTCCCTATAAAAGAAAACACTCCCCTATTCTACCCATCTCTCAAGTAAAATCTTAAGCTATTCACCACTTCCTGAATGGCAGGACGAGGGTGGTCTAGAACAGATGACACTCAAGACAAAAAAGATAAAAAATAGAAAACACGATTACGAACATTACGAAAATAGAAAAGACCCAACACTTTGCTAAACTGCTATTTGGCTTTCTTTTTTTGGACCCTTCTTTGCTTTTTTGGGGTCTTCTCTTTTTTTCTTTCCAGATTCTTTTTTTCTTTTCTTTTTCTCTTTTTTATTCCTCTGGAATTTTTTCTTTCTTTTTTTTTCGATTTTTTTTTAGCCAGCAGTAGCATAACAAAGAGAGAAACAAAATGACTCACACGACTTCCCCAAACCTATTCGAAAGAATAGGTTGGAGTACAAAATTTACGAAAAAGGAAAAATAAACTCACGATACGAAAAATGAAAGATAGAAACAAGTCTAATGATGCTGTAACCCCCTCCCCAAACCTATTCGGAAGAATAGGTTATAAACAAAGGATCACACAACCTCACACTACCTCCTTCCTAGGCATTTAGCAATCTCAAAGCATGGTGAAGACTTGTTGCCTCTTAGGTGCATAATTACTCGGGAAACAACCATAAGACCCTAACATGCATCATCCTATTATAAAGGCCTTCGTGAACCACAGTAGAGAAAACACCACTAAGTGATGTCGAGACTACCATGCTTAACTAAGTGCAATACATAAATGTGACAAGCCAAGCGAGATAAACCTCAAAAACAAATTCATAGAGATGAAGCATACGATTAATGGCATAGTTAGTTGTTCTACCCAATAAAAAAGTTCAAAAAATTCGACAATAAACTCCATATAAAACATGCAAGACTATCCTAGGATGAATGCAGTGAATGCAACCTAAAAAAATAAAATCTAAGAAAGCAGTAAACGTTCAAATGCAAATGCAGACGGATAAAGCATGCGAGGTACTATACACATCCTACCAATACCAAACTCCAAACTAACAACATCAGATCACTTAAATCCCATCCCCCCTCATGAAATTAACGCTAGTCCCTAGCAGTAAGAAAATGAGGAAATAAGATGTGATACTAGATGTTACCCCATGGTTTGGCCTCGGTCGGCTGAGTATGCTGCTTGCGATTTATTGGGCCTCCTTTGTGAGCTTTTTAGGGTGTCATCAGGTCTTCTGGTGGGTGCGGTAGTTCCATTTTTAGGCCGGACAGGAACAACTCCTCTATCAGAATCATCATTGCCCGTATGGCCTTCATTGTCAATACTGTCACCATCATCGTCGCCAGTAGAGTTGCAGTGACAGGTAGATTTCTCAAGATTAGCCGCCGATGTTATGGAATCCTCCATCCTGTAGCCGTCCAATAGGATGTGAACTGTTGAAGGGGAAAGGGCAGTGGTATCAGGACCTCCCCCTCCAACTTTTTACACCACGAGAAGGTTTCAGTAGGCTGCTCGGACACTCAGAAGTCTTCTACCTTTTTCTCCAATATCGACCACATTCTCCACTGTTGCTCCGACCGATGCCTATATGATGCTCACTTTAGAGGCAGGCAAGGGGCGCCCCAACGAGGGACTGGGTCCCCATGTCATTATGTTTTGGAACCAAGCTAGCGCTTCAGAATCTTCTAGCAACTACGAACCCAAGATTGAATCCGTCGCGGCGAGAATGTCCCGGTGCCTTCCAGTTCACTCGAACTTTGCAGTCCTCGTGATGGAGTGATGACGTAATAATGGTTTCTGTCCCTTCGGTGGTGCATGAATAGTCATAGGAGTCCTTACTCCAGGTGTACTCTAGCTCCTCCTCTTGGATAATCCACGACGTTGTTGCAAAACCCCTTGGCTCGAACGCACATCTAGCGAGATCACCTTCCTTGACATGGTTCTTCACAGCAATCATACGGGAATGCTCCCTTCCCTTGGTATGGCACCTACAAACAGCGGTTAGCACCTCGTATGACACAAAACCGACTCAAATACATACTAGTGTAAAAGCGAAACACACAAGTGATAAATCAACAATCGAGCTCCCCAAACCGAAATGTCTAGCCTAGCTTCTGCATCATGCAACATACCAATGTAACCACTACATGCAATACATCACATCATGCTTTTACTAGACAACCAATATCCTTGATAACAAGGCTCAATTCATACCATAGCAGCGAAAAATTCCACCAACATAAATCCTCATTCTCAACTAATAAGCATTCTATCGTCAAATCCACCAACATTACATCAATAAACACATTCATATGCAAGAAACCAAAGATAAAGACATATTGCAGAACAAGATATATCATCTAGTAGCAAAATACCCAAATCAACAATCCAAGCAAAATTGAGCATGCAATTGTTAGTAAATAACATGTCTAATCACACAAACATCATACCCATGCATCAAATAAGCATAATTGAAGCTCAAAATAGAAAACTCCAAAATTCGAAAATTAGGGTTCTAGGGATGATACCTCAGATCTGCAAATCTAACGAATTAGGATGAAATCTGTTCGGATAGGATGATAGATCATGTAATAGGCTTCGAATTAAGATAAAGAACACTCAATTTGGTCAAGAAATGAAGAAGTTATGAAGATTTAGATGTAAAATCGCACTTTTCGGGTTTTTTGGGAGGATGGATGAAGAAGAATGAAGAAAATATGGTTTTGGGGATGAAATCCGCGTTTTTGAAGTGCTGGGACCGTGAGGCGGTTCGCCCCACGTGCGGCGCGGTTCACCCCACGTGTGGGGCGAACAGGGCGGTTCGCCCCGTGCTCCCCAATGCGGTTCCCGTCGTCAGAAAATGCGGTTTTTATCCCCGAAACCAATTTTTTCAAAAAACCACTCGAAAAATTTTACTCAAACATTAGTATATACGACACAGACATGAACAAATTCGCATACGAGAAGCAAATAGTTCAAGAATGAATGTATGCAGAAAAGCAGTAAAGAAAGCGATAAAAATTCCGGGTTGCCTCCCGGATAGCGTCATTGTTTAAAGTCTTTGACTCGACTCCTGTCTGCGCCTATCTCTTCTTTTTGCGGGTACTAGGCTTCCCCTTCATTGATCTCCTTTCCATGCCACGAACCTGTGAATAAGAAAGAATATAGGCTGCAAGACCACAGTAGGGAGTAGTAATATCAGGCGGTTCAGGTGGATCGGGTATGGCTTGCAACACGTGTTGCTTGCCATTCACTTCGATGGTGCAAGTTCTTTGGTAGATATCCATCACTGAGCGTAGTTTAGTCAAGAATGTTTGCCCTAAGAGTATGACATCCCCCGTCCCAGGTGTAGATGCCGGCATAACTACGAAATTGGTGTATATAGATGCTTCACCAATCTTGACCAACACATTTTTCACAACGCCCTCGGGTCTCATAAAGGATCCATCCGCCAGTTGCACAATAGCCCTTTGCTCAGATAGTTTTCCAATGTTGCTCTTTTCAAACACATTCAAAGGAATTATGTTTGAGTAGGATCCTGTGTCTAGTGTGGCACGGACATCTTCTAGCTCACCAATCCCTACCTTAACATCGAAACTTTTAGGGAGTGGTTCGGGATCCTCTTGCTCCTCATCACTTGTGTCAGAACCAAGGTCCTTCTCTTCTTCTTCAGCCTGTAGAAGTTCTTCCTTCATGCAACACTCGCACCTAACAACCTTCCTGATGGTGATTTCGTCAGGTACATCACCAGCCAATGTGATGGCATTCGACTTCACAGTGCTGCTAGGCAGTTTGCCTTGTTCCCTACTTGCTCCTCCGTCGATCAACTCTTGCATCTTTTGATGGGCAAGCCTAGTTCTCTCTTCCAACCTATCGAGCCTTGTCCTAGTCTTCTCAGAATCTTCCTTATAACGTTTGAGAAAACTTTGTGTGTGATCGACCATCTTTTGCAAGTTCTCCATCAGTTGAGCCGACTTCGACTTCGGTGGCTCTTTCGGAGCGGGGTTTTCGCAGTGATCATTACCATAGTTCAGCCTACTACGGTCTTGGTTAGGTCCATAAGTTTGGTTAGCCGGTGCATATCCTTGATTGTTACGGTATCCTCTTCTCCAAAATCCACCTCGAGGATTCCTACCGTCTTGTCCGTAGCTAACTTCTTGAGTGCCAAACTCCGTAGCAAAGGCTTCTTCTTCGCCTCCTCGAGCCCAGTTGCCATCATCATATGCCAGCTCCGATCTACACATATGAGCCCCATGCCCATAGTTCTTGCATATTCGGCATACTTCGTTCGAAACAGTCGTTCCGGTGGCGCTCTTGAGGACTTGTTTCAATTCGTTGGTAAAGCACTCGAATTGATCCCCATTCCCCCTATACATAGGGGCTTCTTGAGTCGGTGGAGCTTCAGGTCCACGTCTCCTAACCATTGCTCTTGGGTCCTTGAACTACGAACCCTTAGCAAGCCTTTCGAAAACTGCCCAGACGGCTTCTGCGGATTCCTCCCAAATATTGCCTCGGCATTGGAAATCCACCACTTGTTGGTTCTCGAAGGTTAGTCCATTGTAGAAGTGTTGGACTAGGTCGGAAAGTTCAAAACCATGGTGAGGGCACTTGTTCGTGATATCTTGGAACCTCTCGAACGCGGTGTAGATGGTCTCATCATAGTCCTGTTTGAATCCAGTGATCTGCGCCTTTAGCGCGGTAGTCAAGGTGTGAGGGAAGTATTTCTCCATGAAAGCTGAAAAAACCTTTTCCCAAGTGTGCAGCGAGCCTGCTGGAAGAGAACTCAGCCATGACTTGGCTCTGTCGCCAAGTCCCATAGCAAAAACCTTCATCCTCAACTCATCCGTTGTTATGTCAGCTCCGAGTCGTGGGAGTTGGTTGACGAAATCATCGATATCGTGCAAGTACCCCATCACATCTTCCCTTGATAAGCCATAGAACCTCGGAAGTTGTTGGAATGCGTGGTTCTTGATCTCCAGATCTCGGGTTGCGGACGAAAGAACAATCGTCGGTCCCCTCATACGATCCTTGGTGGGTTGTACCCATGCCTTCAGTGGTCTAGCTTCTGCCATTCCGTCGATTTCCTTGAAGAGACTAAGTAGAGATTCAGAGAAATCGGTTTCCTCTATTTCTTCTAGTGCGCGCCTTTCAAGTAGTCTCCTTCTTTGGTGGTAGACTCTATCGATCTCAGCAATTGAATCAGCAAGCGGTGTTCCTGCAGAACGTGTATGCGGCATACACTATCTATAACAGACTAGGAAAGGTGATTAGAAACAGACTAGGAAAGCAGTATCAGAGAGAGATTAAAAAGGAAAACTAAAACTAATAGAATTAGGAATCTGAAGCTGTAAATATAAACAAATTAAACTGAGAAAAGGAGTATAGTCCCCGGCAGCGGCGCCAATTTGATGAACGTGCGGATGTCGTGCTCCGAGTTCACGCAAATAAATTTGTTATTAAGCCAAAGGCAATCCACAACTACAACGAAAACCGTAGTGTAGCAGTAGAATGACTCGAGTGTCGTTCTCTCATGACTATAACTAGCTTTATCAAATCTAATTTAGAATATAAAAAATAGCAAATAGATAGCAGAGGGGTTTCTAGCAGATAATGGAGATTGGTGATAGTATGGTCCTTCTTAACATAACGGGTCGATAATCATGCATAAATTCCTCGGTCTTGCATAGAGATCTTTGAATCAATCTAGTGTCCTGTTGCAAATATTAAGCACTACGAAGATAATTGGTCTGACAAGTCAATCACGAATGTCCTAATGTGTTCTGTAATTATTCAACACTACGAAAATAATTGGTCTGATGGTCGACAAGTGTCCAATTGTTCATAATAATTAATACAACATACGAGAATTTTGGTTACAACTGATCAACGAAATAAAGCAATGACACGGAGTATAATGCGCGATATAGCCATTAGCATGATTATCTTCCATTCGCTAAGAATTCACATACTACCACCAACGATAAGTTTAGCTACTCGTAATAGGCATGCAATCAACAGAAATCATAGAAGAAAACATATTGAAAGATATATAAAATAAGTAGAATAAAACTGTAAGATACAAAGTTACCGAAGGTTGTCAATCTCCGGATGATTACGGTCCTACGAGCTCCAAACTGCTATGAAAAAGTATCCCCTAAGCTACAGAACTCCCAGGACAGGCCCCGGGAAGTTCCTACCTAAAACTATAGAGAGAGGTGAGAAAGTAGGTCTGGAAAGATATGATTTTCGGAGAAAAACTGAGCACTATATATAGGCCCCGAAAAACCACGGGGCGGTTTGCCCCAGCCTGCGGCGGTTCGCCCCCGGGTATTTCTCGCGGAATTCCGCGTTTTCGACGCGTTTTTGGATTTCTTCACCTTTTCGGGCTCGGTTTCTGACTTCTAGTAGCCTTCTAACCTCCAGATTCGGCCCCTAGACTTCAAATCCTATCCGGAAACCTTCAGATTCTCCAAATAGGCCTCTGGAACACCAATTCCTTGTCAACTTCAATATAATTGCCTGGAAATCCTCGAATTTCAACCAAAACCTGTAAAATAAAATCTAAAGGGAAACGTGACACTATTCTAATAAAATGTACTAAAATATAGCTAAATTAACATAGAGGATAGCTAAAATAGGTGAAAAAGACTCGAATGAAAGTGTAAAATACACATTAATCATCGATACCAACAGAATCCAGGAGTACCTCACTAGACTGCTGTGAAGAACATTCTTAAGTACCTTAGATGGACTAAAGAGATGTTCTTGGTGTTTGGTGGAGAACCAGAATTAAAGATGTCTGGGTATGTCGACGCTGGATTTGAATTAGATCCTGATGACTTTAAGTCACAGACAGGATACGTATTCAAATTGAACGGAGGAGCTGTCTGTTGGAAGAGTTGTAAGCAAGCCACGGTTGCTGACTCATCCACAGAAGCCGAGTACATTGCTGCATCAGAAGCATCGAAAGAAGCTGTCTGGATTTCAGAGTTCTTGAAGGAATTGAGGGTTGTTCCTGCTCCCAGTCCAATAACGACTTATTGTGACAATACGGGCGCCATCGCTCAAGCTAGGGAGCCTAGATCTACAAACAAGAACAAACATGTACTTAGAAAATATCACGTTATACGTGAGATTATAGATAGAGGAGAAGTTAGTATAGAACGTGCCTCTACCACGGACAACGTGGCAGATCCTTTCACCAAGGTCTTATCAGTGGAAGTCCACTTAAGACATTATGCTAATCTGGGCATTAGGCATAAAGGTGATTGGCTCTAGTCCAAGTGGGAGATTGATAGTGTATATGTCCTAGAGACAGTCCTTACTAAGGGCATGGTGCCCTTATAGAGGGCATATATGTACTATTACACAGGTCAACGTAATATAATATATGTTTGTTGCATTTTACTATTGAGTATCGTTTTCATATTTATATTACACCAGGCTGCAGCATGTCATATCTTTATTACTGTCTGTATTGATATTAAACATGTCCCCTCGGATAGATGACCGATCACATAGAGAGTGGGAGCTATGTGAGTTATCATCTATCCCAAACTCTCCGTAGTCGAGGTTCATCTCGGATGTGGGGGTCTGAATGAACCAGACAAGACTAGTATGCGTGGAGGTTATACTTGTTGGAGCAAGTGTGAGCCGATCCCACGGCCACGGAACGGATTGTTGGACAATCGAGAAACGTTCCCATAACTGTGCATAGTAGTTCGAAGAAGCTTTATCGAACAATGGAAGCACCCACCGGACACTCCCATCGATGTATACTCTACAGCGAAGTGTCTATGGGAACCGGCAAGTTGTCGAAGTGATGCCATTCGTCCTTTGTACTTACAGGACTTTATCATCACATTTGTTGCCCCATGTCCTTGGTGGACCCGTTGATGTCAGCTCTGAATAAGCAACTGACCTAAGACACGATCCAGGATTATGGCTAAATACAAATGGGGGTGATAAGTGATTCTGTGAAGGATTCATCTCTCAAGTGTAGCACAGGAGAGCACTGCTCATAGTCTGCATAGTTGTGTTGGTAAAGTCACTGGCCAGTGCAAATGATATATTATGATGGTCATAAGTATATCTTAACCAAGCAACTCCCTGAGACGCCCGTGGATGTATTATTGGGATAGACACTTCATCGATCCTAGATACATTCGAGCAAGTCAGATGAAGGGACGTTACCATCGCCGTTTTGAGCGCAACAGGCTTCGCAACGAAAGGGTTAGCTTTGAGAAACCTCTCAAACGTACTCACGTATTAATATTGCAAATGAAACCGTCTAGGAATTCCATGTTGCCTAGTCTAGGACTTGCTTAATACGATGAGGCCCTATGGGTCACACTATGTGGTGATTCAGTTTATCAGAATATCCTTGAAGATGGAATGGCAATTAATTTGGAATTAATTGTGATTGATGGATTATAATTGATTTGGAATTAATTATAATATTAGGTGGCTCAATTAATGATTTAGAATTATTAATTGAATTGGCTAATTAATTGTATTTTATGTAAATACAATTAAAGATTATATTTTGGAAATATAATGGAGGTTTGATTTGAAAGGATATGTTAATTTAGAATTAACATATGCACTTGGGCAAAATCTACTTGGAGTTTGAATTGCCTTAGAAATATAAGTGTGTCCCAAAATTGGGACCCACCTCCCGTAGGACAAGGCGCGCGCGCGCGCGTGGCTGGGTAATGGGAAGGAGTTCGACTCCTTCCTCTATTAGAAGTCCAAGGGATAAGTTAGATTTTCCTGATTGAGTTTTGATTGATTGGGAATGAATCTAGACCTGATATTAGTTTCCTTGTGCGATAAGAATTAGATTCTTATTCCTTTACGAAGTCTAATTGCTTATGCTTTAGGCTTCTATAGACTACTATATATAGTAGACTATTAGAGAGCTTTTTACACACAGTTTCAGACATAGACTTTCACAGTTATTCTACCCAGTTTTCTTAGAGAAAATAAAAAGCTCTCCCCTCCTCTTTAGCAACCCGCGCGCGCCACCTCTGCCGGAGGAATTGCCGCCCCGTCTTCTTGGTCACACAAAGAATATCCTAGCATTCTTCCGATAGGCTGTTCATCCGTGGATACCAAGGTTGAGGTTCTAGGAGATGGAAACTAACTCTTATTGTCTTGTAGATATACATAGTATTGTAGATATCTTCGACTTCGACGAAGGAGAAGATACACCGGAATATTACGAAGACTTGGAAGCTGCTTTGGAAGTAAGGTTAGTCTTCTAATTGACGTGTTTATATATATACGACATATGCATAATCAATTAACCTGTATGTTAAGAAAATTTTTGAAATTCCGCTGCGTACCCTAGGGGTAACTCTGACCATATTTTCATACAGATGCGTCGTTGAATAGTGCTTCTTGTGTTTCAGCAACTTCTGGAACTGGAACCATTGCTGTCTCAGCAACTGGTCCTTCAGCAAGCGTGGTTTCAACAACTTGATGAGTTCCTTGTTCAGCAACCATCTTTTCAGCAGCATCACCAAGTTCCGCTTTTTGCAGATCAGCAGCAATGTCACTTGCTGGTTCCATAGTTGGATCATCTAAATTTATCTACAATGTAGATATTTGGGACTTGGGCAGGAATTTCATTTCCACTGCCTTGTGGTCTGTTCTCAGTAGAGGTATCAACGTTAAGTCGATCATTGAAGGCTTCCGCAAACACTTCAATATTGCTGACATAGGCTTCAGTAACTACCTTGTCAACATCTACTGGCAAATGCATTTCAGCATTTGTCTGCGAATTGTCTGAGAGGTCTTGGACAGCAGGAACTGACTTGCGAGCCAGTGTTTTCTTCCTTGTGTTTCCGGTCCTTTTCCTCTTAGGTACCGTGTTTGCTGATGACGCTGCAGTCCGAGTGTCATCATCAGCTTTCCTCTTTTTCTTGTTAGATTTCTCCAGTTTCCCAGAGGCATCAGTGTTTGCATTTTCTGCAACGACTGTTGTACACGTACCTTGTTGATTATCTACAACAGTTTCATTTGTGTTACCACCACCAACAGCAGTTTCATCTCTAAGTTGCTGAGTGGTAACATCTGCTGTTGTTGTATAACTTTCTTGCTGGCTTGTGCTGGCAACATTTGCAGCTGTTGTCTTCTTTGATTTTTCGAGTTTCTTGCCAGTAGTCTTAGGTACATTCTGCTTGTAGAATGACCTTCCCACATTGCATACAGACTTCTTGATTGGCAGTGGGTTTCTCAGCTGAATCCTGAAATGTTCAAGGATGTAGCATATCTTTATTCCATACATAACTGGAAAGGAAGGTGAGACCTTGTTGTCTTCTACCTTTACCTTGAACTTAGTAACACAATCAACAAGCCTGTTGAAAATGTACTTAGCCCAGTTAAGTTCCGTTTTATTTTCATGGATATGCATCAGCAGCGGCCATCTTCTCAGGCCTAATTGGTCAATTCCTCCAACTTGGGAGTCAAGAACTTTTATCAGTAGCAGAGCTACTAGACCAAGTGAATGGCAGAGATGCTTTCTCTTAACGTGCTTTGTCCAAGTCACGGGAGCAATCTCGCCTTTCTTCATTTTCTCATTTCTGACGTCACTGTAGAAAGCTTCAATTTCTTCGTCAGTGGCAGTGACGTCATCTTCAGTTCTAGTGGTTGGAATCTGAAATATTTCCGCTAAATCAGTCCATTTCAGGACGATTTGCGTGTTCTGAACTGTAGTAAAGATCACTCTTTCAGTGACTCCTTTACTATCAGTAAGGGACTGGATTTCTGCATTTTTGTAGAATTCCATAGTATCAATCATGCTCACTTGCTGAGTGCGAGCAGATATGAAGTTCATGAGGCCTTGCTGCTTGATAAACTCAAGCGCCTCTTCATTCTCGTCATCGAGTTCTTGTTCATAGAAGTACCTAATGTACTTCTCCTTAGCAAAACCTCCCCATTGCATCAACATCTCACACTTTGCAGTGTCAAGATATGACGGAGGCATAGGTTTTTCTGATATTCGGTCGTTTTTCAACACAACTTTCGTTGTGTTTGTTGCCGGAGTAGTAACCGGAGCAGTGTGTATCTCAGCACTGTCAACCTTAGATGACTTTGAGGACTTAGAAGACTGTCTCTTAGGTGCCATTTCTTTTATAGAGAAGAAAAATGTGTACGAAAAGAGATAGTTTGCTTTTTGACCGGAGGTACAGTAGATTCAGGCTAAAATTTGCAGAGAAAGGAAATGTGAGTTAAAGAATTTTGTCATTTCTCTAACTCCTTCTTTATATAGTGACTCTGGTGTGTGAGAAACTCAATCGATTTGAGCTCTCAACAAGGGTAAAACAGAGAAACATAGGCGTTAGTGGAGCCTTTGCATTAAATGCGTAGTGGCCCACTAACTTGAAACCGTCAGAGCACTCTCTCTCTTTGTTTTATTAACCGTTAGATTAGTAACTCCTTTTAATCAATGGCCACGATTGAATTTCATGTCATGATTATTACGAGTTTATCTGTGCCCGATTAACGTCACAAATTGATTTTACCGAGTTTTAAGGGATTAGATTGCTTGCTGAAATAGACAAGAATCTTTTCAGCGAGTTTGAATTATCACCCAAGATACTTCCTGAAAGTTCCCCCTTACTTAGATATCTCGTATTTTTCATGATTTTAAAATATATTTCTGATTTCCCGTATCAGTAAATTGTTTTGTACTTGAGATATCCTTTGGTAAAATCTGAGAAATGAGTTTTGCTCTTTTTCTGAGTTCCCGTCTCAGAATATTCCCTTGATACTTGAATACCTGTTTCAGTATCTCTGATTTTCTGAATGCCTTTTTCAACAATCCTTAAGCTTTTTCTCTTACTGAGTGCCTGTCGCAGCAAGTGATTAAGTTTCCTAATAAATACCCATTTTGAAGGAATTACTTGCTGAATGCCTGTTTCAGCAATCATGTAGTGACTTACCATTTCTTAGAAGAAATTAGTAGATGGAGATTTTAAGTAAGAATACTTTGGCTTGCTGAATACCTGTTTCAGCATTCTGCCAGATGTATTCTTTATTGAGGTAGCCCAATTTATCACAAAAGATTGGTGTTTTCTTTGCAGAAATACCATAATCTCTTAATTGTTGCTGAATTCATAGGATTTGAGCTGTGCAACAACCAGCTGCAATGTATTCAGATTCAGTGGATGAATTGGCAACACAGGTTTGCTTCTTGTTGAACCATGATATTAATCTAGTACCCAAAAACTGACAAGTTTCAGAGGTACTTTTTCTATCAAGAGTTGATCCTCCATGATCAGCATTAGAATAACCAACCAATTCAAGTCCAGAATCTTTAGGATACCATAATCCAACATTGACTGTACCTTTGAGATATTTCAGTATCTTGATTGCGTTTTTGTAGTGTGATTCTCTCGGATCAGATTGGAATCTTGCACACACACAAACAACATACTGAATGTCAGGTCTACTTGCTGTTAAATACAACAAGGAACCAATGAGCTTCCTATATCTTCAACACTTTTGTCCTCTTTAGTATAGCCCAATTTGGTACCAACACTCATATGGATCTTTTCAGGTTTCTCATCCTCTTTGATCCTAAACTTTATGAGCATTTCTTTCGCATACTTTGCTTGATTTATGAATATTCCATCTTTGAGATGCTTGACTTGCAGTCCTAGGAAATAATTCAATTTTCCCATCATACTCATTTCAAACTTATTTGTCATGAGTTTGGCAAAATCATCACAAAGTTGCTTGTCCTTAGATCCAAAAATTATGTCATCCACATAAATTTGAACTAAGAGCATTTTACCATCATGGTTCATGGTAAATAAGTTTTTGTCAACTTCACCTTTCTTGAAACCATTTTCCAGCAAGAATTTAGCCAAGGTATCATACATGCTCTTGATGCTTGCTTTAGACCATATACAGCTTTCTGAAGCTTGTATACCATCTTGATTTCTGAGGGAAGTTCAAAGGCAGGGGGTTGTTCTAGGTAGATTTCTTCAGCAAGTTCACCATTCAAGAATGCACTTTTAACATCCATTTGGTAAACGATGAAGTCATTGTGAGCAGCAAAGGCCAAGAAAAGCCTAATTGCATCCAATCTTGCAACTGGTGCATAAGACTCATCATAGTCCAATCCTTCAGTCTGACAGTAACCTTGAGCAACTAAACGTGCTTTATTACTTGTTACTTCACCAGACTCACTCAGCTTGTTTCTGAACACCCACTTTCTACAAATAGCTTTCTTGTCTTCAGCAAGTGGCACAAGTTTCCAGACTTTGTTTCTTTCAAATTGATCCAGTTCTTCTTGCATTGCCTTTATCCATTCAGAATGCTTTAAAGCTTCTTCTATGGTTTTAGGTTCGATTTCTGAAACAAAGCAAGAGAACAATGATTCTAATTCTACGACAATTGCTTCTTCAGCAAGTCCATGAGTAGCTTTGGATCTAGTCACTTGGCGTTTATTAATATCGCCAATCACATCCGTAGAGGGATGATCTCTAATCCATTTATTAACAGGTTTTCTGCTTGTTGGATCAGGATATGTTTGCTCATCAGCATGTGACTCTTTAGTATGTACTTGTTCAGTACTACTGGGAATTTGTGTCTCAGCTGAGATTTGTTCATCAGCAACTGCTTGTTCAGCATTTCTTGATTGAGGTAGTTCATCAGCAGGCACTGGAGATTGCGTAATTTCAGCAACTTCCGGAGCAACCGCGTCTTTTGCTAGAAATTCTTTGTCGTGAACTATATTTATCTTGTCATGACTGGGGGAGAAGAGTCATTGTGAGAATCATCATTTAGTTCAATTGACTTGATTTGCCTAGCATTAGATTCAGTTCTTTGCTGATGAATGATTAACTTTTTCATACATTCTGATATTTCTTCTTCACCAGGCACTCCTCGTGATTTTTCGTAGAATACAACATGCACTGCTTCTTCGATGTTTTGTGCCTTTTTGTTGTAAACTCTATAAGCTTTACTATGAAAGGAGTAGCCGAGAAATATCGCTTCGTCTGCCTTTGGTTGAAATGTTCTTAGGTACTCTCTACCATTGTTAAGAACGAAACACTTGCAACCAAATACTCTTAGATGAGTGATGTTAGGAGGTCTTTCAACAAACAATTCATAGGGAGTTTTGTTGTATTCCTTAGTAATCAAACATCTGTTTTGAGTATAACAGGCGGTATTAATCGCTTCAACCCAATAAGCCTCACTTATTTCAGTGTCAGCAAGCATTGTTCTTGCGGCTTCTTTCAGGGTACGATTCTTCCATTCAGCAACACCGTTTTGTTGTGGTGTTCTTACTGAGGATAACTGATGTTGTATACCTTTTGAGGTACAATATTCAGTTATGTATTGGTTCACAAACTCAGTACCATGGTCTATCCTTATGACTTTTACCTTGTCATTTTTCATGACTTCAAGCTTATTCAGCAAGTTAGGTATTTCAGTCTTGGTTTCAGATTTGTGCTTGAAGAATACTACCCAAGTGAATCTTGAATGGTCATCTACCACGACTAGACCGTACTTCTTACCAGCATAGCTTATTGAAGAAGATTCAAACAAGGCCATGTGCAAGAGGTGTAAAGGTTTTGTAGTTGACGGTACTGCCTTGTTCTTGAAAGAAGATTTGGTTTGGTTTCCTTGCTGACATGCATTGCAAACACCATCCTTCTTAAAAGTAACCCTAGGTAATCCAAATACAAGCGCCTTTTTAGACAGCTTATTCAGCGTCTTGAAGTTTAGATGACTTGTTCGTTTATGCCATAACCATGCTTTTTCAGCAAGGCAATCATGATCTGAGACAAAGCATTTTTCAACAATTGCTGAAGACCAATCAACGGTGTACAAGCCTCCGGATCTTCTTGCAATCATTATTACCTTTTTGGTCTCGAAATCTATAAGTTTACATTCATCACTTTTGATTTTGATGAAGTATCATTTGTCAGCAAACTGACTCATGCTGAAAAGGTTAAACTTAAGATTTTTGACATAAAGAACTCCAGTAATGGTTATGCATCCTAACTTCACGTCACCATAGCCTTTTGTAGAACCGGAGCCTCCGCCAGTAAACCTTATTGTTGGACCTTTAGACCACCGTCTATAGTTTATAAGGTTATTCTTGTTGCCCGTCATGTGCTTTCCACAACCACTATCAAAGTGCAAGATTGCATCGTTTGTCTCCGTGGCTGAAGTCTGCACAATCAAGAGCAAACAAGTTAATTATCCAATAATGGATGTCCATTAACATGTTCAAGAATGCGTCCAGTGGAAACCCAAGTCTTAAGTTTTTCAACTTTGACTTGTTTTCTACTTGCTGAGGAACTAGGAGGTTTTGAGCTGAAAGACTTTTGACTTGTGCTGGTCAAATCCACTTTCTGATGTGGTGTCTTGCTCGGTTGACCTTTTTGCTGAACATACTTTTCAGTAAGTTCTTTTCTAGCAAGGTTCCTTCTAGCCCTAGCATTAAGAGTCTTTTCAGAACTCTTAGGCTTGATTTTCTTCATCTCTTTGAAGTATCTTTGCTGACTTTGCTTATACTCATGAAAAAGTTGACTTTGCTTGGTTTTGAAACCGAGTCCACTTTTCGGAGAATGCTGAACTTTTGTGTCAGCAACCTTACTTGATTCAGGTTTGTCAGCAAAGGTCTTCTGATTACTTTTAGTAATCTTGCCTTTAGACTTAACAACTTGCTTTTTGTTGGTCCCTTTAAACAACAAGAAAAGACTAGAGGGGGGGTGAATAGTCTTTTCAAACTTTCGTCGTTTAAAACTTTCTCAGCAAGTGCTTATTACTTTTCAGTAATGAGTTTGCTGATACTTAACTTTCTCAGCAAGCGTAAGTTACTTTTCAGTAGGTAGGTTTGCTAATACGTAAAATCAGAGAGTGGAAGTCTTTGATACAATAAGTGCTCTTTCAATAAATGAAGGTTTCAGCAAGTGATGTGAGTGACTGTGTACAGACAGATATGATTTGCTGAAAACTAAGTACAGTAAGTAAATCACACAAACACTTTATAGTGGTATCTGAGAGTGGCGTAATCTCTCAACTAATCCACTTTGTCCTTTCTAGGACTGAATCCACTAAGATATGATTGAGGTTGCTTACAACTTCTATCTAGAGCGATTCAAACAGAAACCAAAGCACACTTGCTTCGTCTCCAACCTAATCTAGAGAACGCAACCTTGTTCTCCACCAAACTTGGAACTTTTAATCAGCAAAACTATGCTTGATTAAGTTCCCCCTGAATATCACGCCTGAAAGGGTGTATTTTCAGTTAGAGAGTTTTGGGGTGAGATAACTTAATTATAACTTATTCAGTTACAACAAGTAATCTAAGAAACAAAACTTTGAATACTTTGCAGTAAGCAAGTTTGAATGTTTCTGGTGTCAAGACTTGTTCTTGTTTAAAAGAAATAAAGAACACTTAACTAATTTCTTAGTCGTGTAAGTTCTACTTCTTCACAAGTAGCTTTCTCAAGCTTTAAGTCTTGGAACGGATCAATGTCAGTATAGAGAGTTTGAAGGTATGTGAGTTTTAAGCACAAGTGAGAGTTTGATCACGTTGTTGACACACTTCAACTCTTCGCCGGATGACCTCTATTTATAGTGAAAATAAGGAGTCGTTTGAATTTTAAATTCCAAGGCTTTTGATCCTTAAGATGTCACTATCTTGCTTTTGTACTTTCAGCAGCGTCCTTGTTTGTCTTCTAGTCTTCATGTCCTTCGCGTGCAAGCTTTGCATTTAATGCTTATTTGAATAGAATTCAAACAGTAACAATGGAGCGCAAATGTAAGTACTTTCAGCAAGAGGTCACATATGTTCCATCAGCAAGCGGTCAGTCTCAGTTTCAGCAAGCACAACCTACTCTGTCTTTCAGATTTTCACTTATGCAATGTTGTTGCCGAAGTTTCCACTTTCTGAGCAACATGTGCCTTTGTAGATACCAGTCTTTTAGAAATGTTCTAGTCTTCAGATCTTCGAATTCTTCAAGTCTTCAGATCTTCAATATTCTTCAAGATTCTGAGCGGTTTCTTAATGCTTCAATAGTTTGTTTGTAAAAACAAAGTACATCGTCAGCAAATGCTTCAATAGGTTATTTTCTTTTCAGAAAACAAGATACATCATAAGCGGTAAAAACCAACCTATCTAGCACCTAATCTAAGTCTTCAGCAAACGTTCCTCTTTTACAATGTCCTTAAAATTCTAAATTCCTATGGACCTTAAGAGTACTAGTTACTGGACTTTCCTTAATTTAGCATAGTTAATTGCTCATCAAAATTACAAGTTTCCTAACAAATTTCCCCCTTTTTGAGAAATCCATGGCTAAATTAATTGTTACCCTTTTAGAGGTTTCTGATGTTGAATAAATCAGTTGATTAATGCAAGCATACTTGAATAATTAAACAGTAAGCATAAGTAAATTGCATAATCAAAAAACCAATAAGAGTCAAAAGCTTCATTGCTGATAGTTATCTTTCAGAAGTTTACAAGAAGTAGCAGAGATAACTTTAAACAGAATCAGCAAACAAAACTTTAACAAAAACTATTATAGAGAATTTAAGCTCTTCCAGAAGATTTTCTCAAAATCTCTCTCACACTCTTCTCAGCAAGTGCAGTAAATTCAACACCGTCCTTTTCGTAGTTTTCCAGAAGCCTACGGACTTGTAGTTGAAGAATTCTTGCATTTTTGCAGGCAGTATGATGATGCTTTTCAGCATTCATTTCCATGTAGTTAGTCACCCACAAATGCATGCCCCAATTGCTTGCATGGAGAAGCTGTGTGTCTGAAATGCTTTTAGGATAAATCTTTCTTAGCCAGAGAAGATCTTCTTCTTGATCCTTAGCAGTGAGATAGAAGTACTCATAAGGAATCAATCCAAGTCTCTTCTTTGTTTTCTTTGTTACTGGGTCAGAGTAGTAAGCAATGCCAGGTGATATTTCTATAAGTCTTACCAATGGCAATTCTTCTTACTGAGACCTCGAGATTCAACCATCTCCCAACAATGTTTCTTGGGAGGGATTCTTCCCTTTGATTTCTTTGGACCTTGAGTTCAATCCATTTGAACATTTGATTCAATATGGCTGTAGGAAAGAACTCATTTACCAGCAAGTCTTCCAGCTTTAAGATCCAGCAACCATGAATGTTTCTGATTACATTCTGAGTGGTTTCTTCATTGTTGGTCTTTGTATATTCGATGCCGGAGCCAATAGCAATGCTGGCCAGCCTCTTTTCTTCCTGTCTTTGCCTTCTTCTTCTTGTTTTAGCATTGTCTTGATCTCTTGCTGAAGAGTCAGACGAGAAATGCTTTGAGTGGCCAGACGGAGTCAAAGCTATTAAGGGTCTAGCTCTTATTGCTTGAGCTATTGTTTGATTGTCATCATCTTCATTCAGATTTTGATGACTTTCAGTATGGCAAAAATCTTGAGTTTCAGCAGCGGTTTTTCTCTTTTTGGTACTTGCTGAATTCAACTCAGATTCTGCTTGCCTTTTAGAAATTTGCTCTATTTCAGCAAGTGGTTCTATGGGCAGTGGCTCATCAGCAGCAGGAGGGGTTTGGTTTCCCTTTCTGGTACTTAATTATAACATTTGCAACATCGGAGTGATGTGCAGAGAATAGAACTCATTGCAATTTTCAGCAAGAGTGCTTAAACTATTATACTTCATGATGATTTGTTGCTGATCAGAAGTCATTTTTGACAACTCTTTTTGAATGCTCATCATGTTCTCTTCATGTCTTTTCTCTGTTGAGGCCTTCTCATCCATGAAAGTCTGAGCCTTCACGAGAGCGGTCTTTGCGAGCTTGAGAGCTTGACTTACATCTTCTTCATAGCTCTTGTGGTAAAGATTGAGGTCTTTCTGAGCTATTGTCAAAGTCGTAGTGCGTCTCAGCACTGTAGCCAATATCTTTCCAAAGTCAAGTGGGCTCTCAGCAAGCAATGCCTCATCTTCAGCTTTGCAGGCATCATCGACTTTCTTTAGTGCCAATATTCTAGGAGTAAACTCCTCAACTCTTGGAAACGGCACTAGATGTGGTGTCAAGGAATGAACTTTTAGTTCAGAAGCAAACTGATCATCCCTTATCAGCAATTCTCCTCTTAGACCATCGTCTAAATCATTTATGTAATCAGGAGGAGGGATTTGAAAAACTTTTGGATCTCTTTTAGATTGTTCATCCTCATTTTCTGATAAGTAGTCGTCATCCTCAGATTCATCAAGTTCAACAACCTTGGAACCTAAGTCAGCAGCATCACTTCCTTTTTGTTGAGCGGTTGCTGATGGCAACGCTTCAAACTCAACAACTGGAGTTTCACCAGTAGTTAGTTTTAATTGAGTAGTTGCTGAAGGCAACGTTTGAGACTCAATGACTGGAGTTTCGCCAGTAGTTAGTCTTAATTGAGTTTGGGACTCAATTACTGGAGTTTCGCCAGTAGTTAGTTTTAATTGAGTTTGGAACTCAATTACTGGAGTTTCGCCAGTAGTAAATGGAAGGGAGGGGACTTCCTGTGATCTTACTCCTGAAGATTGACCAATTTCTAGATCATGCGTATGCCTTGCATGGATCAAGAGACTGTTCTGTAGAGCACGTTGGTAATCTTCATCCTGTTCATCATCATCATCATCATCATCATCAAGGTTTTCTTCAGTAACCTTGGCATCAGAAACTGGACTTTTGCCATTTTTCAAGGCAGCCCTTTTTCTGGCATATTCCTCTTCAGTATCAGCACCTTGCACATGTGCTTGATTTTCAGCAGCAGCAGGAGGAGGTTGAGATTCTTGCTGAGGTTGTTGCTGTTCAGCTTGCTGATTTTCTTGTGGAGTACTTTCAGCAACTGTTAATTTCAATCCTCCAGCATCAGGACTTGGACCTTGATTGTCATCATCACCGTCTTTCTTTTCCTTGGAATCTTTCCCTTCATCATCACTTGGATCAGTGGGAACGTTCTCATCTTCTTCCTCTTCATCATCATCGGTCAGAATTACTAGCTCAACGTGCTTGTATAAAGCAACACTTGTCACTTCCTCTTCCTCATTGATTTTGTGGGGATCAGCCACCACAGGTACAAATGAACCTTTGAGCATCACAACTTGTTCAGCTGGAGAGGCACTCTTGAATTTTGCCTTCATATTCTCTCTGATTTGAGCAATCAGATTTGAGCTCATTTGCTGAGAATATGTCATTTCTTCAGGGAGGATGGAGTGGACAAATGTTTCGAGCTTCAGCAGAGAAGATCTATTTTTCTCGTTTGAAAGATGAAGATGGAGATCAGAGAAGTCCATTCGCCTATATCTTTGCCAGTTGCTGACGGACTTAGCAACTTGTTACAAAGTAGTCCTTTTGAAGTTCAAGTACAGTTCCTCAGAACTTACTTGATGATCTTCAGTGATGAGTACCACTTCGGTGGTCTCCTTTTGAGCCTGAAAAGAACATTATTTAGATCAGGATTGGTTTGGAAGATTGTTTTAGAGTTCAAAGCTGAAACATGAATTACCTGTTGAGATTCAGCAAGCTCATGTTGTACAATTTGCATTCCTTGAGGAGCTTGAGTAGCATCCTCCATTTGTTCATCCTGAAAAAAATTTGAGTTAGATACAAGTACTAAGCTGTCAAACTTAGTTTTATTACCAAAAGCATTAACTACCTGTTGAGCAGGGAGTGTTGCTTCTGGTGCAGAGGCTTCAACAACCATCTGACTTGCATCTTGAGAAGTCTGTAGAGATAACATAATATTAGCAAAAGAACAAGTTTCAGAATTTGAAGTTTTACTGATGGTTGAATTAACTACCTGCTGAAGAAGGACATGTTGTGGCTCAGTCCTTTCAGCATTAACAGTTTCTTCAGCTTCTTGGACTGTTTCTTCAGCAGACTTCTTGTCTTGCTCTATTTGAGAAAGCTGTGCGGTTTCAGCAATCTCCCTTGTCTCTGAAATGACAAGTTGAGCAGAAGCATCTTGACCCTTGAGCTCACTACTTGTCATGAAGACATCAATGGATTTGTTGGATGATTCTTCAATCTCCAACTCCATTTGTTGGCTTATAGCTTCCAGTACAAGCTGGACTTTGTCGATTGATGTCTTGGGTGAACTTGGGCCAGTATTCTCAGCATCACGAGATGCATCGTTGAATAATGCTTCTTGAGTTTCAGCAACTTCTGGAATTGGAACCATTGCTGTCTTAGCAACTGGTCCTTCAGCAAGCGGGGTTTCAGCAACTTGAGGAGTTGCTTGTTCAGCAACCATCTTTTCAGCAGCATCAGCAAGTGCAGCTTTTTGCAGATCAGCAGCAATGTCACTTGCTGGTTCCATAGTTGGATCATCTAAATTATCTACAATGTAGATATTTGGGACTTGGGCAGGAATTTCATTTCCACTGCCTTGCGGTCTGTTCTCAGTAGACTTATCAACATTAAGTTGATCATTGAAGGCTTCCGCAAACACTTCAATGTTGCTGACATAGGCTTCAGTAACTACCTTGCCAACATCTACTGGCAAATGCGTTTCAGCATTTGTCTGGGAATTGTCTGAGAGGTCTTGGACAGCAGGAACTGACTTGCGAGCCAGTGTTTTCTTCCTTGTGTTGCTGGTCCGTTTCCTCTTTGGTACGGGGTTTGCTGATGATGCTGCAGTCTGAGTGTCATCATCAGCTTTCCTCTTTTTCTTGTTAGATTTCTCCAGTTTCCCAGAGGCATCTGTAGTTGCATTTTCAGCAACAGCTGTTGTACACGTACCTTGTTGATTATCTACAGCAGTTTCATTTGTGTTACGACCACCAACAGCAGTTTCATCTCTAAGTTGCTGAGTGTAACATCTGTAGCTGTTGTATACCCTTCTGCTGGCTTGTGCTGACACCATTTGCAGTGTTGTCTTCTATGATTCTTTACTAGCAGTCTTAGGTACATTCTGCTGTAGAATGATCTTTCCACATGCATACAGACTCTTGATTGGCAATGGGTTCTCAGCTGAATCCTGAAATGTTCAAGGATTAGTAGCATATCTTGATTCCATACATAACTGGAAAGGACGTTGAGAACCTTGTTGTCTTCTACCTTTACTTAACTTCGTAACACACTCAACACGCCTGTTTTCTGTTTGAATAGGTGTACTTAGCCCAGTTAAGTTCGGTTTATCTCATGGATTGCATCAGCCCGCGAGCGGCCCATCCTTCTCAGGCGTACTTGGTTACATTTCTCCAACTTGGGAGTCAAGAAACTTTTTTATTCGCAGCAAAGCCTACTAGACCAAGTGAGTGGAAAGATGCTTCATTCTTAACGTGCTTTGTCCAAGTCA